>OU343219.1:208322417-208419717 GCA_910596185.1 Chrysanthemum makinoi | reverse complement strand
TCTTTAGAGTGGTAGTAGTATACGTTGCGTTTTTGTTGAGATATATAACTCACCATTTGTGTGATACGTTGTTGGTGATAGAGTGTGTACGTGTTAGAGATTATATCTAACATGTTTCCCTTACCACACGAGATAGTTGACCATAAGTTTTAACACCGTTAGTTAAAATGTGTGGGACTGAAGCAAACACAAATGGTTGCAGCCCTTGGGTAGGGCCCTCTGCATACTTAGTTGTATGCTTGATGGACCAAAATAGAATCAGTTACGCTTGGTACTTTCGGTGGACCAATTGAAGAAAACAGCGTTACAGGGACTATTGTGTGTTCGTATGAGAGAGACCAATTCTAATCAAACCAACCCACACCGACCATTTAGGTAATATGTTCTTAGTTTTTGTTATGTTTCAATTAGCTTATGCAGAAATAAGAAATATTTTTGTAATCAGTTTCTGCTGGAATGAGTGCAGAGAGATAGAAGAGCGAAGAAGACAGAGGAAGGAAATGGAGGAAAGGAAACAGCAGGCAGAATAAAACGTCAAGCAGAAGCCATGACAGGGATAGGGGTCATGAACAGTAGGACGGGATTATGATGCAGAGACAGAGCAAATGGGTGTGAAGGTCTGATGGTCACAGGTATCATCACTAAGTAATAAAGTTGTGCTCTAAGTTTTTGGGACTTGGCGGTTCTACCATTAGCGTGAAGTACTGAACTAGTACTTGAATCAGTTTGGATTAAATGTTGGAGTGTTTTATGTAGAACTACTTGTTGTTTTTCTTGAATTAGTTTATCTGCATGCATGGATTATTTGTTATGAGCATACACCGTTTGAGATTTGCTTATGAAAACTGTTTATGTATCAGTCCCAGCACAAACTGCTATTTTCACTTGCACAAACTTGCTGAATGTACTGGACTGCTAACACAAACAGTCACGTGCAGATTTTAATCGTAAATTTAATCACCCCTGATTTTCCTGACATTATAGTTTTTTTGCTAGCTAAATTTGACAGAATTGTTAATGCTGTTACTTAACTTGGTGGGGCTGATAGTGTGTCGCATGTTTAATCCATCTTAGATAATCATTCTGACTTTAAAAAAAAAAAAAAAAAAAGGGACGTATGGTAGGTTATTCATCTAGTAAGATGATTCTGTTATGTGTTTCAAATTGGATAAAGTATTGCATTAGATCATTTTGACAATCGGTATGAGATATAGAATCTGTAATAAGTTTTGGATAAAATTGTTATCACATCAGCGATCATATGTTCAAAATGATAACAGTCCAAACATAGCTATCGGCGATCATAGGTTCTCCTAATTAAATAGTGGCTTGGTTGTATTTTAGAAAGGGTCAAAATGCTCAAATTGTTAAACTTAGCTAAAGGGGATGGGTCAACGGGTAAGGATTCACCCAAGGTCTTTTTAATGCATAAAACCTCCAAATTTTGTTTTGAACTATAAATCGTTTTGGTTTAAGTATGTAACTAAAGAGGTGCCACAGAAACAAACAGTATACTGTGGCGTTTCAGCAAAATATGATACCTGACATGGGATTGATGTTTACCACCCTAAGTTATTTCTAATAATCTCAGGAATCTATTCATTTGCTTTGGGATAATTACTACAGGGAAAAAGTGTTTAAGCTGATGATCAGGTCGCGAAGACTAAATTGATGCCACGCTGCACGCTCCCAGTCCTTACCGTGTGACCTGGCCCGGGTCCACCTATCCCTCCAGCTATAAAGAGACCATACACATCCATCTCCACCTTCTGGTGATGAGTCCACAGTGTTATCTCCAGCCTCAACAACACAGCAACTAGTGACCATACCGAGGATTGCTGTGAACATTATCCTAAGTTTTATAGCTATGGTTGTAAGACTGTAATTGATGCACGTACGATAAACATTTATAAATCCTGGAAAGTAATGAGATCGAGGTTTGTGGTTAATAAACAAGTAATCGCTCGGTTGAACTTTTGTGAGTATAGTGCGCCCGTGCAGATTTCATGACATAACTGTTTTTTTTGCTGGCTAAATTTGACAGAATTGTTAATGCTGTTACGTAACTTGGTGGGGGCTGATTTCGGCACAAAAACAAGTGCTTGAGCCAGTAGGTTACATTCATCTACTAAGATGGTTCTGTTATGTGTTTCAAATTGGTTAAAGTATTGCATTAGATCATTTTGACAATATGGGAGATAGAACCACTGTCATAAGTTTAGCAAGGCCGCATGATAAACCCTTGCCACTTTGTAATCTGAAAATTGGGTCAGGTGTTCAGGTTCCATAGGGCATCTTTTGTTTCAAATGAGATGGGGATGACCAAATGCATGTTATGTTCAGAAAACAACATTTGAACCACCACAGAATGCAACTAAACAACAAACTATACATCCATAGCTAGAACCAATTGCATACTCTTTGTGCTTTATTAGAAATCATAATATCTTTTCACTTAGATCATCAATTACAAACTTTTTGTATCCATAATAAGCAACTTCTGACGGTTGAATTTTACCCAAGTGGGCAGTTTTTGGATTTGTCCTCTTTTCCAAAGCAAAAAATCTTGGGGTTATTGTACAATAGTCATTAAAGAGTTTACCGGGAATTATTTGTCTTAAGTCAAAGTTTAAAGTTGTCATTCGGGTTACTCAACGTTAAAAAAACATGTTCATAATTTCGTGATTTTACGTTTATTTTTTATATATTAAGTAACAAAAATGTCATGTCTTTACAAGTTCGATGGTGGATAATGGCTCGCTAGGATTGATAATGTGGTTGACAACTTTCATAAGTTGAGTCGCGGTGACGGCTTTTAAGCTGACTTAGGACAAATTTCTCACAAACTTTAGTGACTTTATGCCTATTTATAATCCTTTCTTATATTTTTATCCTAAGTATATGTATCTTGTAACCTCATCTTTGTTTGGTACATTTTTCTTTCTTAAAGCACATGTTTTGGGTTTGTAATTGTCACATGCATAAAACATAAAACATGATTCATTTCATTCATCATCCATACGAAAATACAAGATCGCTACGCAGAACAAACACACTCAGCTTCCTCTCACCAAACCCATGTGCACCACAGCATACTCTGACTTAGCCGTCAAGACTCCACAGCTTTGTGCTGATCCATTAGCAGTTATCAATCTCCTCTTCTTGTTTGAAAACATTCATGGCCATAACTCAACAACAATGAATAATATAAGTAATCTTAAACATAAACACACTAAGTTAAGCAGTGTGAAGAGGTTTCGTTATGACATAGTTTGGGATTGGGATTTTGTAAGCTTGGGAATTTTGGAGGTATTTTGGTGCATGCATGTTGTTGCCACTAATGAGCATGAGTCAGTGTCATGCGATTTATGATATATTGTACGCTATTTAAACTATAGAAAATGTGTTTATAGTTGAACGACTATGACTGGTGTCACGTGATTTTTGCTTTTTATTATAAATAAGTGTACCTCATACGTTAGGAAAAGGAATGAGTTTGTCGTCATTTGTTAATGTTATTGAAACTCATTGTTGCTTTACACATTTATTTATTTCTTTGTATAAATCTTTATATAGTTTTTGTGTTCTCTATATTAGACCTTATTATCTATCAAGATTGTTAAGTTCACCTTATTATCAATCACGGTTGTTGTTGTGTAATCATTATATAGTTTTGACATAAATTTGTAAGATTGGGTTAAGTCAATTGTTGGTATTCTTGAAACAGGAGATTATTGTGGGGATGATGAAATGAAAAATTATACTAAATAAATAAAAATAGGAAACACACAACACACTTAGGGTCTGTTTGGCAAGCACATTTTTAGAGCTTTTTAAGAGCTATTAGCTTTAATTCGGCTCATTCATAATTTAATAGCTCGTTTGGATATGCATGCTACAAACTTTTAAGCGTAGAACAAAGCGACTAAAGTTAAAACTATAATGAAGCGTTCTAAATATTCAAGAGGTGTTAAAAACTAAAATTACCCATATACCCTCTAACCCTATATAAAAAATCACGTACAAACCATCTTCCCCAACCCCTAATTTGATCTCTTCAACAATGCACAAAACATTCATTATGGCCTATTCAAAGAGTTGATCGGTCGTCTTCGTTTTCGCAATCCTCTATAATGCACTAATTTTGCTTTCAAAAGAGTTGTACATGACGTGGTGGATACATCACGGTTAACTAATGTGCAATATTAGTATGCACTACCTAATTGTTATATTGATGCATGTTTTGTAATACTTGATATGCATTAAATTAATTGCTATCGATATAATGTGCTTCATGATATACATAGTTTCTTAACCGGTGTTATATAAATGCTTCTTTTGGTTTTTGGTTATGCTTTAAGGTTATTTCGTCATTATTTACGATGTGACAGTATATATGTTGATTCTTTTGGTTTTATGTTCAAATGCAAGTTAAGAATCGATTATAACCTACTAACATGAAAAAGCCTTTAATCGCTTTCATTCATCTTGAAGCTATATTGAGAGGTTTGTTTGAATTTTGAAAGGCTACGAAAATACTTGGAATGCCCAGGTTAGTGTGAAAACTCAAATTGAAGTCATTCGTACCATTTACTTTCATATTCGTAATAGTGATGAAGAAGATATGATGTTCTACTGACGTCCGGTCCAAATTACATACCCCGATGAAACTTCAATGTTCATGGCCATGAAACAAACACCGAACATGTCTCCGAACATCTAATTAGATGAAACTAATTTGGGATGATATTACATCTATATGGAATAAAGTGATTGGTAATTATTACAAACATGTTATCTTAAAACACTACCATTATTAGTAAAATAATTAATGGGTTATTTTTATGTTTTACACTTGTTTAAAATTATATATACATGTCATTTTATGTCATTTTACATCTTATTCGGATTAACAACTAATTTACCAAACATTTTTTTAAAATACATTTTATCAAATTTCATCATTAATTTCTAGTGTTCTGCTTTGGTTCGAATTTTTGGAACATACCCTTAAACTTTAATTAATTAATAAAAATAAGATAACGTTAATTACTACTGGTGAAACATAGCTAATCCAAATAAATAAATAAAACATCAGTACGAATCTCGTCTTGGGATTAACGACGTGAACCACAATAAGTTTCCATGCTTGTCGAGAGCTCCTCCAAAACTCGATCCAACGTACCCGATTCTGCGATGAAAACAAACAAAAAGATATTAAGAAAGAAACCATGCTTCAAGGTATTTACGGAGCTGCAGATCCGCTTGACAATAAATTAATTTTTAAAATAACTGGTTTAAAACCCATAAACAACCCACACACACACAGATCCAAACAAAAACAAAAATAAAATTAACATTACCTTATCACCTCTGAAACTCAAGAACATCATACATTTTGAACATATGATATTGAATCATACGCCATTGAAGCTGCAGATCCGCTTGACGACATGGTGTTTGCTTTTCCTTTGTGTTGATCGATGTAAATGAAGTGAGTGACCTTTATGCTGCTTTTTATAGTGGGTCAAGCTGCATTGTGATTGGTTGATATGAGTTCACACGGATCCTCAATCTCAGCCGTACGTTGCACTGGTGGTCAGGATTCAATATACATGTGTTTGTTTCATTTCTTGTACGGAGGAGGAGACTTAAATGCTGCAATGAGGTACCATATTCTATGTTAGTACTATGATACATCCATACATACATGTGTTTGTTGTACTTTAGAGTTTGGACTACTATTTGGGCTCACCATAACAAACCCAAAACCGAATCCACCCTAGTCCGTTCGCTTTTCGGTTTTAAATATTTACGCTTTTCAGTTTCGGTTTTAAATATTTACGGTTTTCAGTTTCGGTTCCGCCAAAACAATAAAACACACACCATATGGGCTTAGACATCCTTTGGTCTCAAAATGTACCTAATTAGTACAAAATAAATAATTCGATACATATATGAAATTTCCTTAGACTGAGGCTGGTATCAGTATAGGTTTGCTTTGTTGAGATATATACTCACCATTTGTGTGATATCGTTGTTGGTGATAGAGTGTGTACGTGTTAGAGATTATATCTAACATGTTTTCCTTAGCACATGAGATTTGATAGCATAGGATTTAACACCTTGTAATGGAACTTGTTGGTCTGTAAGTGCAGGTGGCTAGTGCTAAGCAAACACAAATGATTGCAGCCCTTTGCGTTGTCACAGGGGCCTCTTGGTGTCTGCGTACTTGTTAAGTAAAACAAATGAAGTTACTCAAGAAATTTGAAATCAAAAGCAATTGAAAATATGATCATTTGGTGTGTTTGCCGCGATACTAGTTTCTAAACCTGTAATGGTTGTATATACTATTAAATCAGATACAATATCAGCTTTTCTGCAGTCAAAATCAATAAAACAAAGGATTCATTTCCATTTTAATATAATAATCAAAGGTTTGAAATATAAGTGCATGTCTTTGATTGATTGATTATAGCATAACATTGTTAAATCGAGAAATAAGAAATTGTAAGTGCCACTTTGAGGCAGGTAGACTTTATGTTTAAGAAAAAAGTGAGAATTTAGCTCAGACATGTGAGATCTTCAATTATCACTTAGAACTTACTATGTCTTTTGTAGCACTTGATGTTGTTTATATAGTTGGGGATTATTAGAGTACAATGGCAATTTGATTAGTCTTAACGCTGATGTGCAGAAAGGTAAAAGAACAGGACCAAAGATATGATATATCGAGATAAGGTAACAAACAAGCCTATGAGGAGATGCTACAGTAAAATACAAAGATCCATATGTTGCACAAGCTGCTGTAGAATGTTTACACAATAAGGATTTTATGGGATGATAATTGAAGTTTTAATGGCAGAGTAAAACAACCCACATACTGTGATAGCACCACTTGTTGAACCAAGTGTGGTCAGCTGATATTTTACCGGTGGAAAGTGGTATGGACATGACTGAAAGTGGTGGAATGGGTAGGGCGTGGTGATGCTTCTGGAAACGCTCCACCAAAAGCATTGCAGCAAGATGGTGACTGGATGTCTCCGGATACAAGGTCTGTGATATGACATTGGTGAGCAGCTTATTCGGCTATAATTCAAGATTGTGGTTATATTTATCATATGTGATGTTTTGGTGACAGTTATGCGAATGTGAACTTTGCATTTCATGCGGATGTGCGATACCGGCTGGTGCATCAGGTGGCGGCCTGGTGGTTGGGGTAGGGGTCATGGTGGCCCTGATTCAGGAGGTGGCGAGGTGCAACTGGTGGTCCTAGGGACTTTTGGTCCTAATGACTGGTCTTGTCCAATGTAAGCATCACATATTTACCTCTGCTCTGGGATATTGGCTGAAATGTTATTGATTTTGTGAAATGTTATGCAAATGTTTATAATTTTCTACAGGTTTGGTGACATCAATTGGGCAGCGCTTAAAATAAGCTTTTGCACACCAACAAACTTGGTTTTAGAAGGGGTGTGAGGTATTTTAAATGAACTGAAACATCGTCTCTTTTGCATGTAGTACTGTTTGAATCGTTTTCAGTTTTATTTCTATCCAAGATCATATGTTCTTTTGTTGTATGTAGAGGAGGACCTGCTGGTGGGTACAAAGAACTTGATGAAGAGGAACTGGAGAAAACATAGAGGCGTGGCTTAGAAGCTAGAAGTAAGATGCAGTAAATTCAACTGACGATGAAATTTTAAATGCATCTCAATAGCCATATATTTACAGGATGATGGTGAGATGTATGATAAATTTGGGAAAAGTTTCTTGTCAAACACAACAACAAGGTTATTGGAGGTCTTTACCTGGAACCCGCCTTCTGGATGGGAGGTTGAGAAGCTAGGTATCATATTTTTGTTTAATTTATTAAGTTTTAGTAAAACAGAATAGTATCTGTGGTTTGCCAAAAATTTATAAATGTTCATTCTCTGGTACTAGTTACGAATTTGGTCTATATTTGTTTTCATATTTGGTAGGCCAAAAGCAAAATTAGTTGCATGCTTGATGGACCAAAATCGGAATCAGTTACATGCTTGGTACTTCGGGACCAATTGAAGAAAACAGCTGCAGGGACTATTGTATAATTCGTGTATGATAGACCAACTCTGTAATCTTCGTAACCACACCACCATTTAGGTAATATGTTCTTAAATTTTTGTATGTTTCAATTAGCTAAGTGTGCGTAAAGAAATATTTTTGTAATCAGTTTCTGCAGGAATGAGTGAGAGATAGAGAAAAGAAAGAACAGAGACAGGGAGGAAAGGAGGCAGCAGCAAGAATAGGCGTCGAAGCAGAAGTCACAGGAATAGGGGTCAGGAAGAGAGTAGGACGGGATTATGATTATAGCAGAGACAGAGAATATGGGCATGAAAGGGCTAATAGTCACAGGTATCATCACTAAGTAATAAAAGTTGTGCTCTAAGTTTTTGGGACTTCCATTCTGCATTGAGCATTGTGAAGTAGTACTTGTCTTTTGGCGGTCTTTTTAGGACAAGTGTATTCTGTCGACTGTATGGATTATTTTTGCAAACAATTACGATTTCAATCAGTTTGGATTAAATGTTGGAGTGTTTTATGTATAACTATTTGTTGTTTTTCTTGACTTAGTTTATCTGCATGGATTATTTGTTATGAAAATATAGCTTTGAGATTTGGTTATTAAAACTGTTTATGTATTAGTCCCAGCACAAACCGCTATATTCACTAGCTAAACTGTTGAATGTACTGGACTGGTAGCACAAACTGTCGATGCAGATTCTGTGCAGTTCAAGCACCCTGATTTTTGTGACATAATTGTTTTTGCTAAATTTGACACAAGTGTTAATGATGTTACTTAACTTGGCGGGGCTGATAGTAGTGTCGTTTTATGTTTAATCCATCTTTGATAATCATAAATCATTCTGACTATGAAAAAAGAAGTGCTTGAGCCAGTAGGTTACATTCATCTACCAAGATTATTCTGTTATGTGTTTTGAATAGGCTAAACACTTAAAGTATTGCATTAAATCATTTTGACAATCACTATGAGATATAGAATCACTGTCAGAAGTTTAGCAATGCAGCATGATTTCAAACGCCTTACTTTCAACTGTGAAAACTTGGTCAGGTATTCATGTTCCATAGGGCATCTTTTGTTTCAAATGAGATGGGACCAAATGGCACATTGAAGATAAGCCTAATTAGTTAGCTAGAACCAATTAGTACATAATGCAACTATACAACAAACTCGACACCCATAGCTAGAACCTATTACACATACAAGTAGCATACTCTTTACATACATGCTTGATTAGAAAACATAATATCTTTACAGTTAGACCATCAATTACACCAACTTCAACACATAACAGATTTTTGTATCCATAAAAAACAAGTGATCACCTTATATTTGGGATAATATATGTGATGGACTAGATGATGTCATATTATTAAGCATTTAGGTCCCAATATTAATCAATTTGGTAGGAATTTAGAAATTGGTGAGAGAATAAAATCTCGAGATAATAGAAATCATTAGATAATTTTTTCAATTATAATGTTTGGTAACATGACAGAACTATAGAAATGAAAAAAAAAAAAATTTAAATTATTTAAAAAAAATATCTTTTTTTAATTTATTTTAAATTAATGTACTTTCTTTAAAAAAATTATTTTTAAAAATGTATTTATTTAAAAAACTTATTTTTAAAAAAAATATTTTTAAATTATTTAAATTATTTTTAAAAATATATTTAAAAAGAAAAAAACTTGTTTTTTTTAAATATTTTTGAAAATATATTTATTTAAAAAAATTAAAAAAAAAAAATAAATTATTTAATAATATTCAAAACTTATTTAAAAAATTATTGGAAAAAAAAACATTTTTGCAAAAATAATAATAATAATAATCAATTTCTCTAATTCTCCAGTAAAAATGGAAATTTGATAGAATCATTTATCCAATCTCTCTTTTAACCAATTCTCCCTTTTTTTTATTTTCTACCCAAACAATGGAAATAAGTGAATTTTCAACTTTTTTACTCTACCAAACACACCCTTAATGGACTGTAATTGGGCTTGATGAAAATGTTTACTATGTTGGTCCACTCATTTTATTTTTAGTTTAGCTGCTCATATAAATATCATATAATCTTTTGAATTCGTTAATCATTCAAGAGATTGAAATATTGTTTGTATGCGGTTCAGTGGTTGTCGACAGTGACATGTGAAGTGACACATCTGACTATCTGAGCCACACTCTTTTACTACATCATTTTCTTTTTGCTTTTATCATTAAAAAATCTATGTTTGCAAAATTCCTCCATTGCAAAGAAGCCATCTAAAAGCTTTTCCCCTTTAAAACAATTAGGCCGTTTGGTTCTTAGATGGGTTTAGGATTAGGATTAGGAGAGAGGAACTATTAACTTCACTTAAATCCCTCTGCGTATTTATTGCCTATATTCTTTTTTATGGATGAAATTAATGCTTGTCCACTTTCCATATTTAGTAAGAAAAATAGAATATAATTGAGGAATATTCCATTTGAGTGGTTGAGATTTATAGGGGTCTCACTTTTATTAAACTTTATGATTGATCTTGTCCGCATTGATAATTTTGAGGACAGGGAGTAATATTTAAAATGTATTTGTTTTATAAATAAATTGAATTAAAATATATTATTTAATAATAAAATTTGAGAAAAAGACAAAAAGAATTAAAAGAATATGTGGTAGATTTTAGAAAATGACAAAAAATAAATAATAGAATAGGAAAATATTAATTACATGTAATTGTGGCTAAATTCTGATTTTGTACTAAAAATGTGTTAGTCTCGATTATTTTTGTGGGTCCGATTAACTACTGTGGGTCCTGAATCATTGCTAGTGTTATTTTTATGAAGGATTGTAAGCAATTGGTATAAATTGTATGGCAAGATATCCCTAATAGAATATGTTGATTCCTCCATTGTCAGATCAAAAGACACCATTTTGCTAGGATTGAAATTTTGATGCTTGATTCCTAGTTGTGGGCCCATTATTACTAAACAAACAAAATATTTAACCTTTCTTTCATTCTAACAATGCAAAACCAGGGAACCAAACGGGCCCTTAATACTTTAAAAAAAAACCCAACAGGTCTTACGTCTAAAACACTTGTGATCCATCGAGTCTTTAGATTTTTTTTTCCACCAACTCTTTAGTACAACGCAAAAAAAATCACTTAAAACTTTTTCAAATAGTAACAGTCATTCTTACTAAAGTTAGCATTGCAAATACTCAGCTAACATATGAATCGGTTATAATTTGAAACTAAGTCTTATGTAAGGTTCTACTGAGTACATTTTTTGTTAGAAAGATGTGCATACGGTTTATGGACTTTTACGCCATTTTATGTAATCAAAAGATGGAACGAGTTAAGAGTCAAATGGTAGAAATAGTAATATATGGGGATAAAAGAAAAGGAGAATTTAAGCTATGCTCAGTAATGAAGGCTAGGAGATACTTATCACGGGGTTGTTGTGCGTTTTTGGCTCATGTGGTAGATCACAGTATTAACAAGGCAAGTCTTGATAATGTTCTCGTTGTTAATGAATTTCGAGATGTTTTTCCGGAGAAAATGCCGGTGTCCACCGAAAGACAAGTAAATTTCGCATTGATCTTATTCGGGTGCCAAACCGATGGCGAGACCCCTACCGTTTAGCCTTCCTAAATGAAAGAATTGATGAGCCAACTTCAAGAATTGTTAGATAAGGGTTTTATTCGTCCAAGTAGTTCGCCATGGGAACCGATTTTGTTTGTTAAAGAAGGACGGTAGCATGCGTATGTGCATTGACTACGGAATTGAATAAAGTAATGATGAAGAACGTGTACCCTTTGCCAAGAATCGATGATCTTTTGACCAACTTCAAGGCTAAATGGTTTTCGAGATTGATCTACGTTCGGGTTATCATCAATTGAAGGTTCGAGAAGAAGATATTCCTAAGACACCTTTTAAGACACGATACGGACATTATGAATTTACGGTTATGCCTTTTGGACTTACGAATGCACTGCAGTTTTATGGACCTAATGAATCGAGTGTGTAGGCCAATGTTGGATAAGTATGTAATTGTATTTATTGATGATATTCTTATTTACTCAAAGAATAAGGAAGAGCATGCGGTTCATCTACGAGAGATTCTTGAAACTTTAAGGAAAGAAAAGTTGTACGCAAAATTTTTTCGATTTTGGTTACAAAAGTTCGAGTTCCTTGGTCATGTTGTTAATCGGAAGGTATTAAGGTTGACCCATCAAAAATAGAAGCATGATGAATTGAAGCTCCGAGAAAGCGTGGGAGAGATACGAAGTTTTCTAGGATTGGCTGGGTATTATCGGAGATTTATACAAGACTTTTCTAAGATTGCATCCTCATTAACTAGACTCACCAAGAAGAATGTCCCTTTTGAATGGGGGAAGGAACAAAATGATGCTTTTTCTACTTTACGAAGGAAGTTATGTGAAGCACCAATTTTAGTATTACCGGAAGGAACAGAAGATATGGTTGTATATTGTGATGCGTCATACTCCGGCCTTGGTTGTGTCCTTATGCAAAGAGGCAAGGTAATTGCCTATATGCCTCAAGACAGTTAAAGAAGCATGAGAAAGATTACCCGACACACGATTTGGAATTCGCAGCAGTGGTTCTTGCACTAAAATTGTGGAGGCGTTATCTCTACGGTGTAAAATTTGTGATTTACACCGATCATCGAAGTCTTCAGTATTTCCTTGACAAAAAGGATCCAATGGCTAGATTTATTAAAAGACTACAATTGTGAAATCCGGTATCACCCAGGAAAGGCAAATGTGGTAGTCGATGCATTAAGTCGAAAAGGTCAAGATGAAGGTACTAGAATCCATTCATTGCAGATGATTATTATGACTGACTTTTTCGACAAGGTTAAGTTAGCCCAAAAGGAAGCCTTGAAAGAAGAAAATTGGGAAGGAGAGCGTATTACTTCCCATGTCCCTCATTTTGAAGAAGACAATCATGAGACTCAAAACACGGTATGGAAGAATTTATGTACCTTTTCGTAGTGATGTTAAGTTGTTACTCCTAGATGAAGCACATAAGTCAAAGTATTCCATTCACCCGGGGGCTAACAAGATGTATCATGATTTGAGAAAGGATTATTGGTGGTAGGGTATAAAAAGAGATTGTGCGAAATATGTTGAAAAATGCCTAACTTTTTGAAGGTTAAAGTCGAGCACCAAAAACCATATGGTAAAGTACAGTCGTTAGAAGTACCGATTTGGAAATGGGAGAAGATTACGATGGACTTCATTACAAAGTTACCAAGAACGACCAAAAGGCATGACGCGATTTGGGTAATAGTAGATCGCCTAACGAAAAGTTCACATTTCATTCCCATTCGGGAAGATATGCCCGTTCACAAGTTAGCCAAGATATATGTGAAGGAAATAATTGCACGCCATGGGGTACCCATTTCTATAATCTCTGATAGATATGGAAGGTTCACTTCAGCATTTTGGCGAAGCTTCCAAGAAGAATTAGGTACAAGATTACACATGAGTACGGCTTTCCACCCGCAAACGGATGGACAAAGTGAGGGAACGATTCAAACACTAGAAGATATGTTAAGGGCTTGTGTAATTGACTTTGGGGGAAGTTGGGACGATCATTTACCTTTAGTCGAATTTGCCTATAATAATAGTTACCATGCTAGCATTGAAATGCCACCTTATGAGATGCTTTGTGGTAGTAAATGTAGAACTCCGGTGTGTTGGGATGAAGTGGGGAAAAGATAGTTAGCTACTACGGATATAATACTAGCAACAACCGAGAAAATCGAGACGATTAGGGAAAGACTTAAAGCGGCCCAAGATAGATGGAAGAGCTATGCCTTAGATAACCAGGAGGAGACCAATTGAATTCGAAGTTGGAGACTATGTTATGCTTAAGGTTTCCCCTTGGAAGGGCGTTCTTAGGTTCAAACATAAAGGAAAGTTAGGGCCAAGATTCATAGGACCCTTCAAGATCATAGAACGTGTTGGTGAAGTAGCTTATGTATTGGATCTCCCCGATGAGATGAAAGGAATTCACAATACATTCCATGTATCTTACCTAAGGAAGTGTTTAGCGGACGAAGCTAGTGTAATTACATTGGATGATGTTGAGGTAGATCCGAAATTAACGTTTCAAGAAGAACCGGAGGCAATACTTGGGAGAAAGACAAGGCAACTAAGAAATAAAGAGATTCCACTAGTGAAAGTGCAATGGAAGAATCGAAAGGGTACAACCATTAGATGGGAGCCGGAAGAAAGAATGAAGAGCAAGTATCCTTATCTTTTCCAAAGCGTGATTTCGGGGGCGAAATCAATTATTAGGAGGGGTGAATTGTTACACCCGTTTCCCGTCAAGGTATTGTTAAATAGAAGTATCAAACTTTTGTTAGAATGAATATGAATGTTTCTTAAATATTGTGGCTAGTAAGAAAGATTAAGAACTTTTGTGGTCAATATATAAGAATCCTAAAATAAAGGGAATAATGTTTCCATTAGGACTAAGTAATTTAAATAAAAGAAGAAAATGGTATTTAGAAAAGATATCCAGAAATTCTGAAGAAACCTTGAGGTGAAGAAAGGGTTTAAAGAAGAAGACATCAAGAATACTCTAATTAAACCAAATTTGGACCTATTTTGGTGATTATCAAGATTGGGAGACCCTTAATTTCATATCTCTAATCAAGTAAGCATCCTCCCCAATCCTTATAATTAGGGTTTTGAAATTAGAAGTTAAAAGTGGTAATAGAAGATGTCCATTTTCTTGAAATTACTAGTTAAAGTCTCTAATTAAGTATAATTGTTGTTTAGGAAGCTTAAGGAAGTGGTGACTCTACTTGGTATAAACCTATTGATCAATTGGAGGTAAGTATAGTGGTTTAATGTTATGTCATATTTAAATAGGATTAATTGATTATGTTATAGTGGTTGGAGCTTGTTATAGTTTAGCTTGGATCCATAGCTTTGTATATCATGTAGTGTATATAGCAATTTAAAGGTATGTGCTTATGTTATAGATGCTCCATGAATTTTTTATGTGTTGTTAAAGTTTTAATTGCATTTGACCCATTTACTTACTAAGCAATTGCTTATGTTATAGTTGATGACATTTTGTAGGTTCTAGCAAGGAGGATAAAGGTAAGACACAAGTATAGAATGGATTTTGCTTGAGCTCCTAGTTGAGCTTGTCTTTTGGAACCAAGGTTTTAAAGTTGGAAGCCCCGAAGAGTCAAGTCGTTTTGGTATATTTTCAAGTGTCTTGGTCTTCTTTCCGTTAGTAGTTGTCCCTACGTTTATGTTCTCCAAAACATCAAGTTCTTGTAATTATGGGTCATGGAGTTAAAAATGATGTTTGGCGTAAAGCCAATTAATTGTTTAGAAGGTTAAAGTGTTGGGTTTATTTGTGATAGTTGCTCTTATATGAGTTACAAGTTGTTTCTGAGGTTTTGTGGTAATGTCCAAAATGGTATGTAGTTTTTGTTGGGTTAAAGGATAGTAAGTGCGCACAAAATGTGCAGGTCGGTTCTGACGGCGTCGCGTTCGAGAATATGGCGCCTTGCGCATTTTCACAAAAACTTTCGAGCCATCACGATTATATTACGGCGCCTTCGCATTTTCACAAAAACTTTCGAGCCGTCACGATTATAATCACGGCCGCGTGCAATTTTCAAAAAACTTTCGGCCGTCCGCGATGTAGTCTCGGGCGGCGTCGCCTTTATAACTTAGCCGCGTCACATTTTAAAAGAAAACTTCAGATTTTCTTTCCTTCATTGTCATCCATGTCATTAACAAAAAGTTTTAAAATTTCCGTTTTGGGGGCGTAACACCAAACTTAAACTCAAAGCCTTTAGAGCGGAGGGTGTGGCTCCGTTATACCTCGTCGTGAGCCTACGTGGCTCTTTGCCGTGGGCCGCCGCCACACCGACGTCCTTCGTCGTGGCTCGCCGTTGGATCCACCGCCGTTGTAACACCCCCAAAATTATCGCAGCAGAAGTTTTTGTCACTGGGGTATTACTTCATAGTTCACAGAACAAGTTCTGAAAGCGACTCTAAATGAGGCGTTTTGAAATAAATTATCATTCGATTAAAATATCAGAGTTTACAAACAGGTCCCACAAGTTTGTACAATCATAAAAGTACAACATAAAAGTTGTAATGTTTTTCGAATGATAATATATGCATCGTTTCCAAAATATTTTCCGTCTTTCACATGCCATGCCGGCTAATTCCTTCGAACTGAGATAACATGCTAAAAGTGTCAACACAAAGGTTGAGTGAGTTTCATAGCCCGACTTTTGTTTAACTGTTTTATAAACTCTTTTGGGGGAGATACATGCTATTGCTTTTACTACATGCTAAAATGCTTTATTATGGACGTCAAAAGTGTTCCAAAATTATGGAATGAATGTTCACACTCATCTTCGAAGATGAGGAGTTGAATAATCAGAGAGAATCAACATAGTGTTCAAAAGAGTCGGTGAGTTCATAGTTATGAAATAGTTTTCTCACAATGTTTGAGAAATAGATAAAACTATGGTGTGTCTCTTAATTTCTGAGATATATTTAGGCCAATTGTGTATCTCATGATGTCTGAGATATATCTAAGTCAACTATGTATCTCACGATGTTTGAGATATAAGGAAGACCATTGCATACTTACAATGTCTTAATAATGATGAGACCATTGTATCAACTACAATTTCTGAGAAAGTCTCGTAGATCACAAAAAAATATATAAGCCAATGCCTAAGGAACAATGTCAATGCCTGAATGACTATTCTACTTATCTATGTTCCTCAAATTTAACATATAACACCTAATTTAGAATAAACATCACAATATATACAAGCACAAATAATGTATGTTACAAATAAAATCTAACCTTCAACACCCATGTAAATCCATACAGAGTGTATGTTTGTTCTTTTTTGGGATCTTTTGGAACGGGCTTCTTTGATTCTGCCTCGAGATGCCTAGGAACAACATTCACCGTTCTTTTATACAGATGAGCCCACATGTATTCACCCCATGGATACTCATTCCATACAAAAAAATCCTCAACATTCTTGTTAATACAAATAAGCCGTAAAAACGTTTATTTATATTTTACGATCTTCTAATGTTTTGTCGATAACAAACGTAAAATCATATTAACGAAACAAACAAAATACGTAAATGGTTTGAACTAATAGTTTCTAACATATTCACATTTTCACATAAAACACTAAAACAAGTATAAGTGATTTTATGATTTAGTAATACATATGTACAATAACTAGTGTTTACATATTTGGATAAAATATACACATAACTAGTATGTAGTATATTGGGTAATATAAATGGGTAGAAACTTAAGTATTACAACCCATTGGGCAAATACATTGAATGTAGTTGGGTACAACCCAAAGCCCATAACCCATGGATCTTGACCCATAACCCATTGCATGACATCATGCTTATATCATACATGGATAATATCCATAACCCATGGTTCAACCCATACCCAAGTGACTAAGTGCATTGCACTCAAAGATACATTGTATCTAGCCAAAGATCCATGGTTCAACCCATGACCCATAACCAAAATACCCATGGGCAAAGAGGAGCGTTCCACGGATCCCTAGCTTTGTGCTAGCCGGATCCCTTGTGGTAGGGATCCGTGGGATCCGGGGAACAGTAGGATTTTTACTCTATAAATAGTGAGTCATTTCTTCATTATTACTCACCCCTTTCCAATACACTTTCTCCCCTGAGTTAAATCTCACTAACCTTAGATCCAAGAGATCTATGTTTGTAGTTTTGTTTTTGTGTGATCTTTTAGGTTCCTCTTAAAGGCAAGATCACCACCTTTGAAGTCGAGCAAGCTCAATTCCATGAGTTGCCATGCTTCCTCATCATCAAGGCTACTGAAGTCTTCTTGTTGATGATTCCTTTCTTTCTTCAAAGAAGTGTAGTGTTGAAGACATTAGTGAAAGATGTCTCAAGAGTCAAGACGAAGATATTAGTGAAGGGTATCTATCGTCTATAGGATAAGCACTTGTGGTAGGTGCTTAGAAGTCAAGACAAAGAAGCATTAGTGAAAGGTGCTTAGAAGTGAAGACACAAGACATTAGTTAAAGGTGTCTTGTAGATCTAGTCAAAGGCATTAGTGAAAGGTGCCTTAGATGTACATTCGATATGGTGTGTTTCGATGTACAAGATAGACTAGTATTAGATCCAAGGATATTGATATCCTTGATGATGTTGTAAAAGAGTAGATCTCCTTTGGGATTAGTCGTTGGTGTAGTGTGGTAGTAGTTCCTCCATTGCAATGGAACTAGGTGCTTAGCCTAGTACCTAATAAAGGGTAGGCGACGTTGTGAAGGTGTAGTTCACCTTGGAGTGAAAGAACTAGGTACTTAGCTTAGTACCTTATAAAGGTGCATGTTGTGTAGGTGTGGTTCACCTTGGAGTGAAAGAACCCGGTGGTTAGCCTAGCACCGGAAAAAGGGTAAGCGACGTTGTGAAGGCTTCTCCGCCATAAGGATATTGGTGTAGTGATTCTGACTGTCGAGTAGGTGACTCGGGGAGTGGAGTAGGGCAAGGAAGGTGTCCTTGTAGCCGAACCACTATAAATACCCGTGTTGTGGTTTTGTGCTTCTTACTCTTATCTTTTCATTACTTACCTTTATATGCTTGTTTATCAACATCCAACACACACATCCAAATAGATTGACATAAGTCGATCTAAATAGATTAAAAGGAAGTTTTAATTGGTAAAACTATTCAACCCCCTTCTAGTTTTCCACAATTGGCATCGAGCTTCGTTACCAAGTTTCTTGAAGTATATTGTACTTTAAAAACTTGATACGATCCATGGTTAATTGAAAACTACAAAGAAGGTTTTTCATAAAAGCAAACACTATGTCTTTCAAAACTATATGTTTGGATGTTGAGTTGATAAAAACATTTCTTTTTATTTTTTCATTTAATTGCACTAATCTCCTTTGTCATGTTGATTAGTCAAAGCTCATACCCACCAAGCTTTAGGAGTCGCTTGGTAACAAGAATACCTTCCTTAAGAAGGTATCTTAAACGCAAAGGAGCGGGAATAGTCTAAGTGACATTTGCTGTGTCATTTGTAAAGACATTCCTAAGTGCGTTAGAGGTATGATTTTCTTTTTACTTTGCTTGATAATTAAGTATACCTATTTAGGTATTTATATGATTATCTTTTTGTGCTCATACATGTTTTACATGAAGCTTCGTTAGGAAGCCTTTTTCTCACATACGTGTTATATTTCTCGTCTATAGTCATAATATATAAAACTTATGTTTTATTTTTTTTAATCCAATAATAAAACAAAACACGAATTTCAAAAATTCTCCTTTCCCTATTTATAATCCCACCGTCGGCCACTCTACCAAACCCTCACTTTTTCAAAATCTTCCAATTTCAAAAATTTCCTTTCATTCAAAAATTTCATCTTCTTCCTCATTCCATCTCAACCGAAACCAAGAAAGATCCGTCATCAACATGGTTTACTTCGCACTCGTGCTCATCGCCCTAACACTCATCGCACTTGTGTTCCCTATGATGAAGTTCACATATGGAGACATTTACTTTGTGTTGTTAATCTATATTGGGGTTATATACCCAATCCTTTATATCATCCTAAGTATTGAAATGCAATATTATTAATAATCTAGTTTATCTAGGTTATCTTTATCATAATGTGTTTGTCACTTATTTTGATTTATATGTTTTGTATTCTTTCGTGATATATTAGAAGTCATGTATGCATGCTAAATGAAAATGTAGGATAAAACATATTTCGTGGTATAAAAACTGTAAAACCTATGTTTTATCAAAACTTTCTGCTACTACTGAGATCCACGGATCACGGAAGATATACTAGCCGGATCCCTTTTGTAAAAGAACCGTGGGATCCGTCCTACTCGAAAACAGTCTTCATGCAAGATTAAAAAAAACAATATTTTTCTAAATATAATAATCCACTAGAAAATCAAAACCTTGAGTAAGTTAAAGTGTTAAATACCATTGTTAATAAAAATCTAGTAAAAACATTAGATTATCATAAGTTGACCACAAACATCTCCTTTTATTAACTTATCATTTCTATAGGTTCAACTATGATGAATGAATATGAGTTTGATTTTTCACTCACTAGCGTCTACACTCCGAACATCTCTCTCGAACCCAACACGCCTGGCAATCATGTCGGTGGGTTCAATAATCTCGAAAACCGTCACTTCCACGAAGGACGTATTGTAGACACCTCTCTACAATTCGAAGAAGGTATCAATACCTCCTTCCGAGCCATAGGACTAGAATGTCTTCTTGAAATCAACGAGAAGATATGTCCAAGGTTCATAATGGAATTCTTCCGTCAAGTCGAACTCGTTCGTAACGAGGATCGCTCTTTATCTCTTTGGTTTTATATCAAAATCCAAAAGTTCGCTCTAACCCTTGGGCATTTTGCTCACATCCTCCGGATTCCAAATCATGGACAATGTGCCTTCACCGAAGATTGGTCTCTTGATTCTCTCTTCAACTTTCGTGAAGAAAATAGTCCATATTTTTCACACATACCCTCTCTGGAAGATTTAAATCGCATAATATGCAAACCTCGACCATATTACTCCGATCCAAACATTATCTTTACAAGGGATATCCGAGAAGAGTACAAGCCTCTTGCACTCATCCTACGTGAAAATGTTTGGAGTCTTAGGGGAAATCGAGAAATTCTTCCCGCTTGTTGTGCTCACATGTTGTACTGTTTGCTAACACAACAACCATACAATCTCGCCTATTTCTTCGCAAGGCGAATTGCAAATCTTCAAGGCTCCAAGAATAAACTCATCCCTTATGGAATGTTCTTGACACGCCTCTATCATAATGTTATGCACTTTCATCCTCAATTTCAAAGTCCGTTGTACGTACTTGTGAACAAGATGATGGAACCGCTGAACATTTCCCTCATGAAGACATTCTTCATTCCTGGATCCACCAACACTCATCAACCATTTGATGATCCATCTAGCGAAAACACTTAAGGAACTTAGTAGTCTTTCAAATAGGATCAATCCTTTTGTACTCGTGCTTTATCAATGTAATCCAACTTCTTTCATGAAATAAAACATCTTACATTTGATATCTTAGTATTAAAACTCTTTTTAGACTATCCTTGAGATATAATGCATTGTCAAGATCATTGCATACCTTTAGTAAAGGTCCTGCTGAGCAGATAGGCGGATCCCAAATATTGTGCTAGACGGATCCCTACACTTAGGGAACCGTGGGATCCGGCAAACAGAAAATGCAATTGCAAGCATTGTATTTCAAACATATCCTTAGAAGATCTCACACTAAGCTAAACATAGTGTCTTAAGGCAAATTAAGTTCTTGTCAAGATAGGTTGATCCTTCCTATTCACACATAACTCACCTAAATCACACTCTAAGACGCTTATAGATCTACCATTTCATCTTTAACCCATTACTCTTCCGCTCTCAAACTCACACTTCATTTTCTACTTGATCCCTCACATCTAGCCTTAGAAATCTTTCGATTATGGCAAAATTGTTCATAAATCATCCTCACCTCAAAATTGATCAAAGTTGATCAAACTCTAGTTTTTCTCACCTCAAAGCTTCTAGGATATTTTCCAAAACACTATCCTAAGTCACAACCTGATCTCTAGGATCATTTAGCTTCAATTTACACTCTCATCTTTAGTGTTATCCTTGCTCATCCATTGGTACTCTTGGAAGTTCCAAATCCTTCCATAAAAGACAACCATTAGCTACATCACTCATTACCTTCAAATACTTAAGCAACCCTTCGTTTAAGACACTTAAGAAGACTGAAACACTCAAGATATTATAGGTCTTAGATCTTAGGAAACATCATTTCCACTTTTTCATAGCTGCTGAGAGCCGGATCCCTAGGATTAGCCTAGACTGATCCCTCTGAGGAGGGAACCGTAGGATCCGGATGACAGCTTTTGTCAAATCTTGCTAAAACAATCATTTCAACTCATCTTCCTAACTCAAACACTCCATCTCATCTTAAATGAGTTCCTAGATCAGTGCAAACTCTGAAGTTGACTCTTGTGCATGTTAATCATCACATTCCAATGAATCTTAGTGGCTTAAGGCTTAAATGCACTTGCCAAATCTCTTGGTTTATAAACCACCTTGTTAGGACCTCCATAGTCATCACTCTCATCCTAACTTTCAGCTATTACAACCTCTTGAAATCATCTTATCATGAGGAAAACCCCAAGTAGTAACTTATCCACCAAAGAACCACCCATGAAAAAGGCTCGTATTATACACGAAATCTCTTCAACCGAATCATCTCCGGTCAAGCCAACAAATGATAGAATCCTTCATCATCCAATCAAACCAATTCCTAAAAGGATAGTACCCACAAAACTACCTTTGCTAAACACCACCATACCTCCTAGGCCAAACAATATCATCTCCACCAAACCATCACCATTGGTCCCTAGAGCTATTTCATTTACATCCCCACTATCATCACCACACCTCTACAATTTAAAGGACTTGTCTCCTAGGTCGTCTCATCCGCTTCCGCCGACAACATTCTCCTCATTATGAGGAATAATGGTTCAAAATCAAGGTGTTGAGTCAACACTTCCTCCGGCTTCCTTTTCGTCGTTTCCATCATATAATCCCATTTGGATTATGAGAAATCATCAAAGTCAACCACCCGACCATATGGATGTTGACACTTCTCTACCACCACCATCATTCTTGGTTGAGTCATTTTCAAATGCACCTCCACCAATTCCTTTATCGTTTGAAGCTCCGCAAGCCGCTTCACTTGATCCTTCGCATCAAGCCATTTCATTTCTTCCACCACCACTACCTAGCCATGACAAAGATTGCTATCATTGTCAACATGTTGAAAGTTTGATACATGAAGTACGAGAAGACCAAAGTTTCATGTTCTATCATCTCCTCGAACGTTTCGACGAGATCAAACCTAAACAAAACTTGAGCTAGAAGATTTTTAGTGGTGTCCTAGCATCAAGCGATAGTTGGTTTAGAAATTCCTAGTCATGTATTTTCTTATTTTCTTAGTTTTTAGAGTCATGTATATCATAACTATAGTTTTATTAAATGGAAATTACATGCTACTTGTTATTTTTCTGAGAATATGATCACTTTGTATTCATATCTCATTTTTGTGTTAACATTACTTGTTATATCACCTTTGCTGAAATTAATCAGCTAATACGGATCCCTCAGAATTGCCTAGAGGATCCGTGAGACAGAAAGCTATTTTATACTAACTTGGACCACATTTGCAGGAAATTGTGAATTATACTTGCTTTCTAACCTTTGTTTTGTAGTTATTCAATTCACACATGAAGACTTTGACATCCCAAAGCTAGGGGAGCCTTATGTCAAAGCAATACATTGCAAAATTACTTACAATACTAGGTTTACATTTCGTGACATCCTCTTGCATAATTGCAATCATCAAGGGGGAGCACATTCGTCTCTTAGACGAAATCTTTTGCAAACTTATTTGCAAACAAACTAGATTAGTATCACTTACTTGACGCCCTTTACATAGGGATGGACTCGTCAAGGGGGAGTAAAGACGAGATCCTTTCCTGTTACTTGCTCTCTATCTCTTTTTGTTTTTATTTTCTTTCACATGTTTTCTTAAAAACAATGTGTTGCCTTCCTTCAAACACTTTTTGTTTCGACAAAAAGGGGGAAAGAAAGTAAAACTACAAATTCAAACTTTTACTTAATTTTAGCTTTTCCTTAAAATAATTTTATGTTTTGTCATCAACAAAAAGGGGAGATTGTTAATACAAATAAGCCGTAAAAACGTTTATTTATATTTTACGATCTTCTAATGTTTTGTCGATAACAAACGTAAAATCATATTAACGAAACAAATAAAATACGTAAATTGTTTGAACTAATAGTTTCTAACATATTCACATTTTCACATAAAACACTAAAACAAGTATAAGTGATTTTATGATTTAGTAATACATATGTACAACAACTAGTATTTACATATTTAGATAAAATATACACATAACTAGTATGTAGTATATTGGGTAATATAAATGGGTAGAAACTTAAGTATCACAACCCATTGGGCAAATACATTGAATGTAGTTGGGTACAACACAAAGCCCATAACCCATGGATCTTGACCCATAACCCATTGCATGACATCATGCTTATATCATACATGGATAATATCCATAACCCATGGTTCAACCCATACCCAAGTGACTAAGCGCATTGCACTCAAAGATACATTGTATCTAGCCAAAGATCCATGGTTCAACCCATGACCTATGACCCATAACCAAAATACCCATGGGCAAAGAGGAGCGTTCCACGGATCCCTAGCTTTGTGCTAGCCAGATCCCTTGTCGTAGGGATCCGTGGGATCCGGGGAACAGTAGGATTTTTCCTCTATAAATAGTGAGCCATTTCTTCATTATTACTCACCCCTTTCCAATACACTTTCTCCCCTGAGTTAAATCTCACTAACCTTAGATCCAAGAGATCTATGTTTGTAGTTTTGTTTTTGTGTGATCTTTTAGGTTCCTCTTAAAGGCAAGATCACCACCTTTGAAGTCGAGCAAGCTCAATTCCATGAGTTGCCATGCTTCCTCATCATCAATGAAGTCTTCTTGTTGATGATTCATTTCTTTCTTCAAAGAAGTGTAGTGTTGAAGACATTAGTGAAAGATGTCTCAAGAGTCAAGACGAAGATATAAGTGAAGGGTATCTATCGTCTATAGGATAAGCACTTGTGGTAGGTGCTTAGAAGTCAAGAAAAATAAGCATTAGTGAAAGGTGCTTAGAAGTGAAGACACAAGACATTAGTGAAAGGTGTCTTGTAGATCTAGTCAAAGGCATTAGTGAAAGGTGCCTTAGATGTACATTCGATATGGTGTGTTTCGATGTACAAGATAGACTAGTATTAGATCCAAGGATATTGATATCCTTGATGATGTTGTAAAGGAGTAGATCTCCTTTGGGATTAGTCGTTGGTGTAGTGTGGTAGTAATTCCTCCATTGCAATGGAACTAGGTGCTTAGCCTAGTACCTAATAAAGGGTAGGCGACGTTGTGAAGGTGTAGTTCACCTTGGAGTGAAAGAACTAGGTACTTAGCCTAGTACCTTATAAAGGGTAGACGACGTTGTGTAGGTGTGGTTCACCTTGGAGTGAAAGAACCTGGTGGTTAGCCTAGCACCGGAAAAAGGGTAGGCGACGTTGTGAAGGCTTCTCCGCCATAAGGAGATTGGTGTAATGATTACGAACTCTCGAGTAGGTGACTCGGGTAGTGGAGTAGGGCAAGGAAGGTGTCCTTGTAGCCGAACCACTATAAATACTCGTGTTGTGGTTTTGTGCTTCTTACTCTTATCTTTTCATTACTTACCTTTATATGCTTGTTTATCAACATCCAACACACACATCCAAATAGATTGACATAAGTCGATCTAAATAGATTAAAAGGAAGTTTTAATTGGTAAAACTATTCAACCCCCCTTCTAGTTTTCCACAATTCTGTAGCAAATGGTCAGGAACATTAAACCTTCTTTCCCGACCAATAAATACAAATGTGGCAATCACCAACAAACCAACCCTCACAGCATCTTCATCGGATAAAGAATCCCACCTTTGCCCTGACTTTACCAACGCTAAAAGGTCATCACCCTTAACTTTTTTGTTCTCAATTCTTTTTTTATCGGGAAACAAACGATCAAAAATAGGACTATGTGTTAAACCCTTAACAAAATGCCCGTGGCCACTTTCTTTTTTATCTACGGGACCCAAACGAAACCCAGTTAGAAGACTAAATTGTTCACGGCCAAAATCAAAAACATTCTCACGTATTACAAAAGTTAGAGGTGGACAACAATCACTCACTTTAGACACCTCAACTGCATTTTGATATAAATAATTGTACAAGTGGTGGTCAGGGGAATATTTAGGAAAATCTAACCAAGGCCCAAACACAGTGTCTCTAAACAATTTGGTTCTATTCACATTCAATGCAGCTTTAATTGTACCAATATGTTCTAATCTAGATCTCACCGTTAGCTTTGCATCAAACATTTTCGTCGTTGGATTCTTGAGATGTGGAAGAAGAACGATTGATTGTACGAATATGCGTGGGAAGCAATTGGATTAGGGCTTCGGTTTTACAAATGTAGAGAAGAAGAACGATTGATTTGATGTCGAAGGAACAGTTTAAGTTTGCAGAATGAAGCAGTTGGATTAGGGCTTTGGATTCTTGAGATGTGCAAGAAGAACAGTTTAAGTTTGCGGAATGAAGGTTTGAGTTTGAGTGGGAAGATGTGTGTGTTACAAGCAGGAATGTATTTTGTATTTTGTATTTAAGAAAAAATGTGTATTAGGATAATAAAAAATTTTGGAGAAGTATAATTTGGATTATAAAAGGTGTATTTGTATTTTATAAAGTTGTATTTATAACGAGTTGCCCAAAAGTACATATGTGTGGGACCAAGTTGCCCATGTTATATGTATTTAAAAAAAATGACTTTACTTTTTCACTAAAAGACAAAAATTGTCAGTTGCCCAATATAGTGGGTCAAAGTTGCCCAACATATCAACTGTTACATTTGTGCCATGTAAGTACAAAGTGGGCCCAAATAAATGGTAGAGTTGCCCATGGGAGAGTTGCCCATGGGGCATTAAGAGAAGTGAAAAAAAAAGTTGAGGATTTGAGGTAAATTAGTTAGACAATTGGGGCATTTAGAGAATTTGCCCTAAAAATAATGCACTTTAATACTTTGTACTCCCATTATATAACATTTAACTCTTTATGAAATTGCCATGTTTTAACTTCAAAGACATTATTTATCCTAGGTAATAAAAAAGAAAAAAAAAATATTGTTATATATTCATTGTCTTTTAATGAATCAAGTCTGTAAGACTTGATGCATTTAATGCATGATATACTTGATAACTAAAATTTAGAAGAAAGAATTGAGGTTCATCAAGTTTTTGAAGAAAAACTTTTTAAAAAGCTTATGATCCAATGCAAAAAACCTTTTAAAATGACTTTTTGAAATAACGAAAAGCTTTTGATAACTTGACCCATTGTAAATACTCTTAGAAGGACTTAACTTGCCATTATACTCTTGTCAACACAATAGTACTACGTGACCAAATAGTAAGAACCATTTTATCTAGTTTACTAGTACGTCTCGATTATATTTCTAGTCACTAGAAGGGTTGAGGTTCTTCTGGTGCAATTAGTTTTTAAGTAAAGTTTGATAATCTCTAATCTCTAAGTTTGAATACACGAGTAGCTATTGTCATTTTAAAAGAGTTTAATTAAACTTACAAGGCTATAAAATGCGTAGCTACTGTCTAGATAAATTCATATGTTAACTTATAAAAATACAGAAAACAAAAAGAAATTAACTCGGTGGTCGAGTTAACCCAAACCCTAATAGGTAAAGTATTTTGAACCCGATACTCGACCCTGGTATTTGGGTTAATCGGGTTGACCCGATTGACCCGAGTTAGTTTTGAGCCCGAATAACCCGACCCGATTATCTTAATTCGGGTTCGGGTCCGGGTCCGGGTCGGGTCGGGTCGAGATTTATGACACCCCTACCTACAGCATGGCAACTCATCCCTCATCAACAGACTCTTTGATCACCATCGAAGCCTGGTAGTGCCCATTATTGCATGATCAAAAACCATTCACATCCCATCTCTAAACCGATTTATATATCTTACGTAAACCCTGGTAGTTTATAAAAATGGATTCGGGATAATATGCATCCTACATTGATTGTCATGCTTAACTACTATGTCTAATTATATGTCTAAAGCTACGTGACTACATTCTATTGGTAACAACACACACATGAATCCACGTTTTCACAAACAAGCAAACCGTGTGTTTGAAAAAACAGCACTATAAGTGAACAATAGCAAAAGTATCAGTGAGTATTAGTAGTTGTGAGTAAAGTAGCTGTTTTTTCTATGCAAACGTTTGGTAAAGTAGTTATAGTTGTAATCATAATGTGTAAAAGTAAACATATCATAAATACTTTCTTCTTATCAAACGAACATTAAAAATCACAATGCTCAAAACTCACGTCCGCAAACGAACATTAAAAATCGAGTCGTGTTTGTGTTAACCTATTCGGGTTCGCGTGTTGGAGGGTTAGTATAGCCTTTACCAAAACATGACTCATTTATTAATCGTGTCAAGAAACTCAACCCTAACCCAGACCTGCATAACACGTGTAACCCATTTGTGACCCGTTTAACCCATTTAAGTAAATAGGTCAAACAGTGAATAAAGTTAGTGATTTGTCAATTTAACTAGTTTAAATGAAAAAATGATATAAGGATATAAAATATGATAAGAATAACATACAAATAGCTATGGAACAATTTTCTGAATTACAAGCATCAATTTTCATGATATCTAAGGTATAAAATTATAATTCACTCATATTTAGTAAATAACAAAATACATTTAATCCATGTCCAACATAAAAATCACGTTATATATTTTATTTTTAAGATCTTATATACTTAAACGGGTTCACGTGTTGACCTGTTTAATACTTACTCAACCCAAACACGACCGTTTATTAACGGGTTAGACCGAGGTTGGCCCATTTTTTACCCAAACCTATTTATCCTCAACCCAAACCTGTTTAACTTCATGTCAGGTTCGTGTAGTTTATTGTCGAAAATTGACACCCTAAAAAGGAGCTTCATCTCCCCAACATCCAAACCAAACACAAACAGAAAAAACACTTCCAAAAATGGAAACCACCACCACCACCACCACTAAAACCCCCTAACACCAACAGAATTCGAAACCCTAATCAACGACTACAACAACCACGCCCAGATCCCATCACACACCACTGGGCCCACTCTAATCCAACAATCCCTCACCACCATCACCCGCAGAGACACCCCTTTACCCCTCAAGCTCCACGTCATCATCTTAATCCCATCACCACCCCAAACCCAACACATTTTGACCTAGTTACTCGACACCCTTAGCCACGTCATCTCTCAACCCATCGATCACGTGACAGTCACGTGCGCCCTGAAAGAACAGCTTCTCATTTCCGTCACTTCTATCTTCATACTGTTGGCTATAGATAACGAGTTCGAAAGTCAAGGTTTGACTTACGAAAGTCAACTGGAGGGATTGGTGGAGGTGTTGTTAGGGATAGTGAATAGGAGTAGTTACGGGTGGGACCGGGGTTTGCGTGGAGTGGCGTGCGAGTGTTTGAGTGAGCTGGAAAAGGAGTGTAATGGTTTGTTGTGTGAGACGGTTGGGCATTTATGGTTGTTGTGTCAAAATGAGAAGACGCACGTTGGCCAAAGCTATGTTTTATTGTTGGCGAATGTGGTTAAAGGGATTGTGGGACTAAGGTTAATGTGTCGGTTTTTGGGACGGCGGTTCCGTTGGTGCCGTTTAATGTGCCAAAGTTTTTGAGTGGCGAGAGGGAGAGGGAAAGGGAGAGGGAGAGGGATAGGGATAGGGATAGGGATAGGGAGGGGTTGGGTATTAAGGATTTGAGGAGAGTGATGTCGTTTTTGCTAGAGTGGCCGCAGTTTTTGACTACGTGTGGTTTGTTTGAGTTTATGTCGATTGTGATGCCTATAGCGGTGGAGTTGGATTTGCAAGCGTCGTTGTTGAAGGTTAAGTTTTCGGGGTTGCTTTATACGTTTGATATGTTGCTTTGTCATGCGTTTTTAGGAATGTTTTTGCAGTTTCCGGATGCGTTTAGTGGCCAAGAGAATGAGGTTATTAGTCGCCTTTTGCTTATTTCTAGGGAAACGCAGCATGTTTTGGTTTTTAGATTGCTTGCGCTTCATTGGTTGTTGGGATTTATGGGATTGGTGATGTCGGAAAGGAAGGTTACTAAAGAGAAGATTTATGCAACAGCTTTGAGATTTTATCCGAGTGTGTTTGATCCACTTGCTTTGAAAGCGTTGAAACTTGACTTGATTGCGTATTGCTCGATTCTACTTGATATGACTAGATTAAACGATGCAAATGGGCATATTCGGATATTAATAGCTCTGAAGTGTCGGTGGTGAAGCTTTTTGAAGATGGTCTTGAGTCTGTATCGGGTTATAAGTGGTTGCCACCATGGAGCACGGAAACTTCTGTTGCATTTCGTACGTTTCATAAACTTTTGATAGGTGCTTCTTCGCATTCAGATGCTGTTTCTTCTGCTAATGTTCTTGTGGAGTCGACAATTTTCCATGCTTCAGAGGTAACAATGTAAGACCTATTATAGCTATGTTCCGCTTTTTGATTAGGTAATATATTGATGGTAATGGATATAGACATTCTTTATAAGCCTTAAATATGCCTTTAGATTAGGTACGTTGACCTTTGGTTGAGCCTAAGAGGAACTTTAATGTGTGTTTAATTTTAGGATTTGTTTTGTTCCTATATATGAAAAGTTCTAGTCAGTAATATTAGTACTAACTGTCAAAAGATAGACGTATCTGTAAGCGACTAAAGGTGGCAATTTAGCGCCGTTAGATATCTATTGCATACTATACTATGTAGCTGCTTTTTGTCTCATGTGCTAAATTAGTCAAATGGAATTTTATAGTTCACCACCACAATCGGATATGTTGTTTGATCTTTGCATTATCTGGAAGCTGGTTAGGTAATATATTTAGGGCAACAGTTATTCACATTCCGTTATATGCCTTAATATGCCTTTCGATTAGGTAATTTGACCTTTTCTTAGCCTACCAAAAACTTTGTAAGCTAAAATAATGTGTATGTTGAAATTATAGGATTTGTTTTGTTCCAGTATGAAAAGCTACTCTGTAAATATTAATACCAACCATTTATTGTCAAAAGATAGAAGTATCTGTAAGCAAGTATAATGGCATTATAGGGGCCTTAGATATCTATTGCATAATGTGTACTGGCCTTGCGATTATATTCCTAAATTAGTAGAACGGCATTATAAAAGAGGCTGGTGGTGATGTCTTTATGGCATGTCATACTATATGAATTCTAAATCAGTATTGTTCTTATATATTTACATTTAATTTTCATTGTGCAGAGGAGGCTAGTGACTATGACATTAGAGTCCCGTGGATTAATTCCTGTTATCGTAGCTTTTGTCAACCGCTTGCTAAGGTGTCATAAGCACCGCTTTTTTGGAGTGCGTCTGCTTCAAACATTTAGTAATCATTTGCTTCCAAAGGTTGACATAGACTATCGACTGGGATCTTATTTCCCACTTTTTGAAAAAATTGCTGAAAATGAGACGGTTCCACCAGGTGGATTGCTAGAGCTATATGGTAAATACATGAGTATTCTAGTTGAAAACCATGGTCCAAACACAGGATTGAGATCGTGGTCTCAGGGAAGCAAAGTTCTTGTTCTTTGTCGGACAATACTGATGCATCATCAAACCTCTCGATACTTCCTTGGACTATCTCGTCTCCTTGCTTTTACTAGCCTTCATTTTCCTGATCTCGAGGTCCGTGACAATTCAAGGTATGAAGAACCAAAATCCTTCTCTATTTTGATTAAAGTATTTTCAATCATCAATTCAATGCTGATATGTAGGTGTTTTCAGAATATACTTGCGGATGCTGCTGAGTGTACCAGGTAATAAGCTCAGACAGTTACTCAGCACTGGTGATCAGCTTCCAACTTCTCATTCCAGCTCATTCTTCAGCGTTCAGTCGCCTAGATATTCTTATGATTCTAAGAAATCAAAAGATATCTCATCCTACATCCACCTTGAGCGAGTAGTTCCACTTTTGGTCAAACAGTCCTGGTCCTTATCTTTTACTTCTTTTGGCAATAATGGTGACAGTTCCCGTCATTTGGAAGTCATTACAGATAATAGTACCCCATCAGGGCAATCAGAAACACCTGATAACAATGCCGATATTCCAATGATCCCTGCAATTGAAGGGCCCAATCAATCACAGGAACCCCTACGTGTGACAGATTCAAAAGTTTCAGCAATTGTTGAAATATTGAGGAGACATTTTTCATCAATTCCTGATTTCAGACACATGTCGGGTATCAAAATTGGAATATCCTGTACACTGAGCTTTCAGTCGGAGCCTTTTAATCGAGTATGGCCGTATGGGGAAACAACTCACAAGAAAATGGTTTTTCTGGGGTTGATGGGGTTCCTGCATTGTATGCTACAGTTCTCCAGTTTTCTTCTTCAGCACCATTCGGGTCTATTAAACCTTGTCGTATACCGTTTCTTCTTGGAGAACCTACGAAAAATGAGATACCTTCAAGTGAAAGTCAAACTGATTCACTAGATATTGTGCCTGCGGGCAATGGTCATGGAGGTGAAGAGGAAGAAAAAGAAAGCTTTAAAGCACCCGTTTTGATTGAGTTTGAACCGAGAGAACCAACACCTGGTCTTATCGATGTGACAATAGAAGCAAATGCAGAAAATGGTCAGATCATCTGTGGTCACCTTCAAAGCATTACTGTAGGCATCGAGGACATGTTTCTTAAAGCTCTTGTACCAGACGACATTCATGATGATGGTGTGCCTCAATATTACATGGACTTGTTTAATGCTTTATGGGAAGCTTGTAGTAGCTCATCAAGTACTGGAAGAGAGACATTTCCTTTAAAAGGAGGTAAAGGTGTCGCAGCTGTCAATGGAACACGATCTGTAAAGTTTCTTGAAGTTCCTGCAGCTTCATTAGTTCAAGCTATTGAAAAGAATTTATCAGCTTTTGTTGTTAATGTCATTGGTGACCCGCTAATTAATATTGTTAAAGATGGAGGGATTATAAATGACATTATTTGGAATGATGAAGCTGTGGGTTCTGGTCTCGATGTTGTTGCTGTGGATCCGAATATTAATGAGGGCCCACTTTATCTTAAGTATGATGAGGAGGAAGATGAGAGAGGGAGTAGTCTTCATATCAGTAAAAGGAACTTGGGTCGATTTCATATTTTGATATTCCTCCCACCAACGTCCCATCTTCTTTTTCAAATGGAAGTTGGGGTTAGTTCAACCTTAGTTCGGATCAGAACAGATCATTGGCCGTGCCTTGCTTATATTGATGACTATTTGGAAGCTTTGTTTCTTGCGTAGAGGTACTTTTGCTTGTGAGCCTTGCCTATTTAATCTATGATCTTTGGGTAATACTTTCTTTGAATGATTTCTTAATATAGATACCGATTCAAATCCGCATGTCTTGTGGATTAACCCTGGTTAGAGGTGGCAAAAGGGTGGTTGGATGATGTCCAGACATATTTGAGTCAAACCGGTAAATCTTTCGCCTGAAACATTTTTATCAAAATTGTTTTATAAATAATTGGTTTGTTAGAACTTGATTACCAAAACTCCATTTTTACAATATTATCCATTTATAACTAAACTTTGAGAAATTACTCATTTGACACATTAAAGATAGAGTGTAACCCAAATCGACCCATTCTCAAGCAACTGGGTCAAAATTGACACATCTGGCCCTTTAATTATCTTATTGACAAGATCACTAACTAATATCAACTTTAGATTAGTGAGTATTTTTTACTCTATTTTTTTGTTTCTAAAGCACTACAAAAATCTTTACTGAACTGAATTATTGGTTTGCTTCTTTAGGGGCGAGTCGTGAAGAAACCACTGTGGGACAGTTCATATTTGGGATCATAGATGCTTTGTAAAGTTTGGATGACCTGGTGTGCGCAGACATTTTTTCCAGAGTCAGGGGTCATGCTCTTGGCGCATCATGCACCTTATCCGTGAAACAAGTTTTGGTTGTCCATCAAGTTTCCTAAGCTAAAACGGCTGGATTTGGCAAAGGAGCCCCTTCATCATTTTGGATCAAGAAATGCATGCTATAGAAGCTCTTGTTGGTAGGATACAAACACCGGTTGTTAAGCAGTGTGAAGAGATTTTTTACTAGACATTATGTTTAGTTTGGGATTTTGATAAGAGCTGTAATTTTTGGGAAATTTTGAAGTAAAGCATTTGCATATTTGTTGCCACTAAGTTAATAGTAATGAGCATGCGATTTATTATATTTTTATGTGTACGCTATACATTAAACTATACAAAATGTGTTTCTAGTCGAACGACTTGACTGGTGTCACGTGATTTTTGCTTTTTATTATAAATAAATGTACCTTACCTCATACGTTAGGAAAAGGAATGAGTTTTGTCGTCATTTGTTAATGTTATTGAAACTCATTGTTGCTTTACACATTTCTTTGTATAAATCTTATTGAAACTCAATGTTATTGTGGTACTCATCCGTGCTCTGTATTTGACCTTATTATCAAGATTGTTGAGTTCACCTTATTATCAATCACGGTTGTTGTTGTTGTTATATCAGTGTAATCATTTGACTATCTTTATCAATCGGGGTTGGCAACCGGTTGGCTAAGAAAAAAACAAAGAAATATATATATTATATTAGAAGTGGGCAAAAGAATGAAAATGAGGTTGCCAATCCGGTCGCTTTGTGATTTCCAAATCCCTTAGCCAACTTTGCCACATGTCACGCTCTAAATCTGCCAACAATTAGAGTGTAACTTACCCGCGAATTATAGAGATCAAGAACAAAAAGATTTGTATGTGTTTCGATTTGTGTTTATGTGAAGGTTTTAGTAGGTTTGTATCGATTTGGGTAAGTTTGAACTAAAAGGAGGTGAAATCAGTGATGAAGTTAGTGTGGAGAATGATAGTTACAGAAAAAAATGAAGAAAAAGAAAAATGGATGATGAGCATGTAGAAGAAGATGGAAAGATGGGGAAGATAATAGATGAAAGAGAAAAATGTTTTAAGTAAATTGCATTTGTGGTTCCAATGTTGTGCTCTGTAACTTTGTTTCAATTTTTTATTTTATAAATATTAAACACTTTAAGGGATGAATTTGCTTCACTAATGTTTGGCTATTAATAAATTTGAACTAAATATTGATAACATTTGGATTATGGTTGCAATTGGGTTTTTAATTTTTACAAATATAAAAATAATATTATATGTTAGGTTGAGTTGTTGATAAATGGTAAAAAAATTGAGATTGATTGTATGTATAGATTGTATATGTAGATGAGCGAGAAAATAATATTTTAATGAAAGATTGGGTTGGATGAGGTTGTGAATAAAGATAATCTTATGTAGTTTTGACATAAGTTTGTAAGATTGGGTTAAGTCAATTGTTGGTATTCTTGAAACAGGAGATTATTGTGGGGATGATCAAAAGAAATATTATAAAAAAAAAAAAAAAAAAGGAAACACGACGCACTTAAACCTTAATTAATTAATAACCTTAAACATAGCTAGACCACAAATACAACCAAAGCACAAATCTCTGTCACTTAAGTAGATCCAGATACACGTTGAATCACCACAATTTTCTTGTGCTTCTTAAGAGACTTAAAAACCTTGGCTCGATCCAACGTACCCCTTATTGTCAAAATTCCCTCTTCATTCTGGGTTGTTTCATTAACTGTAACCAACAATGGAATTGTTTTCAGTAATTTTATAAGCATAAACCCAAAAACCCTAAAGTATAAACTCATATTATAGATCATACCATGGCCACCCTCTGTAATATCCAATACCACAGTTGGCATTAGTTCCTTCTTAAGCAGCCTAAGTGTAAGATTCTGCGATAAGAAACAAACAAAAAGATATTAAGAAAGAAACATGGTTTGGTTTGGTTTCAAAGTATTATTAGAATTTTTTTTCTACAAACCATGGTTCCAAGTACTGGTGCTGGTGCTGGTTCTGCAGATGCGCTTGAAGACGACATGGTGTAGGTTTTTCTTCTTGTTGTGTGTGTTTTTGATGTAAATCAAGTGAGTGAGTAGCTGCAACTGTTTATGCTGCATTTTATAGTGGGTGGAGCTGCATTGTGATTGGTCGATATGAGTTCACACGGATCCTCAATGTGAGCCGTTGATTCACTTTTGATGGTCAGGATTCAATATGAATGTGTTTGTTTGACCCATTGCTGTTTATGGAATTTGTGTGTTGGTGTCAAGTACTACCAGTTTGGGAAAAACAGTACAATAATAATAAAGGGGAGATGGATGAGGGTGATGAATTATTGAGGAGATGAGGGCACATGGGTGGGTCACTCTCAGGTGCATATTCTGTTTCTTTTTTTTTCTTTTATGTCAATAGTATGGTGCTTGTTACTTTAGGGGTCACTACTTACTATTTGGGCTCACCATAACAAACCCAAGTTTTTAGTTTTTAATAAATTTTAGGGGTTAGTTTGTGCTTAGGATTAATGTGTTAATGGAGTTACACAAAATGAAAAATCGGATTAGTTTGTGTTTAGGATTATTGGTTATAAATAAATAAGCAGTTTCACTAAGCATGCTTTTATTTTAACTTGGGAAAATGAAAGAGAATACTCGTAAATCATGTTTTTTGTCTCTTTGGCTTAAGATGTGGTTGGATTACCTTATTAGCTAACGTTGAGGTTGTTTGCATTGTGGCATCAAGTATTGGCGTTGCAAATGATTAGATTTGCAGCCAAAACCCAATCCACCCTAGTCTGTTTGCTTTTCGGTTTTATATATTTACGGTTTTCAGTTTCGGTTCGCGCCAAAACCGAGAAAAACACACCATATATGGGACATCCTCTGGTCTCAAAATGTACCTAATTAGTAAAAAATAACTCGATACATATATGAACTTTCCTTAGAGTGAGGCTGGTAGTAGTAGTAGTATAGGTTGCGTTTTTGTTGAGATATATAACTCTACCATTTGTGTGATGTGCTGTTGGTGATAGGGTGTGTACGTGTTAGAGATTTTATATCTTACATGTTTTCCTTAGCACATGAGATTAATTGATACCTTAAGTTTATAACACCTTGTAATGGAACTTTTTAACACCTCTTCAATTCACACCAATCTAATCCTTTCTTCAACGCATTACAGACACCTTCCCAATACAAATCCCTTAACTCTATATGATCCTTAGCACTCAAAACTTTGGTGCAGTTGTCAAAAGCTGGTGGTGTCACCAGCTCGATTTTTTAATCGTGGCTGTTGACGTTAGCTGATTGTGTTGTTCAATTGCATACATTTTCTCTTCTCGCATTATCAGAGTGTAAATTTCTCCCATTCTCCATATGGAGTTCATCCATAGTCCTGGCTTTCCATCCCCTGGCCTCAATCCGGTTGAATAACTATTACCCGAAAATTTCATCATTCCATCTGAGTTGTCAAACAATACATCTTGAAAACCGAAAAACTGATCACTGGAATCTGCCATGCAAGAACGTTGCTACTATTCTCCTTGATAGATGAATGTCTTCGTCTGATTTTATATGCTTTAATACGACCCCTTCTGCAGGCAAAATGGATTGAAGTTTCTTCCTCCACTCTCCATTTCCAGCCTCCAAAACTCTTTTTCGAGCATTATTCAATGATTTTTCCAAATCTATAAGGTGTCGCAAGAGCTCAGATTCATCGGGTTAATGGAACAACAGATCATCATGGATAAGCTGTTGGCGAGATAGAGATCGAACAAGTGAATTAATTGCTCTGCCACCTCGCCAACATGTGTACGAATGGTGTCACGGCCAGTGGATGGGTCCAAAATGGCTAGACTTAAGTAAGAATTAGAGTAAGCAGAATGGAAGAGATCGCAGAGACATACTGCATCTGGTGGACCCCAAAGCTTAAGGATACGGTAGGTGTCGAAAAGATGGTCGAGGAAGCTTCCATGCTTGTGCCAGCACTCACTAGCTCCAACAGATTTCAAGACAGCGATTAGGGAGGGTAGATTAACGTCGATGTTCTCAAGTTCTCCTATGAGGAACGGTCGGGCTGATTCCAGCAAGGTTTGCAGATAGGTGCTTTGTGGTTCAGAGGTTGTTGACAGGACAGTTTGGTTTGTGTAAAGATTGCAATGACATACTTGAGTACGGGTATCCGCTTGAGTATTAATTTTCAGATTTCTTATTAAAAAATAATTAAGAGGGTGACGCAGGGGCCGGGAAAGGGCGAGAACATGGATGGGACAGGAGAAAGAAGGCGGCTGCTGGTGCAGTTGGCGGTGGCCAACAGTAGTGGGGATAAGGCGACAGGGGTTGTCAGTGAGTCTCCCTCCAAATTCCAGCCGCATCATTTTTTGCAGGATAAATCTTGAGATTCTGATTATGTAGCGTGAACGAGGCAGAGGAGAGTGGCACAGGTAACAGGTTCTTGCAGCATGTAGAGAAGTGAAAACTCATGTACTGCTAAGGTCTTCAAAAAACAATATTTGTCTTTAAAAAAAATGTCCAAATGAGACTGCATATTTATTGTAAAACATAGACCATCACCACAAGCTTTCAGATTCAGCAAAATAGCATGAAGTCAAAGAACAGTTAAGTACGATAGTGAACCACCCATTTAAAAACAGATATATGGAAGACTAAAACTTGGGGATCAATGTCACTGGTAATGTTTTAGAAGCAACTTAAGACCATATGCACTGGTTTTCATATTTTGCTTCTAGAAATTCCATAACTAATTCATCCTTCTTATCTAATTGACTAGTTACGTGAAAAGTCTATATGACTTATAAACTAAATATAAACAAATCGCACACGCTCTTCTGTTAAAAACAGTCTGTATTTTCAAGCGCTATGATGATTCATGATTGAAGTAGCTTTAAGCCATCTATACTACAGTCCATGAAAAGCATTATGAGTATAAAACCACAAAGGAATACTAATGAGGCATGGAAGTATATCAAAAACAGTTTCATGAAGCACCAAGAACCGTGGCAAGATACGCATCTTCTCTACTAATACATTTTCTGCATATGCAACATTGGATAAAGAAAGTTTTAGTGTGCTTAGCTTTTAATCACCTACATAGCATATCTGAATGATAGGAACAGAAACAGCTTTTATATCAAAAGTAAAAGAAAAGTCGCAGCCCTTCTTCACTCTCCTTTTCCGCCTCTTCAAACTTCCCTCGACTTAAATAAATTTGCCCCAAAACCACGTGCGGATCACCAACTAACGGGTTCTTCTCCAAACTCTTTCTCAACACCTCTTCACATCCATCTAACCCTCTCTTCTCCGCACCACAAAGACCTACCCAATACAAATCCGATCCCTCGCCTTAATATGATCCTCAGCACTCAACACCTTAGTACAATTATCAAAAATCAGTGGTACCACTAGCTCAAAATCCTCATCCCTATCATTAACACCCTCTAATCGTCCTTGTCCTCTCTGAATTAAATACAACTCTTCTTCTCGCACAATAAGCCTTTCTTGAAAGCGAACTCATCCATAACCCAGGCTTCCCATCCCCTGCGACAAACGCGTTTTTCACCGCATTGCCTTCAAATCTCAACATATATACCATTTGTATTCTCAAACAACACATCCTGAAAACCAAACAACTGATCACTAAAATCTGCTATAGTCATAAGCTAAAAAAACGCAACTCTCCTAGACAAACAAACATTTTCATCAGTTTTGATATGTTTCATCACAATTCCATCATGCGGTAGGACCGGCCTTAATTTCACCCCCCATTCCTCATTTCTGCCAACTTTCTCACCAGACTCCATAACATTTTTTATAAGTTCTGTTATATCATCATATTTAAACAGCAAGTCATCATGTATCAGTTTCTGACGGGGAACAATGTAAAACAAATGTATCAAACGTTCCACAACGTCCCCTACATGCTGTTTAACAGTGTCCTTTGTTGGATTTCATAAGTTCAAATGCTCTTCAAATACTCTATGTTTTATAAGACAATTTATTTATTCTATGTATTTTTCTTAACAGTCATGTAATGGGTAAGGACGTGGTGATGCTTCCGGAAACGCTCTACCATAAGCATTGCAGCAAGATGGTGACTGGATGTGTCCGGATACAAGGTCTGTGATATGACATTGGTGAGCAGCTTATTCTGGCTATAATTCAAAGATTGCCGGTTATATTTATCATATGTGATGTTTTGGTGACAGTTGTACGAATGTGAACTTTGCATTTCATGGTGTATGTAACCGATGTGGAAGTGCGAGACCTGCTGGTGCATCAGGTGGCTCGCTGGTGGTGATGGGATAGGGGACGTGGTGAGAAGCTGAATAAGTAAGATGCAATAAATTCCAACTTGACAATAACATTCTCAAATGCATCTCAATAGCCTTACGATATTGTTTGCAGGATGATGGTGAGATGTATGATGAATTTGGTTATATAGTTTAGGATTCTTCGTGAGATATACAGTACAATGACAAATTACTCCGCAAATGGCGCCCATCCAAATGGGTCTGTGTATGTTTGTAATTTTCCTCCTGGAACAGATGAAGATAGGTTAGCTGGATTTTTTTGGCACCATCGGTCTGTTAACGGTATTTCTTTACCTGCATTGTGGCATGATACCTCATTTTTTGTTGTTGGTACATGCAAGTTGATTAGTCTTTATGTTTCTGATGTACAGAAAGATAAAAGAACAAGCCGGTAAAAGATATGGATATATAAGGTGACAAACGAATCTAAAGGAGATGCTACAGTAACAGACGAAGATCCCTATGCTGCAGTAGCTGCTGTAGAATGGTTTAACAATAAGGATTTTCATGGGACGATAATTGAAGTTTTAACGCAGAGTAAAAAAAAACTCGCATAATGTGATAGCACCACTTGTTGAACGAAATTTAGTCGCTGATATTGTACCCGATGAAGGTGGTCTGGACATGAGTGAAAGTGGTGGAATGGGTTAGAGGCCGTTGTGATGCTTCTGGAAAGGCTCCACCAAAAGCATTGCAAAAATATGGTGACAGGATGTGCCCGAATACAAGGTCTGTGATATGACATTGGTGAGCAGCTTATTCTGGCTATAACTCAAAGGTCGTTGGTTATATTTTTATGTTTGTTGGTTATTTATCACACGTGATGTTTTGGTGACAGTTGTACGAATGTGAACTTTGCTTTTCATGGTGTATGTAACCGATGTGGTGGATGTGCAGGAATGAGTGGGAGAGATAGAAGAGAAAGAAGTAGAGACAGAGGATGGGAAATGGAGGAAAGACAGAGCAGCAAGAATAGACGTTGAAGCAGAAGCCGTGACAGGGATAGGGGTCGCGAAAGACAGTAGGACCGGGATTATGATTATAGCAGAGACAGAGAAAATGGGTGTGAAAGGTCTGATAAAAGTTGTGCTCTAAGTTTTTTGGGACTTCGGGTTTTGCATTAGCATTGTGAAGTACTGAAGTAGTACTTGAATCAGTTTGGATTAAATGTTGGAGTGTTTTATGTAGAACTACTTGTTGTTTTTCTTGAATTAGTGTATCTGCATGGATGATTTGTTATGAGCATATGCGGTTTGAGATTTGCTTATGAAAACTGTTTATGTATTAGTCCCAGCGCAAACTGCTATATTCACTTGCACAAACTGTCGAATGTACTGGACTGCTAACACAAACAGTGACGTGCAGATTTTAATCGTAAATTTAATCACCCCTGATTTTCCTGACATTATAGTTTTTTTGCTAGCTAAATTTGACAGAATTGTTAATGCTGTTACTTAACTTGGTGGGGCTGATAGTAGTGTCGCTTTATGTTTAATCCATCTTAGATAATCATTCTGACTTTAAAAAAAAAAAAAAAAAAAGTGCCTGAGACGTACAGTAGGTTATGCATCTAGTAAGATGGTTCTGTTATGTGTTTCAAATTGGCTAAAGTATTGCATTAGATCATTTTGACAATCACTATGAGATATAGAATCACTGTAATAAGTTTTGGATAACTAAACAACAAACTATACATCCATAGCTAGAACCAATTGCATACTCTTTACAAACATGCTTTATTAGAAATCATAATATCTTTTCACTTAGATCATCAATTACACCAACTTTTGTATCTGTTGGATAATAAGCTAAGGGCTTGTTATGTCAATAGTGTATTCTTGGTTTTGTGTTTTATATGTGTGCAGGTTATTGATATCAAGAGAAGAATAGTTGAAGGAGCTAAAGTGTCAAGTCCAAGAAGTTGAAGGGTGTTGTTTGCTTAAGCTGGATAAATTGAAGTCAACCTCTGGTCAAGTCTATAAAAAGGAGTTTTCTTCTCATTATGTATTCAGTATTATTGATTATCTGTGTGTGCGTTTTCACACAGTTGTTTTCATTAGCTGTTAGTTGATTTCTTGTATTCAGAATCTTTCAAACTCTTTGTATTGTAAAACCTCTGTATGAAGTATCAACCATAAGGGGAGGTTGGTTGGGTTGATACTTAATAATATTAGTTTTGGTTAAACTGGTTTTGAGTTCTGGTAATCACTTTGTATGATTTTAACATGGTATCAGAGACAGGTTGGCTTTGATACAAAGTGATTTGGTTTTATTGGTTGTTTTCAAAAATTAGGGTTTCGATAAATTTTGGGGGTTTTTTGATTCTTGGTCAGATCTTGCTAGATCTAAGTAATAATCGACTAATTGGCTATTGAATTAAGTGTTTTGGGTTTCAATTGAAGGTCAATTGATTGTTACCAATTTTAGGGTTTTCTAAAATATTGGTGGTTATTTGTGTTTGAAGGAGATATAAGGTGTATCTGGTTTTTTTGTTGTTTTTTATTATTCTTTAAGTCATCAGTATGGCTGGTGATAATAAGAATAAGGATGGGGCATCTGGTTCTAATGATGCTGATCATCTTGATCAGTTTGATCCATTGTTTTTGCACAGTAATGACACTAATGGTATACCTTTGATTGGTTTTAAATTAGAAGGGCCTGAAAATTATAAAGTATGGTCTGCAGCCATGTCTATGGCTATTCATACTAAAACAAACTTGGTTTTTTAAATGGTAAAATAATAAGACCTGATCAAGGTGGTTTTCTGCAAGAACAATGGGATAGATGCAATTCTGTGGTTTTATCTTGGATTCTTGGATGTGTTTCACAAGATGTGTTTATGGGACAGATTTTTTCTAAAAATGCTAAGGATGTATGGGATGAATTAAAAGAAACATATGATAAACAGGATGCTTCTATAATCTTTAATATGCATTATAAAATACATTCTTTCTCTCAATCTGGAATAACTCTCTCTGAATACTATCATAAATTTAATGCTCTGTGGAGGCAGTATGACTCCCTAGTCTGCCTTCCAGAGTGTACTTGTGAAGGTTCTGCTGATTTAAAAGATCATAATAATCTCATTAAACTAATGCAATTTCTCATGGGGTTAGATGAGGTTTATGCTCCTATTAGGAGTATTATTCTTACTACTGACCCTATTCCTGATGTGAAAGGGGCCTTTGCCACTTTATCCAGGGATGAGTCACACAGAAGTACTTCAAATCATAGTACTTCTAAATCTGATAATACTGCATTTGTTTCTAGGACTAATCCTAGAAATACCAATTGGTCTGCTAATAAGAACACTAATGTCAATAACAATAATAATCAGTTCAGAAGGCTTAATAGGCCTAATTTGGTTTGTACTCACTGTAAAATGAATGGTCATACTGCTGATAGATGTTTTGAATTAGTTGGATATCCTTCTGGGTTTCAAAAGAGAAATAATACTAATCAAAACAATGCTAGTAACAATGTTGTTTCAGGACAAAAGGATAGGTCTGCTGGTTCATCTAATTCTTTTACAGATGAACAGTTTAAGAAGCTTATGGCTTTGATTAGTGATAAGTCTGGATGCAGCAGTATGCCTGCAAACATTGCAGGTATAAACTGTGTTATAAGTTTTAGTCACTCAAGGTTTTTTAATCACAACACTAATATAAGCACATATAATCTGTATATTGGTTGGATTATTGATTCTGTGCAAGTCAACATATGACTTATCTTGTGTTAAACATGTTTAATGTGGTTGATGTATCTAACCTAAATATGACTGTTTGGTCATCCTAATGGTACTAAAGCTAAAGTAACCCATGTTGGAAGTTTAAAATTGACTGATAAATTGATTATAACTGATGTCTTGGTAGTACACGGATATCAAGTCAGTTTGTTATCAGTTCATAAGCTAAACAAAGATAATAAATGTAGAGTAATCTTTGATGAAGATGTTTGTATTCTTCAGGATTCTGTTCTAAAGACCCAGATGGGGGCTGGTAATCAAAATAATGGACTGTATTTTCTTAATACAGGTAAAAAACTTGTAAATCATAATATTCAAGCTTGTTGTTTGTCTAAGTGTATATGGCATAATAGACTTGGTCACCCCTTTGACCAAGTTCTTAACATTCTTAAACACAAACTTAATATTGATAGTGAATCTAAAATTGATCCTTGTGATGTGTGTCACAAGGCTAAGCAAACTAGAGAACCATTTCCTCTAAGTGAACATAAGACTTCTGCTGTTGGGCAGATTGTTCATTTGGATGTTTGGGGTCCATATAAAGTTCAAAGTAAAGAAGGGTATAAGTATTTTTTAACTGTTGTTGATGATTTTTCAAGAGCTGTTTGGGTGTTCTTGCTAAAAGGGAAAACTGAAGTGTTTTCACATATTGTCACATTTTATAATTTGATTAAAAATCAATTTGATAAAACTGTGAAAATTTTCAGAAGTGACAATGGAACATAATTTGTTAATCAAAATATGGAAAAGTTTTGTAAAGAACATGGGATTCATCAACAAACCTCTTGCTCTTATACCTCTCAGCAAAATGGTTTAGCTGAAAGAAAACACAGACATCTATTAAATGTTGCTAGAGCCCTCATGTTTCAGGGGGGGATTCCTTTGAACATGTGGACTGAATGTATTCTAACTGCAGTTTACTTAATTAACAGGACACCTAGCTCTGTGCTGTCTGGAAAAATACCTTATGAGTTAATCTATAACTGTGAACCAAATCTCTCTCTTTTAAAAGTGTTTGGATGTCTATGTTTTTCAACTATTTTAAATAATTCTGATAAGTTGTCTTCTAGGTCAGAGAAATGTATTTTTATAGGATATTCTTTTGACAAGAAAGGTTATAAGTTGTTCAGTTTAGAAACAAAAAAGGTTTTTTATTCAAGAGATGTGAAATTTTATGAAACTGTTTTTCCTTTTAAACACACATCTGAAAACAAAGGTTTTGAATTTCTTTTTCAAAATATAAATAATCAAAATTTCTTTAACTCTGGCCTAGGAAACTCAGATGATCCCTATGATGATAAGAGAGAGATGCATAATAAACAATCTGAAAAAAGTGAAGACATAGACCAGTCTTTTTTAGGAGGTACATCTGATGATGTCAATAAGGATGAGGGGGCATCCGATGTCACAGATGATGCAGCTAAAGAAAACTTGGAGAATGTTACACTTGAAGATAATGAAAATATATCTGAGGGTGATGATGATTATTATCAAGATTTTAATGATATGTTTCATGATACTGTTGTTACTCCAAGTTTTACTCCAGACAGACAAGCTAATATTAAAACTTATATCAGAAAATCTAACAGAAAGCCAAGTATGCCTGTTAAGTTGAGTGATTATGTATTAGATAAAAATGTTAAATATGGTATTGATAAATCTGTTAACTATAGTAAACTCAGTAAAGAAAATTATGTTTTTTCTACTAGTCTCAATAAAGTGTTTGAACCTAAAACATATTATGAAGCTATAAAAGATAACAGATGGATTGATGCTATGAATCTTGAAATAGAAGCCCTTAACAGAAATGATACTTGGGTTATAGTTGAGCTTCCTGCTGGGAGAAGAGCTATAGGGTGTAAGTGGATTTGGAAAATTAAGTATAAGTCTGATGGGACTGTTGAAAGATATAAGGCTAGGCTAGTTGCCAAAGGTTATAGTCAAAAAGAAGGAATTGATTATGAGGAGACATTTTCTCCTGTTATCAAAATTGTTACTGTTAGGATCATAATTAGCATAGCTGTTCAAAATAGTTGGCCTTTGTATCAGTTAGACATTAATAATGCTTTTTTGTATGGTGAGCTTGAAGAAGATGTTTATATGCAATTACCTGAAGGGTATTTTGATAAAGATGATAAAAGGGTGTGCAAACTAAAAAAGTCTTTATATGGTTTAAAACAAGCACCAAGAAAATGGAATGAGAAACTTGTTTCTGTATTAAAAGAAAATGGTTTTTGTCAAAGTAAAAATGATTTTTCTTTGTTTACAAAAGCTGATAAAGATGTGTTTCTTGTTCTGTTAGTATATGTGGATGATATTGTCATTCTTGGAAATAATGTTGATGAGATTAATAAGGTTAAAGATTTTCTAAAAACAAAGTTTCTTATTAAAGATTTGGGAAAGTTGAAATATTTTCTGGGTATAGAAGTTTTGGAAGATAATACTGGGTTATGTCTTACTCAAAGAAAATATTGTTTAGAAGTTCTTGCTGAATTTGGTATGCTTGCTTGCAAACCAAGTAAAACACCAATTGAGTCAGTGAATGTATATGTTAAAAATAAGCAGAAAAACATAGTGAAAGATGAACCTTTATCTGGTGTGAATAACTATCAAAAGCTTGTTGGAAAACTTATTTACCTAACATTGACTAGGCCTGACTTGTCTTATGCTGTACATTGCTTAAGTCAAGTGATGCATAGTCCAATGCAGTCTCACTTAAAACTTGCTTTTAGGGTCTTAAGATATCTTAAAGAGTCACCAGGTAAAGGGATTTCATTTGGGAAAAATGATAATTGTAATGTGAAAGTTTTTGTTGATTCTGACTGGGCTAAATGCAAAATTACTAGAAAGTCAGTTACTGGGTTTGCTGTTTTTCTGGGAAATAATCTTGTTTCTTGGAAAAGTAAGAAGCAGTCTGTGTTGGCTAGATCTTCTGCTGAGGCAGAGTTCAGGGCTATGTGCAATGTAACTTGTGAGATTATGTGGATCTTAAAGATTTGTAGAGATCTTAAATGGAAGGTTAATGTACCTGTGGAAATGTATTGTGATAATAGCAGTGCAATACAAATTGCAGCAAACCCTGTTCTTCATGAAAGGTCAAAACATTTTGAAATTGACTTGTTTTTTATAAGGGAAAAAATTGCTGAAGGCATTATTAAAACTATCAAGGTTAAATCTGAAGATAATATTGCTGATATTTTTACAAAAGGTTTAAGTGTGATTGAGCACAGGAAGTTCTGTGAAATGTTGAAGCTTAAGGATTTCTATAAGCCTTAGCTTAAGGGGGAATGTTGGATAATAAGCTAAGGGCTTGTTATGTCAATAGTGTATTCTTGGTTTTGTGTTTTATATGTGTGCAGGTTATTGATATCAAGAGAAGAATAGTTGAAGGAGCTAAAGTGTCAAGTCCAAGAAGTTGAAGGGTGCTGTTTGCTTAAGCTGGATAAATTGAAGTCAACCTCTGGTCAAGTCTATAAAAAGGAGTTTTCTTCTCATTATGTATTCAGTATTATTGATTATCTGTGTGTGCGTTTTCACACAGTTGTTTTCATTAGCTGTTAGTTGATTTCTTGTATTCAGAATCTTTCAAACTCTTTGTATTGTAAAACCTCTGTATGAAGTATCAACCATAAGGGGAGGTTGGTTGGGTTGATACTTAATAATATTAGTTTTGGTTAAACTGGTTTTGAGTTCTGGTAATCACTTTGTATGATTTTAACAGTATCCATAAAAAACAACTTTTGACCGGTTGAATTTTACCCAAGTGGGCAGTTTCTACATAGTTGTCCTCTTTTCCAAAGCAAATAATCTTGACCATATATTTCTAATCCTTTCATATACGTATATATTTATGTATCTTGTAACCTCATCTTTTTTTGTTGGTACATTTTTCTTTCTTAAAGCACATGTTTTGGGTTTGTAATTGTCACATGCATAAAACATAAAACATGATTCATTTCATTCATCATCCATACGAAAATACAAGATATTAATTTCATAAGACAACCAAAACACACTCCAAGTCTAATGTACGGACTAGATGGATTCGAACTCCATACGCTCTACCTGCACATCTTTCCAAAGCTTGCCCACAGACTGCATAGCTTTGCTTCGATACAAATTAGCCGTGATGGTCAACCGGCCATCTTCTTCATTTAGCACACACTCATAGTCCCCTATAACCAACAATGGAATTGTATAATTAGTCTTAAGCAAAAACCCACTTCATTAGCTACCCAAAGTATAAACTATACCTTCCACTGTCTCGAGGACTTGTTCGAGAAGCTTGGGGACCTTACTTAGGCCGTTGAGCATCCTCAGGAAGAGTTTCTGCGATAAGAAACAAACAAAAAGATATTAGGAAACATGCATGGTTTAAAGGAAGTATTATTTGATATATTTTTCTACAAACCATTGCAACACGTCTCTCTTGTGGAGCTGCAGATGCGCTTGAAGACGACATGGTGTAGGTATTTCTTCTTCTTGTGTGTTGTGTGTGTTTTTGATGTAAATCAAGTGAGTAGATGCAACTGTTTAAGCTGCATTTTATAGTGGGTGGGGTGTGTTGTGATTGGTCGATATGAGTTCACACGGATCCTCAATCTCACCCGTTGATTCACTTTGATGGTCAGGATTCAATTTGAGTGTGTTTCTTTATGTGTTTGTTTTACACCATTGCTGTTTATGGAATTTGTGTGTTGGTGTCAAGTACTAGCAGTTTGGGAAAAACAGTACAATAATAATAAAGGGGAGATGAGGGAGGGTGATGAATTATTGAGGAGTTGAGGGCACATGGGTCATATTATGTTTTTTTTTTTTTTTTTTTTATGTCAATAATAATAAAGGGGAGATGAGGGAGGGTGATGAATTTACGGTTTTCAGTTTCGGTTCGCGCCAAAACCGAGAAAAACACACCATATATGGGCGGGACATCCTTTGGTCTCAAAATGTACCTAATTAGTAAAAAAATAACTCGATGCATGAATATATGAACTTTCCTTAGAGTGAGGCTGGTAGTAGTAGTACTAGTACTAGTATAGGTTGCATTTTTGTTGAGATATATAACTCCACCATTTGTGTGATGCGTTGTTGGTGATAGGATGTGTACGTGTTAGAGATTTTATATCTTACATGTTTTCCTTAGCACACGAGATTAATTGATACCTTAAGTTTTTAACACCTTGTAATGGAACTTGTTGGTCTGTAATTTCGGGGAGGCTAGTGCTGAAGCAAACACAAATGATTGCAGCCCTTGCGTGCATTGTGACAGGGGCCTCTTGGGGTCTGTGTACTTGTTAAGTAAAACAAATGAAGTTACTCAAGAAATCTGAAATCAAATGCAATTGAAAATATGATCATTTGGTGTGTTTGCACGATACTAGTTTCTAAATCTGTACGCGATTATATAGACTATTAAATCAGATACATTATCAGCTTTTTGCCGAGTTGAAATCAATAAAACAAAATTTGAAAGATAAGTGCACGCCTTTGATTGATTGATTATAGCATAACATTGCTAAATCGAGAAATTGTAAGTGCCGCTTTGAGGCAGGTAGACTTTGTGTTTAAGAAAAAAAGGGAGAATTTAGCTGAAAAATGTGACATTTTTACATTCACTTGCTAACTTTACTATCCATTACTTTGTCTTTTTGTGGCGCTTGATGTTGTTTATATAGTTCGGGATTATTCGTGAGTACAATGGCAAGTTGATTAGTCTTTACATTTCTGATGTGCAGAAAGGTAAAAGAACAGGCCGGCCAAAGATATGGACATATCGAGATAAGGTAACAAACAAACCTAACGGAGATGCTACAGTAAAATACAAAGATCCATATGTTGCACAAGCTGCTGTAGAATGGTTTAACAATAAGGATTTTTATGGGACGAAAATTGAAGTTTTAATGGCAGAGTGAAAAAACTCGCATACTGTGACAGCAACACTTGTTGAACCAAGTGTAGTCACTGATATTGTACCAGTTGAAAGTGGTCTGGACATGACTGAAAGTGCTGGAATGGGTAAGGACGTGGTGATGCTTCCGGAAACGCTCCAACAAAAGCATTGCAGCAAGATGGTGACTGGATGTGTCCGGATACAAGGTCTGTGATATGACACTGGCGAGCAGCTTATTCTGGCTATAATTCAAAGATTGCCGGTTATATTTATCATATGTGATGTTTTGGTGACAGTTGTACGAATGTGAACTTTGCATTTCGTGGTGTATATATGTAACCAATGTGGAAGTGCGAGACCTGCTGGTGCATCAGGTGGCGGCGTTGGTGGTGGTGGGGTAGGGACTGTGGTGGCCAGGGTGCTGCTGGTGGTCCTACGGGACTCTTTAGTCCTAATGACTGGTCTTGTCCAACATAAATATAAAACAGTGTTTTTTAGTTTTTCAGGATTCATGATTTATTTTAAGCATCACATATTACCTCCGCTCTGGTATATAGGCTGAAATGTTATTGATTTTGCGAAATGGTATGCCAATGTTTATAATTTTCCACAGGTTTGGTAACATCAATTGGGCATAGCGCTTAAAATGCAACATTTGCAACATAATGAAGAAGAACTAGAGAAAACAAAGAGACGTAGGCGAGAAGCTGAAGAAGTAAGATGCAATGGATTCCAACTTGACAATAAATTCTTAAACACATCTCAATAGCCTTACCATAGTATTTGCAGGATGATGGTGAGATGTATGATGAATTTGGAAACCTTAAGAAAAAGTTTTGTGTCAAAACACAACACGTTGAAGTTGGTCAGGACTCACCTGGAACCGGTCGTGCTGGATGAGAGGTTGAGGAGCTAGGTATCATAAGTTTGTTTTATTTGATAAGTTTTTAGTAAATAACAAGAATCATTTATGTGGTCTGCCAAAAATTTATAAATTTTCATTCGCTGATACTAGTTACGAATTTGGTCTCTACAAACACTATTTGCCTTCATATTTAGTAGGCCAAAGCAAAATTAGTTGCATGCTTGATGGACCAAAATCAGAATCAGTTACATGCTTGATACTCGAAGGACCAATTGAAGAAAACAGAGTTATAGGGCATATTTGGAAGTTGGGTCGATTTCATATTTTGATATTCCTCCCTCCAACGTCCCATCTTCTTTTTCAAATGGAGTTGGAGTTAGTTCAACCTTAGTTCAGATCATTGGCCGTGCCTTGCTTATATTGATGACTGTTTGGAAGCTTTGTTTCTCGCGTAGAGGTAGTTTTGCCTGTAAGCCTTCCCTCTTATATCTTATGGTCTTTGGTTGATACTCTTTTTAAAATGATTACCTATTGTAAATACCAATTTTAATCCACCTGTCATATGGATTAATCCTGATTAGAGGTGGCAAAAGGGTGAGTTGGGTAATGTCCACAGATTTCTGTCAAATTGGTAAATCTTTTACCTGGAATATTCTTTTATCCAAATTTGTTTAGTATATTGGTTTGTTTAACTTGATTACCAAAACTACACTTTTACAATATGATCCATTTATAACTAAATTTTGAGAAATTACTCATTTGACCCATTAGAGATAGAGTGCAACCCAAATCGACCCATTTTCAAGTAACTGGGTAGACGTTGACACCTCTTGCTTCATACATATATGTGTTAGTTAGTTTGGACTACTAGGGCTCAGCATAACAAACCCAGAACCGAATCGACCCTAGTCCGTTCGGTTCTATATACTTACAATTTTCAGTTTCGGTTCGGGCAAAAACCGAGAAAAACACACAAAAACCGTTTAAGCCAAACCCGAACTCGGTCACAAAAGTTTGAAAGACAAGTGCATATCTTTGATTGATTGATTATGGTATAACACTGCTAAATGGAAAAAGTGAGAATTTAGCTGAGAAATGTGAGATTTCAACATTCACTTGCAAACTGAACAAACCAATTCCTCAATAAGATAGTCAAAACCTAAACATGCCTTTCTGTCTTTTTGTAGCGCTTGATGTTGGTTATATAGTTCGGGATTCTTTCCGTCTTTTTGTAGCGCTTGATGTTGGTTATACAGTTCGGGATTCTTCGTGAGATATGAGTACAATGGCAAATTACTCAGCATAGGTCGCCCATCCAAATGGATCTGTGTATGCTCGTAATTTTCCTCCTGGAGCAGATGAAAATATGTTAGCTGGATTTTGGCATAATCTGTTTGCTAACGGTATTTCTTTACCTGCATTGTTGCATGATACCTCATTTTTGTTGTTGTTGTTGTTGATAAAAAAAACAGGTCGGCCAAAGATATGGATATATCAAGACAAGGTAACAAATGAACCAAACAGATATGCTACAGTAACATACGAATATCCATATGCTGCACAAGCCACTGTAAAATGGTTAAACAATAAATATTATCATGGGACGATAATTGAAGTTGTAATGGCAAGAGTGAAAAAAACTCGCATGCTGTGATAGCGCCACTTATTGAACCAAATTTACTCGCTTATATTGTACCCGATGAAAGTGGTCTGGACATGACTGAAAGTGGTGGAATGGGTAGAGGACGTGGTGATGCTTATGGAAACGCTCCACCAAAAGCATGGCAGCTAGATAATGACTAGATGTGTCCGAATACAAGGACTGTGATGTGACATTTGTGAGCTGCTTATTCTGGCTTTAACTTAAACATTGTTTGTTGGTTATTTATCATATGTGATGTTTTGGTGACAGTTGTACGAATGCGAGCTTTTCATTTCGTGGTGTATGTAACTGATGTGGAAGTGCGAGACCTGCTGGTGCATAGGTGGCGGCGCTGGGGGTGGTGGGCTAGGGGCTGTGCTGGCCCTGATTCAGGAGGTGGCCGGGTGCTGCTGGTGGTCCTACGGGACTTTTTGGTCCTAATGACTGGTCGTGTCCAATGTAAGTATGAAACTGTGTTTTTTAGTTTTTCAGGATTCATGATTTATTTTAAGCATCACGTATTACCTCTACTCGGGGATATTGGCTGAAATGTTATTGATTTTGTGAAATGTTATGTTAATGTTTATAATTTTCTACGGGTTTGGCAACATCAATTGGGCAAAGCGCTTAAAATGCAACATTTGCAACACCAACAAACCTGGTGTTAGAGAAGGGGGTGTCCGGTATTTTAAAACTGTTTGTGTATTCACTAGCACAAACTGTCGAATGTACTAGAGTGTTAGCACAAACTGTCACGTGCAGATTCTACTCGTAAATTTAATCACCCTTGGTTTTCGTGACATGGCCTTCTTTTTTTTTGCTAGCTAAATTTGATGGAATTGTTAATGCCGTTACTTAACTTGGTGGGGCTGATAGTAGTGCGTTTTATGTTTAATCCATCATTTGATAATCATTCTGACTATGAAAAAAGAAGTGCTTGAGCCAGTAGGTTATTCATCTATTAAGATGGTTCTGTTATGTGTTTAGAATTGGTTAAAGTCTTGCATTAAATCATATTGACAATCGCTATGAGATATAGAATCACTGTCATAAGTTTAGCAATGCCGCATGATAAACCGCCTTACTTTTCAACTCTGAAAATTGGGTCAGGTATTCAGGTTCCATATGGCATCTTGTGTTTCAAATGAGATGGAGATAACCAAATGGCACATTGAAGATAAACCTAATTAGCTAGAACCAATTAGTACATAATGCAACTATACAACAAACTCGACACCCATAGCTAGAACCAATTACACATACAAGTCGCATACTCTTTACAAACATGCTTGATTAGAAACCATAATATTCTGGGGTCACTGACACATTGTGGGAACAACACACTGAGGCTGCTGCGAGTTATGCTGATCTAAAGGCTTAGGTACATGGCTTTGATGAAAATGTTCATGAGCACAGGAATCTGATGTATGACAACATTCACCGACTGGATGAAAACATGGCTAAATTCCTCAGGCATCTTCAGGGTGTAGGTACCACGATAGATGAAATCAGGGAGTTTGTCAAAGAAGACCCAGCACTCAACTCTAAAGTGCTGGAGGCTACTGAGGTGTACTTAAAACAATCCTCAAACCTCACTGAACTGCTCAATATGCTCAAATCTACAAATGTTCAGGGTCTTCCATCCTCAGTCCAGTCTCTTCAAGCTACATTGGACTCTTTGAATACGCAGGTGGCTACTTTGGCTCAGGCATCCTCATCTCTGGCCTGGAATCTTGGGCCCAGAATGACAGCTCTGGAAATTTCTCAGGCTAATTTGGAAAAAGTTCATTGCGGAATAGTACTTCTCAGGCTGTCATTTCTATAGAGATGAGGATGCCTGGAATCTTGGGCCCAGAATGACAGCTCTGGAATCTTAGTGCAGTGTTAGTGTTATCGTTATTTTGAGTCATTTCTACAGAAAAAAGTTCAAGTATTAGTATTTTCGATAATACAACTTTTCAAGAAAATAAAATATACCCAACGGTAATATAAACATATAACCATATAATTTTCTCTAAAAACTAGGATCCAAATTATCATAGTTTCATTACATCAGTTGATCTGCTAGTAACGAAAGCATATAATAAGGTAATCTGTCGAACATTAATTGGCAAACAATTTCCAACTCCTAGATCATTATGGGATTTATATTTTCCAACGCTATTGCAAATATAAACATGTTTCATCCCATCTTATGCCATTGAGTCCAGTTCTCACTTCCTACTCAACTTAAGTGTCTAACTTAAAGAACTGCAAATATGTCCATGTAACGTCTGACTTTACATAGAGATTTACCTCTCCATCACAATCTAGCCAAGTACTGTCATGATGTAAATTGCAACTTCAAGTGTTACTTTTAATTAGATGGCATATAACTTAATTTAAAAGGGTACTAGTTTTGATTTTATGTGGTCAAATCAAACATGTACAAAGATGTCATGCATTCATCTTGTAGCATAAATTTTAATAAAAAACTTTTTATTACCAATTCATAAAGATCAAATTATCAAAGTTTTGATTGAGGTATTGGGTTCACCAATCAAGGAATTTAGTGTTAATTATCATCCATTATATCGTACTTTTGCATAAGTGTAAACACTTAGTGTTTCGGGTAATTACCACCGAAGTGGCGCATGGAATTAAAACTAATTCGCCCTTAAGATGAGTTTGTACATTTTATGCCTTACTAAGTAGCTCCATTCGAACTTACAGGGGGCAGAGGACCAGGTAAGCGCAAAAGCATAACCTTAGATATCCTTTCAGTGTGACTGTGCGTACTTCTTTATTAACCCCTTTATAGTTCATTCTAGTGGGTGAGCCGTTCAGACCATTTGTACCAAAATCACCAATCAATTAAACTATTGAAAACTTAACTCTTCCAAAACAAATTAAATTTCGCCATTGTTTAGTCCGTATTATTTTTCTATTCAAAATTACCCTTTGCTTAAAACTGTCTAACATAATAAACAAACAAGTAACAAATAAAAAATAAACTACTAAAAAAATAATGTGCACATAATAAACAATTTATGCATGTAAACAAGTAGCCACATGCAACTTATTCGATAAAACCCTATTAATAATCAATATCTAGGTTAAATTAATGTATATATTAATTAGGCTTTCACTCTCTCAATTGAGAGTGAGCCACATACATCGAAGAATCGATTGCGTAAACCCATAATTAATAATATACCAAATTGCACATAATTGATTCATTAATATATATAATTGGAGTCTTCCCCAATTCAAGATTTATCGTAAATAAATATATCTTAACAATTAAACAATATCAAAGCAACTTATCCATGACTAACATGCATGTATAATCATGGATATATCATAACAATTATACAAATAGTCACAAGATCGCATATTAAAATTCCATGACACATAACAAATTATTCATGAATTAATCACGTAACTTAATCAAGGTTGCAAAAATCGTGAATCGGTAGTCGGGCGGTCGACCACCTTGTAGCTTGTAATCGGTCTAGGCGGTATTAATCGGTGATTAATCGAATTGGCATTTTTGGCAAATTTTGGGTATTTCTGCCAAGTTTTGTGTATTTCTGGCGAGTTTTATGTATTTTCGGCAAGATTTTTTCTAAAAAACAACTTGTAATAGATTTAGACAATTACTGTAAGTGATCAAAATAAGTTTACGGTAAGTTTTGGGTACTTCCGGCAAGATTTGTAGGTTTCCCGCAAGTTTGACCACCATTGACCGCCGTTGACCACGGTTGACCTATTTGTTTGACCCAGTTACATAAATCGGCAAGGTTGGTGGCCTTGTAGCGCCTAGGCGGCGATTAATCGGCCTTGTAGACCTTTTTTTTGCAACACTGAACTTAATACATTAATTCTAGGTTTCGATAAGGTTAGCAAACAATTTTCAAAACCCTAAAAAAATTTTATGCATGTCGACTTTAAAAAAAATATGGGGTACGCCCCAAATTAAAAAAAAAATCGACCAATATAAAAAAATAATCAAACCCTAGATTAACCATATCAAACATCATACAATTATTTGTTTTATTTACGCGTTTATGTAATTAATTACTCATTAAAAACCAATGACTCGTGATGCCACTGTTGGAATTAGATAACATGACAATCAAATAAATAATCACAAAACTTCAAAGAACACATGCGGAAGCATATAGGATTTATTAACGAATAATTAATTAACATAAAAGAATATGCGTACATTTTCTTGATTCTAGCCGAACAAGAATCAAATCCACAAACTAGCAATGGAAGAACCCTAATTTAATTTAATTATGATTATATTAATTACCCCTTACCGTTTTGTAATTCAATCCAAGAATAATAACAATATTGTGTTATTACCACTTTCTTGTACACACGTACTAAACCGAATTAAAGTAATGCTAGTTTTGATAAAACAAATAACTTGGTTTATTGGAAAAGAGTGGATCGATCCCTTGGAGAGGGTGTCGACCGAATTTAGCAAACACACACACAAAACAAGTTTTAGGTTTAGCTAATGAGCACAAGAGATAATTTACAAACACCCTAGGTTTTGTATATATACTCAAGCAAACTTGGTGAACAAGTTTGAGTCAAGTTGGGTTGGGTTTCTTTTTCTCCTTGGCCGATCGGTTGTGGGTATCCCTTAAGGATTCCGGAACCTTCCCAAACTTTGCAATTTAGTCATTTTCCAAATACATTTAACGCCCGTTAGTCCATTACATTAATTACTTAATGTCCGTTAGTTATTTCGTTTAATCAATAAATAAATATAACGTTTATATTTAATTATTAACTTTAATTCTCATACGTAAAGTGTGCAATCCCGTAGTCTCGAGTTCGATCCTAACTCACGTCTACTAAGTTATATCCATAAAACTAACATAAACCCCACCATTAGATCAAACTAGATGGATGGTGAGGATTTGTCCCTTGGTAAGCATGGATTTATATGGGTATGCAAAATAAAGTGACTCCAAGTTAATTTCGACTTATGTGGTTATTATTGCTTAATATTCCCTTAAACTTAAGACTTATCTGACTAAGAATAGACCCGGTTGAGTCGGGTTTGCGTTGGTATTATTTTCAGTCGAGACCCACTATGGATCAAACCATAATGGGAGGGTTGTGGTCGTTTTCTTTTTTGGGGCAATTTCATATCTCTCCTCCTTTTTGTTGAAAATTTCATATATACCCAAACATGCATAAAAAACATTGTACATTATGCATTCAATACTTGCATTTTGGGTATATATGAAATTTATCTTGAAAGTAGGCTGATATATGAAATTAATCCTTCTTTTGGGGAAATTTCATATCTCCCCTCCTTTTTGTTGAAAATTTCATATATACCCAAACATGCATAAAAAACATTGTACATTATGCATTCAATACTTGCACTTTTGGTATATATGAAATTTATCTTGAAAGTAGGGTGATACTAATGGATAAATCCCCACCTTTCATCTAGTTTGATCTAATGCTGGGGATTAACCTAAGATTTAATATGTCTAAACCTAAGTCCATGTTTTTTTCTTGTCTTTTTCTTTTCTTTTTATCTTTCTTATTTATTTTCTCATTATTTGTATTTTTTTAACCACTTTTTTTAATTTCAGTTTTTTTTTTTTTTTTTTTTTTTTTTTTTCGTCAGTTTCATACGTTTTTGTCCGTCTTTTCCGCTTTTTATACGTTTTTGCGTCTTTCCTACGTTGTCCATTTTTCTTACGTTTTTGTCTGTTTTTGTCGGTATTCATACGTTTTTGTCCGTTTTCTTCAGTTTCGTCTGTTTTCTTACGTTTTCGTCCGTTTTCATACGTTTTCGTCCGTTTTGCTACGTTTTCATCCGTTTTCGTCAGTCTTGTTACGTTTTCGTTTGTTTTCTTACGTTTTCGTCCGTTTTCTTACGTTTTTGTCCGTTTTCATACGTTTTCGTCCATTTACATACGTTTTCGTCCGTTTTCATATGTTTTCGTTCGTTTTCTTACGTTTTCATCTGTTTTCTTACATTTTCGTCTGTTTTCATACATTTTTGTTTGTTTTCTTACGTTTTTGTTTGTTTTCTTACGTTTTCGTCTCTTTTCTTACCTTTTCTTCTGTTTTATTATGTTATTGTCCGTTCTCTTACATTTTCGTCCGTTTTCATACGTTTTCGTCCGTTTTCATACGTTTTCGTCCGTTTTCTTACATTTTTGTCCGTTTTCATACGTTTTCGCCCATTTTCTTACGCTACCGTTTTCTTACATTTTGTCCGTTTCATACCTTTTCATCTGTTTTCTTACGTTTTCGTCCGTTTAATACGTTTTCCGTCTGTTTTCATACGTGATACGTTTTTGTCCGTTTTCTTACGCTTTCTCGTTTTCATAGGTTTATATACGCTTTTGTCCGTTTTTTACGTTTTTGTCCATTTTTAGACGCTTTCGTCTGTTTTCAGACGTTTTCATCCATTTTCATCCGTTTTTATAAGTTTTCGTTCGTTTTCAGACATATTTTTTTCCGTTTTCATACCTTTTTATACGCCTTTTATTCGTTTTTGTACGTTTTCATATGTTTTCGTCCGTTTTTTGTAGTTTTTATACGTTTTCGTCTATTATATGTTTTCATGCTTATTATTAAATTTTATTATATTACATATCTAATATCATTTGTGATATTTTATTACAAAAAGGTTAATGTCTAATATCACTTGTGATATTTCATAAACAAACAAGTATGTTTTTTAACCTTTAATATCACCTGAGATATTTTATTGCTCTGTATATTTTTATATTTTATCACCTATGTGTTTTCTAATATTTTTATAATTTTCAGTTACAAGATAGTTTTTGTGCCTTGCATCACAATTGACAAGCGCATATTTTTTTAATATCTATCCCTTGTGATATTATACTCTTACTAGAAATAAAAGGGTTAAAGTCCTTTTAGGTGAATTCTTATTTTGTTCAAAAAATGCAACACTTGTTTGATTTTGAGAATATGTTAAGTCTCTATTTTCATAGTTTGCTTTCTTTTTATTCATTTTGATATTTGTAAGTAACACTTATTTATCTCTTGTCATATTTTTAAGAAAGATGAAGAGTATTACACTCTTCATCATATATGTGTTATCAGTTGTGATACTCAACTAGAATATAATAAACATTAAATTCATACCAAATATGATAAGAATTTAGTATTTTACCAAGTATATATGAAAGAAATGATAATAAACATCACTTATTATATTACTGTGATGATTATGTTCATTTTTCTTATTTGTGTTTTTGAAAATATTTAGAAAGATTTTTTTGTTTTATGATAATATGAAATATTAGAAAAGGTGTTTAACTGAAAACAAAATATGTTATGAAACTTTTGTTAGACTTGTGGTGGATTTTTCTATTTAATGGATACATTGTGCATATTTCGATAGGTTTTATAGCAAAATTTAAAAATATCTATGGTTGAATCAGCAAACTAAAGAAGTTATGGTTGAAGAAAGCGCATATCCTTATAAAAAAACTGAGTAAGATCAAACATCTGTGATATCACACATGATATAACATGTGATATCACCTCACTTGTGATATCACATGACATCATAGGTGATATCACTGGTGATATCACAAGTGATATAAACTATGATATCACAAGTGATATAAACTATGATATCACACATGCTATCACCGGTAATATCACACATGATATCACAGGTGATATCAATGGTGTTATCACACATGATATCACGTGTGATATCACAAGCGAGGTGATATCACCTGTGATATCACAAGTGTTTGAGCTTCCTCAGTTTGTTTATAAAGATGTGTGCTATCTTCAACCATAGCTTATTTAGTTTGCTGTTTCAACCATAGATATTTTCAAATCCCGCTATAAAACCTATCGAAACATGCACAATGTAATACTTTTCATGATGAAAAATGTAATACTTTTCATCTTCCTTAAAGTGTTATATCACAAGAGATAAATAAGTGTCACTTACAAATATCAAAATGAAAACATACGAAAACGGACAAAAACATATAAAATCGAATGCAAAACGTATAAAAACGTATGAAAATGGACAAAAACGTAATAACAGAAAAAAAAAAAAAAGTATTAAAACGGATGAAAACATATGAAAACGAACGAAAACGTATAAAACCTGATGAATCCGTCTGAGAACAGACGAAACGTCTAAAAATGGATGACAACGTATGAAAATGTCTGAAAACGTATTAAAACGGACGAAAATACATCAAAACGTAAAAATACAGACGAAAACGTCTAAAAACGGACGAAAATACATGAAAACCTAAAAAAACAGACAAAACCGTATGAAAATGGATGAAAATGGCCGAAAACGAACGAAAACGTAAGAAAAAAGACGAAAACCTATGAAAGCGTAAAAATACGTCTGAAAACGTATTAAAAATGGACGCAAACGAAAGAAAACGGACGAAAACGTATGAAAACAAAGGAAAAAAAAAAAAAAAAAAAAAAAAAAAAAAAAAAAAAAAAAAAAAAGAAAACGTAAAACGCGAAAAGAAAATGGACGAAAACATATGAAAACAAACGAAAACGTAAGAAAACGACGGACGTATGAAAGCGGTTAACATAAACGCGAAAACGTAAGAAAACAGACGAAAACGTATGAAAACAGACGAAAACGTATAAAACGGACGACAACGTCCGAAAACAGACGAAAAAGTCTAAAAATGGACGGAAACGTAAAAACGGACGAAAACGTATGAAAACGGACAAAAACGTCTAAAAACAGACGAAAACGTATATAAACGTATGAAAACGTACAAAACGTATGAAAACGTACGAAAACGGACAAAAACGTCAGAAAACGGATGTGAACGTACGAAAACGGATGAAAACGGACGAAAACGTCTGAAATCGTGAGGAAAAAAACGTAACCAAAGAAAACAAAAAGGACGAAAACATATGAACAAAAAAAAAAAAAAAACGGACGAAAACGTAAAAACGAACAAAAAAAGATAAAAAAAGAAAACGTATGAATACAGATAAAAACGTATAAAAGCGAAAAAACTTGAAAAATGTGAATTTAAAATTAAAAGAAAATATTAAAAAAATTGAACTAAAAAAAAAAAAGGCATGAATTTGTAATAAAACCTGAATTAAAAAAAAAAAAAAATTAGTAAATAAAAAGACAAAAGACAAAGAAAATGGAGGAGAAAAAACATGGACTTAGGTTTCCATATTAAATCTTAGGTTTATCCCCACCATTAGATCAAACTAGATGGATGGTAGGGATTTGTCCCTTAGTAAACACCAAAATAAGAGTAAGCATTTGAAAATTCCTCCTAATTTATATAACAACCGCAAAATTTCAGGTCATTACTCAACCTTAAGCTCAAAATAATTAATTTTTCTAAGTTACATGTTTACATTATTGCGCGATTTCATAGATTGACTCACACATCACGTTCCGGCACAACCAAAATCTAATAAACGTTTTATTTAGGCTTCTTTGAAATTTCGTGGAATACTAGTCGAGTTTACACTTATTTTTCGTGGAAAAACTATTTTAAACGTAATGGTTCTAATTCCGAGTCCGAGATCGGTCGTGATCGAGCCCGAATGGGTCCCACTCCATAATATTACAAAAGGTTATTAACTTTTCAATTATTACCCTCCTTTTATTTTCTCATTTGCCCCCTTCTATTTCTCTTTGGCAAGTAAGGCCCCTCATAGGGTATAAAAGGAATTTTAGGGTTTTTCACCCATTTGATATCAACCTTCACCGGAATCCACAATCTCCGGCGCCGCTTCATTTTCCGTCAAATTCCGGCGACTCAAATCTTTGATACCGACACACAGATCAAGGTTTAGGGAAGATTTCTGGGTTATTTTGGAGTCTCAAAGAGCACGTTTGGGTTGCTTCTGAAACACACCGTCGCTCACCACCGTGCACCACCACTCACCACCGCCTCTATTCTTTCTCTTCTTTCGTTTGGTAAGAATCACGCGCCTACCATTCCTTCTATTTCTTTCATTTTTACTAAACCCTAATCGGTTTTATAAAAACCTTAAACGATTTTTGAGTTAAAACTTGTAAGGTTAATGTTTTCTAATTAGAGCTCGTGTGGATCCATTCGTTTATCACCAAACTCGTTTGACTCATTGCTGAGTCAACTCAACTCATCCGAGTCAACTCACTCAGTTGAGTTGACCCAGTTTTGTTCCTTGAATTCGAGTTTGACATGATTCTTTTCTGTTATTGTTGTTATTTTGTTGAGACCCGCTTGGGTTGAAGCCGTGACTCGTTATAAGTCACGGATGGGTCTTGATTTGTTAGATGAGTCATGAGTTGGTTGTATGAAATTATATGTTAGTTGTAGTCTGGGTTTAATCTCAACATGTTTTAGGATAGTCTTGCGTCTAGGGTTTAACAGATTGTGGTGGGTGTCAAACAGTGATTGGTCATGACTCACGATATCCTTGAGATCCCTTGGGTCATGGTAGCAGCTTGGTGCTGTTACTGTTGTTATTTGATGCGTTGGGTCTGGTTAACGCCTTTGGGGAGGTTGTTCATTGTGATAAGTAGGCTACACGACCACTAGGGTGGTGTATTGGTGGTATTTGGTGAAACACGACATGCTCGGTGTGTGTCCGTGATGTGTACCACGACACTTATCGTGTCGTGGGGACTTGATTTGGATTCCTTTGTGTTGCCGCGTTAGTGTGAGTTGAATTGATAGCGAGGTATGAAGCCTCGTTGTGATCCTTGTCTTATGACAACAAAGCTAACGAAAACACACCCTTACGTGTGTGCTCGTTATGCTCAAGTGTGAGCTCAAGTCGAGACACACTATTTGTGATAAAGTCAAAAACGTATTTTGGTCAAAAGCTAATTAACCGTTATGCGTGCCTTGTGTTTGCTTTTTGCATTATGGATTTGGATTTGCATTATCGTTCGTATACTAACTTAATTTATATTCTTGGTTTTGTCGATGATGTTTCGATGCTTTTGGGTACTTGGGATATGATATGGCCTTGGATACGGATATTGTAACAAAAATAAAAAGAAGGCCTATGCTTGGATAATATGGATGTTCGTTATTGGATTTACGGTATTAGCCGAAGGACTTATGGACGATTTTGGACACAAAATAGTCGATAAACCCGACACTAATATATACGCGAATGATAACGAAGATTAATAATAAAACTTGTAAAAAAATAATAAAACTTGTAAAAATTAAATAAAACTTGTATAAATTGTGTCAAATTAGTGAAAAGTGATAATTAGAACTTTTTATTTAAAAGTCGTAATGACTTGGAAAATGTTTTATAAACGGACGCATCATGTTCAAATTTTTATAAAAACCATTTTTACAACTTAAACCATTACAATTTGTAAACGTTATAAACTTTTCTAGTTTCTCAATTATTAACATGATGCACCTTTTCATTTAAATGTATAATTCTTTCTAGAACCTCAACGTTTTACAAACTATTTGGGTTATGGGATAAAACAAAACATGTTATCGACGGGTCCTTTCGTTGTCTTTTATTCTTTCCTATTCACTATTCCTTTTGTCGCCCTTTCGCTACTCCTTGAGTTCATTATTTTGGCGCTAGTTATTTTGAGTCTATTTGTTTTCCTAAAACCACACGAAGTTTCGATACTACTATTTTTACAAACAATTATTCGAGTCATCCACGAAAACTAAAATACGTTAGTTTTGAAAACTATTGTACATTACACTATTTTGAGATATATTCTGAGATAATCAATGGTTATTAGGTTGTGCCGTTCGTGTACCGTTGTGCCTCGCTTCTTGACATTTACATTGCCTAAGTTACTATTCATTGCTATCTACTGAGGTGAGTTTTCAGAGCCCCTTTTTCGCTATATTTTCCTTGGGGGAAAATGGTACTCAATGCTTTTTCAAATATTTTATGTTGTGACTCACTTTTACATGATTTTGGACATATATGTGTGATGATGCGATTATGTGCTATGAAACATTTTGCTTTGTTGACTTCTTGATCAAGAACTGTTAACTCTCTGCGGAGGGCCCACTTGATGATAGATCTATCGGGGTAGCTCCCCACACATATTGGTTACATGTATGACACGACTATAGGTTCGGTTTATAGCGATACTATTATCGCTGTTTTCATATCCATGCTTGTAATTTGTTATCATTCACACTATTGTCCTACTTTACATTATTCACAGCTTATCGGTTTACTTTCAAACCTACGAGCTCACCAACTTTATGTTGACATTTTCGAGTATCCATTTTCAGGTGCTTAAATCGAAGTTGCTTAGAAGGTTGAGTATTGGCCTAGCTTAGCGAGACTTAGACAAGACCCTCCCGGGTTGTATCCCGTGGAGTTGCTCATGTGACTTTTCCTTATGAATGTAGTCTGACTTAAGACTTATATTTGGATTTCTGGTTTATGTACTTATCCCGGTTGTGAGAGTTTGCGACTATGATTTATCGTATGTTATGCACTTTTAGTATTTCTCTATGTAGACGCCTTGTGTTCTTGATCATGAAGTCATGCCCTGTAAATGCATTTCACTAGCCATTTTTGGGTGTGTGACAATTGGTATCAGAGACTCGGTTATAGAGAATTAGGTGGTTTAACCTAGACTATAACCTAGGAACCCTTATATAGTTTTCACAATAGGATCTAATTGTGCGATTATGTGTTTATTCGCCTAGAATGTATTAGTGCCTAGTATTAGACCTTAGGAAACCCTTCCCCCTAAATTGCGTCAAATTGTTTTCAAATCCCTTAAGTTCTTAAACGATTTGCACCTAAAATTTCAAGATTGTTCTTGTTTGATTGGGTTGCGAAGTTTATTAAGGGCGCAAATTGTTAATTGACTTAATGGATTTGAGGGATTGACTCAAGGATGGGATATAGGCTAGATGGCGTGAAGTGATGATGATAGGAAAATGTGGCATGATGCTATTCTAAAAACGCCTGGCCAACGTTTTTACAATAGCATGATGCGGCATGGACTTATCAAATTCATGAATTGCCAAATAGGTAGTTAGCTTAGAATCATGACGTGTTTTCCGATCCAACTCACCTATCTCCTATTTAACGTTTATCAATGTCCTTCCATGTAGAATCATGCCTCCAAGAAGATCAGACGGTTAACCGAGGTGTTCCAGCCCGAGGGTGGAAGGACTGGTGGACGGGAGGTAGGGGAGGAGGTCGATGGATCCTGGGAACGACAAACAACAACGACGCAAACCCCGACTTTTCCACCATCATCGCTCAACAGCTACAAAACTTACTTCCCACTATCATTGCTCAAGTAGGCGACCACATCAGCAACCCCGAAATAACGGCAGATGAACGACAATGTGGAGAATGATAACACCAATGACAATGGCGTAAATGGTAATAACAACAACAAAGATCGAGGGTGCTCGTACAAGGAATTTTCGGCTTGTAAACCAGTGGACTTCGATGGTAATGGAGGGGTGTTGGGTTACACTCGATGGGTCGAGAAGATGGAATCAGTGATTGACATAAGTGAGTGCGCAAACCACCAGAAAGTGAAGTATGCTACGTGTTCATTGGCTGGAAAGGCATTGACATGGTGGAACACTCAAATTCAAGCCAGGGGCAGGGAAGCTGCCATAGGTATGACTTGGGAGGATTTCAAGGCATTACTGAAGGAAGAATACGCGCCTGTGCATAATGAAATGAAGATAGAGCATGAGTTCTACAATCATGCTATGGTAGGAACCGGTCACTTAGACATATACAGATCGATTCCATGAACTTGCTAAATTGGTACCTCATATGGTCATCCCTGAATCCAAGAGAATTGAGAGGTACATCTATGGTTTGGTTCCCGAGATCCGCGGGATAGTGAAAGCAACTGAGCCAGCTACTATTCAAAGCGCGACTCGCGAAATCTGCAGCGTGCAGATGAAATGATTAGGAATGGAACCTGCGTCTAAGACGGTGATAAGAGAAAGGCTGTGAGTGAGCCAAGTAAACAAGGAGGTGAAAAGGGTGACAACAAGAAGGCAAAATGGGGAAAGGGATTTGTGGCTACTAGTACCGTTAAGAGGGAGTATCAAGGTCCTCACCCTATGTGTGCCAAATGCAACTATCATCACCCAGAGACTAAGCCATGTCAGCGATTGTGCTTTAACTGCAGCGACCTGGTCATAGGGCTAAAGATTGTAGAGTAGTAGCTAAACAAGTGACACCTGTGAATGCTGTGAACCCAAGGGCTTGTTATGAATGTGGGAACCCAAATCATCTTCGGAATGCGTGCCCTAGGTTGGGTAGAACACGGGCAGCGCAGTCAGAGAACAAACAGTAATCGACTTTGGCAATTGGTGGGAACAATGCAAACCATGGAAACAATGATAACCCAGCCCATCGGGTCGAGTATTCGTGATGAACGCAGAAGAGGGACGCAAAGACCCAAACATCGTGACGGGTACGTTCTCTTTAAACGACCACTATGCTATGCATTGCTATTTGACTCGTGCCGATTATAGCTTTGTTTCCACTAAATTTATGCCTCTATTGAATATGGAACCCGGTAGACTAGGCTTTAGTTATGAAATTGAAATTGCAAGTGGTCAAAGAGTAGAAATCAATAAGATCGTTCATGGATGCAAACTAGAATTTGAAGGCTATACTTTGACATCGACTTGATGCCATTTGGGCACAAAGCTTCGACGTTGATTGTGGGGAATGGACTGGTTGGCAAAGCATAAGGTCGTAATAGTGTGCCATGAGAAGATGGTCCGAGTGCCACTACCAAACGGTGAAATCATTATGGTTTATGGAGAGCGATTCGAAGAAAAGGTGAAGCACCTCATGAGCATGCAGGTAGACGAGCAGAAACTAGAAGATATCTCAGTCGTCCGAAATTTTCCGAGGTTTTTCCCGACGATTTGTCCGGATTACCTCCTTTTGGAGAAGTCGAGTTTCGCATAGACTTAATTCCTGGAGCGATGCCGGTTGCAAAGTCTCCTTATCGTTTGGCACCTACTGAGATGGAGGAGTTGTCTAATCAACTCAAGGAACTCCAAGACAAAGGTTTCATTTGACCTAGTTCCTCGCCACGGGAGCACCGGATTATTCGTCAAAAAAGGATGGTTCCTTTAGGATGTGCATCGACTAGCGGGAACTGAACAAACTAACCATCAAGAACCGCTACCCTCTCCCGAGAACTGACGACTTATTCGATCAACCTGCAAGGTTCACGATACTTTTCCAAGATAGATCTTCGTTCCGCTATCATCAGCTACGAAGTGCCGCGAGGAAGACATTCCGAAAACTGCGTTCAGAACCCGATACTTGGGTCATTTTGAGTTTACGTTATGCCTTTGAATTTGCGACAAATGCGCGGTTTTCATGGACTTGATGAACCGGGTATGTAGGCCATACTTAGATAAATTTGTTATCGTGTTTATCGATGACATTTTGATCTACTCCAAGACTAAAGAAGAACATGAGTTGCATTTAAAGTTAATCCTAGAGCTGCTCAAGAAGGAGAAGTTGTACGCCAAATTCTCGAAGTGTGAATTCTGGCTAGAAGAAGTCCAATTCCTTGGACATGTGGTTAACAAAGATGGCATTCATGTGGACCCCAGAAGATTGAAGCAAAAGAATTGGGAAGCTCCTAAGTCTCCAACAGAAGTCCGCTCATTTCTAGGACTGGCAGGTTACTACCGACGGTTTATCGCGAACTTCTCCAAGATTGCCAAACCTCTCACCTCGCTTACTCAAAAGAACAAGAAATACGATGGGGTGAAGAACAAGAAGAGGCCTTTCGGACATTGAAGGATAATCTGTGTAACGCACCAATTTTAGCTCTTCCCGATGGACCAGAAGATTTTGTAGTATACTGTGATGCTTCATGTCAAGGTCTTGGGTGTGTATTGATGCAAAGAGGTAAAGTGATTGCATATGCTTCTCGACAATTGAAAGTCCACGAGAAGAATTACACCACCCACGATTTGGAACTCAATGTAGTATTCGCTCTCAAGATATGGAGACATTACTTGTATGGGACGAAAAGTATTATCTATACTGACCACAAGAGTCTTCGGATATCTTCGACCAAAAAGAGTTGAATATGCACCGCGAGATGGATTGAACTCTTTGACGACTATTGCGAGATTCGTTACCACCCAGGTAAGGCAAACGTGGTGGCTGATGCTTTAAGTAGGAAAGAAAGGCTCAAGCCAAGAAAGGTAAAAGCTATGAGCATAACCATACGGTCGAGTTTCAAGGATAAGATACTAGCGACACGGTGTGAAGTGTCTAAGGACACAGATACATTAGCAGAGAATATGCTGGGGACTAGACAAAACGGATTTCGAGAATAAAAATGACGCGGATCAGATTTTATAGATCGGATTGGGTACCATTGAAGGTGGCGTGAGAACCACGATCATGAGACGAAGCCCACACGACGAGATATTCCGTCCATCCAGGAGCGGATAAGATGTACTACGACCTTAGAGAATTGTATTGGTGGCCTGGGATGAAGAAAGACATAGCTATTTATGTTAGCAAATGCCTGACTTGCTCCAAGGTGAAAGCCGAACATCGAAACCATGCGGGTTACTACAACAACCGGAGATTCCCGAGTGGAAGTGGGAAAGGATAACCATGGATTTCATCACAAAGTTGCCAAGAACTAGTAGTGGACATGATTCGATATGGGTTATCGTAGATAGGTTGACCAAGTCTGCACATTTCATACCAATTCGGGAGGATTATAAGATGGAAAAGCTAGAATCTACATCAATGAGATAGTGGCAAGACATGGTGTGCCTATATGAATTATATCCGATCGCGATGGCTGTTTCACATCAAACTTGGCAAGCGCCTGCAAAAGTCACGGGATCACACCTAGACATGAGTACGGCTTACCACCCTCAAACCGATGGTCGAGTGAGCGCATTACCATACGACCTTAGAAGACATGCTCAGAGCATGTGCCATAGACTTCGGTGGTAATTGGGACACTCATCTCCCATTGTGCGAGTTCTCTTATAACAACAGTTATCACACCAGTGTAGATATGGCACCATTCAAAGCACTTTATGGGCGGAAGTGTCGTTCAACATGCCGTGATGGGCGAAGTCGGAGAAAGCCAAATGATTGGACCTGAGATAGTGATGGAGACCACTGAGAAGATCATTCAAATCAAGGATAGACTTAAAGATGCACGCGATTGTCATAAGAGCTATGCTGACAACCGATGAAGACCCCTAGAATTCCGTGTCGGTGATCATGTGTTGCTCAAGGTGTCGCCTTGGAAAGGTGTGGTACGATTTGGAAAGAAGGGCAAGTTAGCGACCACGATAACGTAGGACCTTTTGAAATCACTGAAAGAATCGGACCGGTAGCTTACCGACTACGACTACCCCAAGAGCTAAGTGGCGTTCATGATACGCCCACGTGTCAAATCTCAAAAGTGTCTTGTGATCAAACCTTACACGTACCTTTAGAAGAGATCCAGATAGATCCTAAGTTACACTTTGTGTGAGAAACCGGTTGAAATCGTAGAGCGTGAGATCAAGAAGCTGAAGCGTAGCAAGATACCATTAGTTAAAGTCCGTTGGGACTCAAAACGTGGACCTGAGTTTACTTGGGAACGAGAGGATCAGATGAGACTTAAGTACCCACACCTGTTTGATGATAGCGCTAGATGAATTTTGAGGACAAAATTCAAATTAACGGGGGTAGACTATAACAACCGCAAAATTTCAGGTCATTACTCAACCTTAAGCTCAAAATAATTAATTTTTCTAAGTTACATGTTTACATTATTGCGCGATTTCATAGATTGACTCACACATCACGTTCCGGCACAACCAAAATCTAATAAACGTTTTATTTAGGCTTCTTTGAAATTTCGTGGAATACTAGTCGAGTTTACACTTATTTTTCGTGGAAAAACTATTTTAAACGTAATGGTTCTAATTCCGAGTCCGAGATCGGTCGTGATCGAGCCCGAATGGGTCCCACTCCATAATATTACAAAAGGTTATTAACTTTTCAATTATTACCGTCCTTTTATTTTCTCATTGCCCCTTCTATTTCTCTTTGGCAAGTAAGGCCCCTCATAGGGTATAAAAGGAATTTTAGGGTTTTTCACCCATTTGATATCAACCTACACCGAATCCACAATCTCCGCGCCGCTTCATTTTTCCGGCCAAATTCGGCGACTCAAATCTTTGATACCGACACACAGATCAAGGTTTAGGGAAGATTTCTGGGTTATTTTGGAGTCTCAAAGAGCACGCTTGGTTGCTTCAAACACACCGTCGCCACCACCGGCACCACCACTCACCACCGTCTCTATTCTTTCTCTTCTTTCGTTTGGTAAGAATCACGCGCCCTCATTCCTTCTATTTCTTTCATTTTTACTAAACCCTAATCAGTTTTATAAAAACCTTAAACGATTTTTGAGTTAAAACTTGTAAGGTTAATGTTTTCTAATTAGAGCTCGTGTGGATCCATTCGTTTATCACCAAACTCATTTGACTCATTGCTGAGTCAACTCAACTCATCCGAGTCAACTCACCCGCTTGAGTTGACCCAGCTTTTGTTCCTTGAATTCGAGTTTGACATGATTCTTTTCTCATATTGTTGTTATTTTGTTGAGACCCGCTTGGGTTGAAGCCGTGACTCGTTATAAGTCACGGATGGGTCTTGATTTGTTAGATGAGTCATGAGTTGGTTGTATGAAATTATATGTTAGTTGTAGTCTGGGTTTAATCTCAACATGTTTTAGGATAGTCTTGCCTAGGGTTTAACAATTGTGGTGGGTGTCAAACAGTTGATTGGTCATGACTCACGATATCCTTGAGATCCCTTGGTCATGGTAGCAGCTTGGTTGTTATCGTTGTTATTTGATGCGTTGGGTCTGGTTAACGCCTTTGGGGAGGTTGTTCATTGTGATAAGTAGGCTACACGACCACTAGGGTGGTGTATTGGTGGTATTTGGTGAAACACGACATGCTCGGTGTGTGTCCGTGATGTGTACCACGACACTTATCATGTCGTGGGGACTTGATTTGGATTCCTTTGTGTTGCCGTGTGTGAGTTGAATTGATAGCGAGGTATGAAGCCTCGTTGTGATCCTTGTCTTATGACAACAAAGCTAACTAAACACCACTTACTTGCGGTGTGTGCTCGTTATGCTCAAGTGTGAGCTCAAGTCGAGACACACTATTTGTGATAAAGTCAAAAACGTATTTTGGTCAAAAGCTAATTAACCGATATGCGCCTTGTGTTTGCGTTTGCATTATGGATTTGGATTTGCATTATCGTTCGTATACTAACTTAATTTATATTCTTGGTTTGTCGATGATGTTTCGGATGCTTTTCGGGTACTTGGGATATGATATGGCCTTGGATACGGATATTGTAACAAAAATAAAAAGAAGGCCTATGCTTGGATAATATGGATGTTCGTTATTGGATTTACAGTATTAGCCGAAGGACTTATGGACGATTTTGGACACAAAATAGTCGATAAACCCGACACTAATATATACGCGAATGATAACAAAGATTAATAATAAAACTTGTAAAAAAATAATAAAACTTGTAAAAATTAAATAAAACTTGTATAAATTGTGTCAAATTAGTGAAAAGTAATAATTAGAACTTTTTATTTAAAAGTCGTAATGACTTGGAAAATGTTTTATAAACGGACGCATCATGTCCAAATTTTTATAAAACCATTTTACAACTTATACCATTACAATTTGTAAACGTTATAAACTTTTCTAGTTTCTCAATTATTAACATGATGCACCTTTTCATTTAAATGTATAATTCTTTCTAGAACCTCAACGTTTTACAAACTATTTGGGTTATGGGATAAAACACCGAAACATGTTATCGACGGGTCCTTTCGTTGTCTTTTATTCTTTCCTATTCACTATTCCTTTTTGTCGTCCTTTCGCTACTCCTTGAGTTCATTATTTTGGCGCTAGTTATTTTGAGTCTATTTGTTTTCCTAAAACCACACGAAGTTTCGATACTACTATTTTTACAAACAATTATTCGAGTCATCCACGAAAACTAAAATACATTAGTTTTGAAAACTATTGTACATTACACTATTTTGAGATATATTCCGAGATAATCAATGGTTATTAGGTTGTGCCGTTCGTGTACCGTTGTGCCTCGCTTCTTGACACTGTTTACATTGCCTAAGTTACTATTCATTGCTATCTACTGAGGTGAGTTTTCGTAGCCCCTTTTTTCGCTATATTTTCCTTGGGGGAAAATGGTACTCAATGCTTTTTCAAATATTTTATGCTGTGACTCACTTTTACATGATTTTGGACATATATGTGTGATGATGCGATTATGTGCTATGAAACATTTTGCTTTGTTGACTTCTTGACTAGCAAGAACTGTTAACTCTCTGCGGAGGGCCCACTTGATGATAGATCTATCGGGTAGCTCCCCACACATATTGGTTACATGTATGATACGCACTATAGGTTCGCCATGGCGCGATACTATTACTGTTTTCATATCCATGCTTGTAATTTGTTATCATTCACACTATTGTCCTACTTTACATTATTCACAGCTTATCGGTTTACTTTCAAACCTACGAGCTCACCAACTTTATGTTGACATTTTCGAGTATCCATTTTCGGTGCTTAAATCGGGTTGCTTAGAAGGTTGAGTATTGGCCTAGCTTAGCGAGACTTAGACAAGACCCTCCCGGGTTGTATCCCGTGGAGTTGCTCATGTGACTTTTCCTTATGAATGTAGTCTGACTTAAGACTTATATTTGGATTTCTGGTTTATGTACTTATCCCGGTTGTGAGAGTTTGCGACTATGATTTATCGTATGTTATGCACTTTTAGTATTTCTCTATGTAGACGCCTTGTGTTCTTGATCATGAAGTCATGCCCTGTAAATGCATTTCCGCTGCGCCATTTTTGGGGTGTGACAATTTAATAGTGGTAAACCTATTTACGAAGTAACTTGTTACACTATTTTTTTAATCGTTTAGAAATATGTTACACTTCTTTATCTAAATGAAAGTAAGTTACTTAGTTACCTCTTTGGACATATTTAAAAAGTATCATTACCTTTCTCTAGGAAATGAAAGTAAGTTTTGGTTGTGTGGGTCGAACCCACTGTACGTGGTGTTAGTAAAAAATTAGATTGTTTTAATATTCATCTACAAGTAATTTAGTACAAGTAATATACGTTTTGGGTTTATATTGGGTTGAAACTTGAAATGTGTTAATTAAATGGATTTGGTTTATCGAGTGAGACTATGTGTCGAGACCCACAGTAAGGTGTTGGTTTTCTCGCTACTTGTCAAAAACCAACTTCGACACAACTAATAACTTAATGGTTAATCTTACTTGTTACAAACTCTAAATATAAAACAAAAATGACACACTTAGCTAGCTTCTAACATTGTTGACTTGGTTTTGACTTGAATTTGAATAGTTTTAGACTTTTAGTTAGGGGTGTTTATGGGTTGGGTAATACCCGAATAAACCGAAAACTAAAACTGAACCGAACCAAAAATAATTGAACCGAACTCAGAATCAACCGAATTTGTCAAAACCGAACCGAACCGAATTAAATATTCGGTTTTCGATTCAGTTATAGTTTTAGCAATCCAAACCGAAAACCGAATTCAAATAATTTATATATATTTTTATATATTTATATATAAAAAAGATATTAAAACTCTTCTATACTATACATATATAACATTTTTTAAGTTTGAAATTTTTTTTTTGCTAAATATATATATATATAAATATATGAATAAATAATTAAATTTATATAATACGGGTTACTCGGTTCGGTTTTCGGTTATGGGCGTTCGGTTTTCGGTTATTCGGTTTGGTTTAATCATTTTGAATTCGGTTTGATTCGGTTCTCGGTTATACTCAGAAAAAAAAATTAATTGAACAAACCGAACCGAATAAACCGAACACCCCGATGAACACCCCTACTTTTAGTACCAAACAAATGGACTTTTAAATGTGTGTTATGGAGTGTGTCGAACCGCCGTTGGACTCGAGCCAACAATGGGTGTGTTGTCAAGCCCCCACATGGGTGTTTGTAAAACGTTTGAGTCAAACAAACTGTAGGTGAGTTTGTGTTTTGCTTAATCGATCACAACAAAAAGGATGTAATGGTTTGCTTATTTTTGATTTGGTTTAATTCCTGGCTTATTCAACTTAGTTGATTTCTGCTTATTTGGACTTACTATTATTTCACGACTTATTGCAACTTAAATTTGACTCATCGATATTTAACTTTCTAAGTCAAAGCATATTGGCTTAAACTAAATATTTACTTTAAACTTAAAACTATAAGCTTTTGAATATTAAAACAAAACAAAACTAAAAATATAAGTCTTAACTCATTTTTTTAAAAATCGTTGATTAATATTACCTATTTTTGCTTATTTAAGCTTAACGTGACTCGTTTTAACTTATAAAAACTTAATGGAGTTTTATAAGCAATATAAGCAGTTTATTGTTCTAGTATAGAAATTGCAACATTTAGTTATCTCGAGAAACACTAAAATGTATACGCGGGTCACCGATTTTTCTAAAAATCAAACACTTATAACCTAAACTCTAAAAATAAGCTTATTTTAAATACAAACTCTTTTACTAAAATCAATACTTAAGATATAAATTTCTATTATCACAAATAGTCGATTTTATATAAATACACTTTAACAACAACATTCTTATAGTCGACTCGTCTACTATATATTTATTATTACTTTCCGTACATCGTTTTCTGGTTATTGTCAAACCGGAGACTTATTCGTCATTGATACTTTGTTATTATATACTTATATAACTATGCATTTCCAAGAGCCAATACTTGCAAATACTCAGAAAACTATTAAAACCTAAATGCTGCGACAGAAGCAACAACTACACAAACACTTTAAAACTTTTAAGCTTATCTAAACTTCATCGAGTCTTAAGCCTAAAACTATAAACTAAACTTGCCTTACTAATCCAGGTCGCCTTTCGTGTTAGGTGCGACTCATACCATTTGACTTTACTCTATTTCTGCATCTGCTTCACTAAGGTGAGTTCATGGCCCCTGGTTTACTTGTTTTGAAATATTTTTGGGGGAGAATACATGCTTGTTTTTACCCAAATGCAATACTTGCTTTACTTGAATACGGTATTTGTTTACTCAAAAATTACATGTTTTACTTGACTTGTTTGGTTACTCGAATGCATTACTTGATTTCTCGTTACACACTCAATTATTTTCTCTTGTACACAAGTTCTTAAACAACTATGGGTATTACTATTGCCATAAAGTCCCCACACATCACTTAACCGCTAATTACGTAAGCGCGAATATTATGAATAGATTATTGGGTTGAACTCCCCGTCCATAGTAGGATAAACTCTATCACCACTAGTACGAGCCGGACGGACGATAATTATTTGAGGTAATTATGGGTGTTTTGGCAAGACACCTATTGGAAAAAATATACATACATAATACTTAAGGCTTCGGTTCCATGAGCTTAGGGCAATTCTGATTACTTTTACAGGACACAACAATCATACTTTCTAAATCTTGTGGTTCACTATTACACTTATTTAATGACAAATTTTCACTTTCAAGACATTGTGGGTTACACAATGATCTCATCATTTTCACAACATTGTGGGTTAGACAATGGACTCATTTTTTTATGATATTGCGAGAGATGCAACGATTACTAAATTCTTTTGACAAATATTCCTCTTACTTTACATTATTCTTTACTTAAACCTATGAACTCACCAACAATATGTTGACTGTTTTAGCATGTATTCTCATGTACCTGATTTTGGCATGGCTCAACATGCATGAAGTCCCATTTAGAGGTCATTCTCTATAACTTGATCTATGTATTATGAAGTAACCTCTGTGCGATGCCTTCGTTGCGCTAAGTGTATTTTTGGGGTGTTACATCCCATGCCTACAGATGAACAATCTGAAGATCCTACAACAAAACTTGATCACTTATTCTCTAATTTGCATGAAAGATTCGGTCTAAACATTGGAGATAAAGATCCACAGGAAGAAAGAATGGAAGGTATTTATGATTCGGTTATCTACAAGCTCAAAAAAGATGGAGACTTGGATAGAAGATTTATCGATCAAGAAGTATCTATAACACCCTGAATCCGGCCTAAGCGCTTTTATTACAAGAATGCCATTGGAATAGTTGACTATGACTTTTATAAGTTTAAAGGACTTACTGATTGGTTAGTCAACCCCGATAGTCAAACTACAAGTATTAAATGTTATGTAAATGATTATAGAAAATATGACGTGCCACATTCATAAGGAAAATGTACTTAAGGGGGCCTAAGTTTCCAAGTACTAAAAAGTGGTATAAAGTTTATTGTGGCTAAAGTGGAAGAAAAGAGACTTGGGGGGGTCAAATATGCCAATTGGTGACTTTAATTTGATATGAAGAAAGCTTCATATACTTATCCAGGATTATCCAAAGGTTCCAGAATATGAGAGTGCGTGTGTATGTTGGTTTTATAAGAAAAGGGAGGGAAGAAATAGCTTGCTGATGAAGGGTTTGATTAGTGAATGATTCCATATCAAGAGATAAGCCATTTCAATGATCTTTCCCAAGTAAGTAATCTCCCTATCTTGATGTTAATGAGGTTAAGGTTTATGATTGATGTGGGTTTTCATTATATGATCAAAGTATGATAATATGATGATATGGAAAGGATGATGAGTAAGTTATGGCGGGTTATATAAACCCTTGTTGATAGTATTGAGTTATATGTATTATTAGGTTTGTTGATAATGGTGAAGGATGATGATGATGGTTGTGAAATAATGATTATTAGCTTAGCTTGGATTCAAGGTAAGTAAACCGGTTATGATTTGATGTTATGATGATTTCTTACATTATGTGTTATATGAATGTCATGATGAGGTTATTTTTAAGTGTTCAATGATTGTGAGGTGGAGAAGTAGATGTAAGGCTAGTTTGGCATAACTAGCAAAAAGAGATGAGAGTTGAGTTGGATTAGTGTAAGTATATAGGAAAGGTTGTGATGTAATGATAAGGCTTGAAGCGGCTAAGGTATGTGTTATGTTTAGTATTGTGATGAAATAAATGGATTATGATGCTCAATGTGTGAATGAGTTATGATGTTATGTTATAATTGTTTTACTTACTAAGCATTCGTGCTTACGGGCGTTTAGTTCTAACCATTTTGTAGGTTGGCATACTTTTATGGATGGCTGTGATGATATGGATTAAAGGATTGATATGCAAGGATAGAAGATAGTATGCATTTATGAGCTTAGTATAAAATACCGAGCTCAAGTGTCATGTTGGAACCCCCGTGAGTCATTTAATGGATTGGAATGTGTAGTCAAGTGGCATAACGTATGTCAAAGTATTCGTAAAGTTTTGATGGTCAAACGTTGTGTCAAAGTGTGTTTTAAGTGTTATTAGTAAAAGCTAAATGGGTGTTTGGTATAACATATGTTTATACCCATTTTGGGTTACAACGGGTCGATTGGTCTTGTAAACATGTATTATGTTATATTAATGGTTTTGGATAGGTTTGATGTGAAAATGAAGTGGTAATGGTTGTTTGTTGTGAAAATGGGTCAAAATATGTAACTTGTAGAAAATCACAGAAAAGGGTCTATTTTAAACTCGATGGGTCATTTTAAGTAGCAAAAATAGGTCCATTTTAGATGCAAATAGGTCTATTTTAGGGTGCATGAAAAATGGGACTACTTTAGAGTATAAATGGGTCTATTTCAAGGGTCTCGCAGAAATGAGTCTTTTTCAAAGTATAAAAGGGTCTATTTTAGAATAATACCATCAAGTGTTTAAAAAAAAAAAAAAAAAAAAATCAAATCGAAAGGGGCGAATAAAGATCAAAAGTGTTCAATGATACAAACACTTAGGAAAACCCACAACCATAAGAACAATTTCCTGTTATGAAGAAGAAGTGGTGGACCAACAAGAAGAAGAGAGCACTCTCCAATCGCTCGAAAAATCCCTAGAGTTCCAAAATCGATAACGCACCAGCCAGCTCTTACTTCAATGATCTACCTATTGTACATGCTTCACGGCCGCATACAAACACAAAACCATCTACCCCGAAGTAGCAAAATTATAAGGAAATTTCGTGATCCATTCCCGGAAGAAGGATGATTTGCAAATATCTTCTGAGAAAAGAAGTTGATCGAGAGTTTGTGAGAGACGTATATAGGAATTATAAACGTGAATGAAAGATCAAGGGGATACTATCGTCTAAGGCAAGCGAGACGCAAGCCTCGTGAAGAAGTATACTCGAAGTACATAATCCTAAGATACGTTGAAGTCAACTCAGTTGCCACTTCTCCTCGATCAGTTGAATATCATGAAGTAAACAGATAATCAACACTTCCATTTCCTTTGGTGGCTACATCAGCCTTCATCCTCATGAAGATATTTTGAAAAGGAGAATATATCATGAAGTAAAGCAGATAATCAACACTTCCATTTCGAAGCTGGTACGCATCAACCTTCATCCTTATGATCATGAAGATATTCGAAGAGGAAAAATTGCGCTACAATAAGAAAGGTATTGACCAAGATGTTATCGAGCATACTATCTTCATGAGATCATACGTTGTAGTAGCTCACATTGAAGACTTCCAGATGGGTATAGAAAGCTACTAGAGGAAAGTCAATCGACTCTCCTTTGCTAGCTTGTCAGGGTATGCATATGGTCAAAGGCTGGACATGTTTTGTCCACGATACAAAGGGTCCTCACCGGTAAAGCGAGATCATTGAATGCGATCATCATAATTTGAAACTCTAGGTCCACAAAACAATTTGCTCGGGATTTACAATTGTGCGGAAAACTAGAAGGGGGGGTTGAATAGTTTTACCGATTAAAACTTTGTTTTAAAATATTTGCATCGCAACAACACAAAAACAGGTTTATCCACCATAGAAGCAATCACATCACCTTAATAATGGTGTTGTTGCCTTATCTTTGGACCCTTCTATAATTGAGCAATTTTAGAACTACTTATCTTTCTAGAATCATGTTATGACAAGGTCACCTGATAAATGTTTGTTAACATCATCCAAACAACAAACACATATTATTTGAAGTATGCCATAGATAGTGGGTTTTGTTATGTGCTGGCTGCGTCTGCAATTTGAATATGATACGCATCGATATGCATCTATTTTTACGCATCAGTCGCTTTGAATATGCAAATCGGAATCTGCAATGCGTGCATATGTTTTATGCATTTTCCGCTGAATCTTCTCTTAGTCTACCTTGTTCGGTTGTATGGTACTGCTCTTTATCGTTGGTTTCGTATTTATTAGGAGTTTTCTTGTCAAACTCTCTATGTAGCATTATGAGTTTGAGGGGGATGTTAGTTTAACAAAGGCTTAGGCCAGTTGGTTTTAAGCATGTTTTATCTTATAGGGCTCTCTTATATTTAGTCCTATTTAATATCCTATTTTCATGTTTAGTATTGTCGTGATAAAATCTTCATGTTATTGGAATCTACAATAACAACTTGTTAAATCAGGCGTTAGGTGTTATGGAGGTGGTGCACCACCTAATGGTACCTCCACCGCGTGTGTCGTTCGTTAGGACTATGATAGAACAAATTGTATTTTTTGCGTTATTTTTCTTTGTTGTAAGATGGCAGATTGATGTTGTAGCTCAATTTCTTTTGCCTTTTGCTGCGTCATGTTTTAGTTTTGAGATATTTTTTTTAGAGTTTAGAAGATTAGAGTGTATAAAAAGAAAGATTGCATGACTCTAGAAGCGAATAAAAATAAAAGTATTGAGATAAGAGTATTTATAAGGATAAATTAAATTACATTTTTAAAGAATTCATTTAAATATCAAATAAATGAAAGTGGTACATGTTTGAAAAACAAGCACAATGTTGAAAAAACTCATCTTGTTGGAAATTGTTTTACTCATCCATGCTCTGTACTTGATTTTATTATCAAGATTGTTGAGTCTTTTCGGCAAACAAAAGTTACTTCACCTTATTATCAATCATGGTTATTAACTTATTGTAGTTGTATCGAGAATTAGTATTTTGTATTTTTAGTTTGACATAGATTTGTAAGTTTGGGGTAAGTCGATTGTTGGATTTGTAAATAAAAATAAGAAACACAACACAAGGAACTTAATTAATAACGAGTCAAATAAAACATTGCATAATAAATTTTACACTAACTTTCCACAACCATCAAACTTCCAAGGTTTCTCAGAATGCGAAACGCTGTACCACAACTTTCGAGCTTATGAAGAGCCTCCAAAACCTTGATTCGATCCAACGTACCTCTTATTGTTATAATTCCATCTTCATTCATCATGCATAGCTCCAAGTCCCCTATAACCATGTAATGGAATGTGATTAATCTTAAACATAAACCCAAAGTATAAACTGATATTATATAGATCATACCTTGGACACTCTCCGTACTTCTGAGACCACCGTTGCCCCTTGTTCCTTCTTAAGCAGCCTAAGTGTAAGATTCTGCGATAAGAAACAAACAAAAATATATTAAGAAAGAAACATGGTTTCACGGGAGTATTTCTTTAAATCAGATGTTTTCTACATACCAAGGGTACAACATGTGTTGCTTGTGGAGCTTCAGATTCGTCTGACGACATGGTTGTTTATCTTTTGTGTGTGTGTGTGTGTGTGTGTGTGTTGATGTGAATTAAATGAAGTGAGTGAGTAGCTAGTTACTGTTTATGGTGCTTTTATAGTGGCTTGAGCTGTGTTGTGATTGGTTGATTTGATTTCACGCGGATCATCAATATCAGCCCTTGATTGTGTTTTTCTTTTGATGGTGAGATTGAATATCTTTGCTGAATTGTACGGACTAAAAGACTTGATTTTTTTGTTCAGGTGCAATAAGAATTACCATGTTCTATTCTGTGTGGTCCACTCTCATTTTTTGTTGTTCATCATACTATGTTAGTACTATGATACATCCATACATACATGTTTTTGTAACTTTGGACTACTATTAGACACCTCACCAAAACAAACCCAAAAACCCTAGTCCGTTAGCTTTGCGGTTTTTAGTTTCAGTTCGGGCCAAAACCACACCATATATGCATGGGGAGATCCTTTGGTATCAACTTTCTATCAAAATGTACCTAATAATTAGTAGAAAATAATTCGATACATATAAAATTTCTTTAGAGTGAGGCTGGTAGTAGTATACGTTGCGTTTTTGTTAAGATATATAACTCACCATTTGTGTGATACGTTGTTGGTGATAGAGGTGTTATGCGTGTTAGAGATTATATCTAACATGTTTCCCTTACCACACGAGATTTGATACCATAAGTTTTTAACACCTTGTTAGTGTGTAAGTTCGGACGGAAGCAAACACAAATGGTTGCAGCCCTTGTGGGTAGGGGCCTCTCTGCATACTTTTAAGTAAAACAATGAAGTTACTCAAGAAATTTGAAATCAAAAAGCAACTGAAAATATGATCATTTGGTGTGTCAGCACGATACTAGTTTCTTAATCTGTACGCGATTATGTAGAGTATTAAATCGGTCGAATCAGATACAATATCAACTTTCTGCCGAGTCAAAATCAATAAAAAATGGATTCATTTCCACATTAATATAATAATCAAAAGTGAGAATTTGACGATTATAGCATTGGATCAACCATTGATTCTTGCAGATTGTGTTTCATCTTGCTTTCCATGAATACCTTGAATACAAACATCCTTTTAGTTCAGTATTCATATTGAATATGCTCTAAAATCTTGAATACCAGTTATTAGCTTTGACAATTAAGTTCTGAACAGCAAACTACCTTTGAATTACATTCAGTTATAATACTCATTAGAGTCTTAAATCAGAAAGAAAAAAGAAAACATTTTGGAAATTGCCTCTAGTTATCGTATGATGAAATTAATAGTCTGAGCCATTGCCAGATTCAGTCGACGTGTTTGTATCCGCTTCTATCTCTTGTTCATCTTCATCCTTTCTCTCAGCTTCACTTTTTGTCTTATTAGCTGCTCGATGAACTTCATCACTTGAGTAGCTTCTGGATTTGAGTCGTGTTACTTCAGTCGGGGCCACTTCTCTGTTTGCTTCAAGTTGACTTTTGTTAATCTGACCATTAGCTCGTGTTTCTATTGCTCCTATAAAAGATCTTCCTTTTATGCTTAAACGGTTTCAGTTGTGTTGCCTGATACAATCTTTGCATCAACAGTGAGATCTCGAGTCTCGTGTTCCTTTGAACTTGCAAGTTTTCCCGATTCTCTTTGCTCTTCATCTACAGGCTTTTGAACTTTGATATCAGGGTTTATTACTTCTTTATTACCTCTACAAATTTTTCTTGATTTGGTTTTTGCCCGTTGCTTTATAAACCAAACCATGATCCAACTTTAGTTGTAGTTGCTTTATTAGTTAAGTTGACTTCACGATTTGATGGGTCGTCAGAGCTATCTTAACTGTCTTTTGATTGATTGATTGTAGCATAACATTGCTAAATGGAGAAATTGTAACTGCTGCTTTGAGGCAGATAGACTTTGTGTTTAAGAAAAAAAATGAGAAGTTAGCTGAAAAATGTGAACTTTTTACATTCACTTTCAAACTGTACTAACCATTTACTTTCTGTCTTTTTTGTAGCGTGATGTTGTTTTATAGTTCGGGATTATTCAAGGTACAATGGCAAGTTGATTAGTCTTTATTTCTGATGTGCAGAAAGGTAAAAGAACAACCGGCCAAAAGATATGGATATATCGAGATAAGGTACAAACAAGCCTAACGGAAATGCTACAGCAAAATAAAAAGATCCATATGTTGCACAAGCTGTTATAGAATGGTTTAACAATAAGGGTTTTTATGGGACGATAATTGAAGTTTGAATGGCAGAGTAAAAAAAACTCGCATACTGTGATAGCACCACTTGTTGAACCAAGTGTAGTCGCTGATATTGTACCGGTTGAAAGTGGTCTGGACATTGAAAGGTTTATGGATAATTATTAATATATATGTATAGGATTATTTCGAAACTTGAGGATTGCCTTGCGTGCATTATGAGAATCAATGTATAAATAATTAATATATAAAATGTTATATTTAATTATTTGATCACGAAATAAATACTTAATGATATTTAATATTTGACGAGTTTTGATTATCGATTAAATGTCAAATGTATATGAAGAAAGTTAACAAGTCAAGAGAAGGTTTTTGGAATCCTCTTTTGGGCTTGTGTTTGGCGAAAACTATAGAATCCCACATTGGATACTATAGCAATCTTGACATCTACCATAAGGCTATAAATACATCCCCATGTATTCCGGTACACTAGATTTCAATAGAAGGAAACTCTCTTTTTCTTCTGTTCTTGGTCGACGGAAGTGAATCCCCATTGTGTAAGGGATTTACGGTGACCTTGAGCATAACAAAGGTGTTTGGTTAATCTATTGTGATCAAGAACCTAGCTTTTCTCATTGATTCGTTACTAATACGTGTACAAGAACGAAGAGCAAATACACTTGTGTTTGCATATCTTGGGTATTCGACTTTTGATATGGTCGAATTATATAAACCCTAATTTATTAGGGTTTAGGGTTTCTTGGTCGTTGATCTTAATTTGGGGCTTTCATGAACCTAATTGCATTGATTCGCAAAAGATGCATATACTTTTAATTGGTTAATTAATTTACAAGTATTATTCCTATTACTTCATTTGCATGCTTTGATGATTTTTACTTGTTTTTATATAATTGTTATGATTAGTAAAACCCAACAGTGGCATCACGAGCAGTTAATATGTTGTAATTAATTACCGAAACACATAAAAATTGAATCTTTATGATTATTATATGCTTTTATGGTTTCTAGGGTTTTGAAAATTAGAACCCTAATTTTTTTTATTATTAGATTAAATTTTTAATTGTTTATTAGGTTTTATTTTTTGTAGAAACCCTAGGATGTATATTTTATGTGGTTTTCATGAATAATTGTTATGTGCCATGATTATATGTGTATCTTGGGATTATAATTGTTATGAGGAATCCATGGTGAAACATGCATGTTTTGCCATGGATTATTGTTTTGATTAATTGTTAAGTGATATACACATGTTTATTTATTTGATAATATTGAATTGGGGAAGACCTCAGTTATACTAATAAAAATTAGTTTGTGCTATTTGGTATACTATTGACTTTGGCTTACCTTGATCGACTTGTCGATGTATGTGGCTTATCTACCTTGTAGTTGAAAGCCCTAGTTGATGTATGCATTTTTACGCCTAGAATTGTTTATTAGGTTTTATCGAAATAATTATGCATGTGGCTAATTGTTTTACATATGTTAATTGTTAAGTTATATGTATATTATTTGAGTTCCTTTTAATTTTATTAAAATGCCTTTTGTTTATATTGTATGACATGTTAGTAAGCAAAAAGGGTTTTTTAGAATAGAAAATTAAATGGACTAAATAATGGCGAAAATTTGATTTGTTTTTCTAAGTATTAAAATCTTAAACTTTTAATCGATTGATGCTTGGTACTAAATGGTTAGAACGGCTCACCCACTAGAACAAACTATAAAGGGGTTATTGAAGTGAGCACAGATCTCGAATGGATGTCTAAGGTTATGCCTCAGTGCTTACACGGTCCTCCCCTGTGAGTTCGATTGGAGCTACCTAGTATAACCATTCTATGTACGAAGCATCTTTGTGCAAAGTTGTAAGTTTCCAGCATCGATTAAAACTTTGTAGAATTTAATCTTAGCAATTAAAATCGTATGTAAGGTTTTCGAAAATATTTTGTTATAAAGTTGTATGCATGCTTCTTTATACATAAGTTTTGATTACACGTCAAAATTGTACCCTTTAAATTTAAGTTTATGCCATCTAATGATATGAAACACTTGAAGTTGTAATTTAGTTATGTGAGACCTTGATCTAGATTACAATGACAAGGTGAATTATTTTGTTGTGTGAGACCTCAACTTAATGATTTGCAGTTTCTAAATTAGACAACTTAATTAAGTTAGTTAGTGAGACCTATGACTTAAGGCATAAGATGGGATAAAACATGCTTACATTTTGCATTAATTGTTTTGGCAAAATTGTAAATCCCATATTTTCTAGGAATTGAAAACTTGTTTGTCAATTATTGTTCTTCGACAATTACCTATTCTATACTTTCATCACTAGCAGATCAACTGATGTGGTGAAACTATGATAATGAGGGTCCTAGATTCAAGGAAAATTCTATGGTTAATATGAATATTGACCAAGGGTATTTTATTTTCTTGAAAGATTTTATTATCGAAAATACTAAAACTGAATTTTGAAAATTCTTTTGATTATATTAATGCAACATTAAACAAATAGCGTAGTTTGGGCTTTGGTAAATTGATCTAGTTCTGTTTTCAAACAAATGTTTGATCAAGAAAAATTCACTAAAAGACAAACATAAACTCTTTCCATGGAAGAAGAGTGAGACTCAATCCTATTCCTTTTCATGATTGAGGAAGGTATGTTAGGAACATTAGAATTGTCTAAATTCTAATATAACTCATAGCAACTTTAATAGTTAAGAAAATTGCACACCATGTTTTCCTTCAGAGATTTCATTACCCTCTGTTGGTGATTGAATTCTTATATGACATTTTGGTCAACTAGAAAACATGTTTGATATTATATGAGTTATTACATTAGAATCTAGACTAATTACCGTAAAATTGGTAAAAGACAAACTAGTATATTGTATCTAGTTGTTTTGATTTGACCAATTAAAGGTGCTACACACCATTGTGGGGATAGTAGACCTATTGAGGAAGAAATTGCATGCTCAATTTTTCAAGTTAATAGCATGATGGATGATTCATCATCTACAGAGTAGAATACACTCTTTTAGTACCTAAGTAATTGTTACGAATAGTCTTTGAAAGGAGTTACAACGTAATAGCACGCTATTTTCACTGGTTAATGCAACAATTACAATGTTGTCAAATCCAGTGGGAGTATTGTGGTGTATTACTGAATAAGACATTATTGTAACGTTGTCTAATTCATTGGAGTTTACAAGATTTATTATCTTGGTAGTGACTCAGATTATTTCTAGATTTTCTTGAAATAATACATTACGTTTAAAAATGTAGACATTCATATTCTCAAGGGTAGTTATGAACGTTTCCTTAAATTAAGTGCTCTACATCTACTTGTAATGCTTATATATCTATGACACTATCATATTGCTCACATAAACAAACGAATGTCATGGTGTTTATATGCTATATGGTGTTGTTCTATGCACAAGTGGGAGAAGTATTAATTGTGTGCAAAAGAACAAACACATACAAATATGATTAATGGATTCTCTTGATCGTAAGATAAGAGATTATCGTTCTAATAAGATTGACTTGTTTAGAACATGTGTCAAGATTATAACATAGACTACTTTTATGTCTTATGTCATTCAAAATATAGAAACACTTGAAGTTACATTTTAGGTTAAGTGAGATCTTGGCTAGATTGTAATCTCAAGGTAAATCTCCACTTGTCGTGGGATCGGGCGTGGATGTTTTTACAGTTTCTTAAGTTGGACACTTCTTGGAATGACATAAATAAATAAAGTAATACTATCTTAAATATTTATGTATTTTTAGAATGACATAAATAGATAGAGTAGTATATTAACTTGAAAATTAAACCATGGTGTGGTGTTCATAATAACTTTAAAATTATACATGGTTGTGTTTTTTGTAAAGTCACAAACATGAAGTCTTTTAAAGACTTATAATATAAAGTAAGATATTATAACTGTTATGTCTTTTGACTCAGTCAAAGAATACTTATGTTATAAAGCATGCAATTGGCTTGAAATTCTATTATACCATTAAGATGACTTAGTTGGTAAATAGGTAGGCCAAAAGGAATAAGTTTATCTTATATATTGTTAGATTGTCTTACAATATTAATTCTAACGAAATACTGTATGTATATGGAATGTTCAGTTTAGAAGAATCAAACATTTGTTATATTGTTTGATTTAAGATAATAATATCTTCTTTCTTCCAAAAGTTATCAAGGTTAGAAAATTGAGTATTGATTGGATATACTTAATAAAACTCAAACCTAGAAGATTAATAAGACACCATTTTAGTATGGAATGTGATGAATCACATTGAGTCTTATATATTGAAGTTTTGAATTGTTAAAACTACTTATGGAGTAGGTTATTAACAAACAAGATTTACTGATGTCAATGTATTTTGTAATATCCCACAAGAAAACAATTTAGTGTTGTTCTAATTGTTAAAGTATTTATAGATAGTCTTTAAATTACAAAAGCAAGTGGGAGTTTTGTTTAGATCTTGAAGAGATTAAATTACAATTACAAAACACATAATCTTCTAAAATACACTAGTGAATATCATGATGAGGTCAAATATGATATACCTCAAAATGATGGAATTCTCATTCATAGATCCTAAGGATATCTAGATATTTGATATGATGAGAAATATGATTTACAGAGATCATGGTAAACCGTTAATCATAATGATATATTACCTAATATTGAATTGTGGTAAATTATTCATACTATGAATGTAAAGATGTTGTCCAAAGAGATAATCAACTTTGTAAACTTGGTTTATCTTAATAAAGATGAGTTTCTTCAAAGGTAAGAAAACCCTAGCGGTTTAAAATTCTTTGTGTAGAAATCATATGGACAAAATTGTACATGTGTTTAATGCATGGCTTGTGACAAGATTATTAATCACACTTAAGCAATTAACCGTGATTGAATATTCTTTCCTTGGCACATTAAATATATAATGATTATGATTGTCATACTTATTTTCATTGATATGAAAAATGACAATTGGATATTAAAACTCTTTGTTGTGTGATTGCTTTTGCGAGGACGATAAGTAATACAAATGAGTTTTATGAATTCACATAATCTTTGGAAATGTACAAACGGCAAGAATCCATGAATGGATATATGCATGCATCTAGGAGATGATTCTTATGTTTAACTATTAAATCCATGTTTTGGTTTAAAATTAAAATAAGATAATTTCTAAGTATTCAAAGCTAGTAGTGGAGTATGTGTTTATTTTCTTTAAATCTTATATGTTGTGGGTAGTAACATTCCATCTAAGCTAAATGTTAAGTTTGGAATGGAACTTCACATGAAAGATTTAGGAAATAAGACATACAACAACAGGTATATGTTTATTGTTAATAAACATGGCGGTATTAAATTAATGAGTCTAATAGAACATGATATATCATTTGGAAAATGGATATGTAGAACATGAATTAAATCTTTGTTTGACATAAGGATTTTTCATGTACATCATGTTATTGTTGTATCATGCTTGAATGCAAGATGATTTGACAACATTGATATCTAATGAAGTTATTAGATAACTAGTGTAATGAATATTCTAATAGAATATGTTTGAATCTAGAATTACATTCCTCAGTCTGGATTTGCTCTCAAAATTCTATGGATGAGCAATACAACAATTGTTGCATAATTGTCATAGCCAACAAACTTGAAAGTTTGGAAGGTATCAAACATTACACTATAGATATTGAAGTTTATGGAGATTTTAAAGAGCATATTGTTGTTTGTATACAATGATTCTGGTTTAATTGAGATGACACTCAATACTAGTCATGGGAGGATTTCATCCTTGTAAATGGTCATGTGAACTAGTTGTGCTCAAACAAGAGCATAGTTGCATTATACAATAAAGAATTAGAATGCTTTAAACTTTAAAATTGTTTGAAAGTTTGATTGTCATAAATTGGTGTTGAGGATGTCACACACTTTATGAAATATATTATGTGGAAATATCAAGATATTTTGAATGCACACATACGAGAACTTCACTAGTTGAATTCTTGAAATAAGTATTCTCAAAATTCCGATAGATCAAAGTTAGTTGAAATTATGCCTTGTCAACAAGTATGATTGTCATTACTTGAGACATAATTCATTAACAAGTATTATCATGCATTGATCTATTTAGTATTTGGATAAGGGATGTTATGAACAAATATTATTTAAATGGAATAAAATATTGGTTATGTTTATTTTTCATTTTCTTAATATTATATCCTATATTTGCATGTTTAATCCGTGAATAACTTATGTTATTCTAAAAGTCCGTTGTCGATCAATGATGTGGGAATGTCATTGAATTAAGACAAATTTGAGTTTTGGTAGAATATACTTTAAGTATATTGATTCGTGGGACATGCCAAATTCACATGATATTCAATGAATTGAATATAGGACCAGATCCCACTTTACATGATGATACTTTATGGATTTTTGTCATTAAGTATATCATGAAGTGTTTATCCTCAGACTTGAGATACAAATATTTATGAATGTAGTGCATTTGTGTAAGATAGTCTAACGCTATCCGTAACCGGTAGTTATAAGGGCTATTTTCGGAAGTGTTACAAAGTTCATGAGTTATGTTTGTAGTCAAGAGAATTTGTTCCTTTGAATTTGTTTCAAAGCATAATACTATATTTGGGCCCTCGTAGGGTTGACAAGATGTTTGTAAGGCCTTACCCAAGATCTATCGGAATACGTTCGATGATTTGGTAATCTTGTTCAATCAAATAGCGAGAAACAGAATATTAACTTAATGACTTGATCCATATTCATAGTTAATGTAGTATTAGTAACAAAAGGATAAGTAAAAATGATGAATCGTTAAATGGTTTTTCAGGAGACCATACTCGATTCGATCTGGGGGCATTGGCGTGTTAAAGCTAGACTAACCAATGTCATTACTATATTAAGTAATATCCAAGTGGGAGCTGAAGGTTTATGGATAATTATTAATATATGTATGACCGGATTCGAACTCGAGACTTCGGGATTGCACACATTCGTATGAGAATCAATGTATAAATAATTAATATATAAAATGTTATATTTAATTATTTGATCACGAAATAAATACTTAATGATATTTAATATTTGACGAGTTTTGATTATCGGTCATTAAATGTCAACGGGATATGAAGAAAAAGTTAACAAGTCAAGAAGGTTTTGGAATCCTCTTTTGGGCTTGTGTTTGGCGAAAACTATAGAATCCCACATCGGATACTATAGCAATCTTGACATCTACCATAAGGCTATAAATACATCCCCATGTATTCATTCTTTGGTACACTAGATTTCAATAGAAGGCCAAACCTCTTCTTTTTTCCTCTCTTGTTCTTGGTTAAACGAAGTGAATCCCCATTGTAAGGGATTTCGAGTGACCTTGAGCATAACAAAGGTGTTTGGTTAATCTATTGTGATCAAGAACCTAGCTTTTCTCATTGAGTCGTTACTAATACGTGTGTACAAGAACGAAGAGCAAATACACTTGTGTTTGCATATCTTGGGTATTCGACTTTTGATATGGTCGAATTATATAAACCCTAATTTATTAGGGTTTAGGGTTTCTTGGTCGTTGATCTTAATTTGGGGCTTTCATGAACCCTAATTGCATTGATTCGCAAAAGGTACGCATATACTTTTAATTCGGTTAATTAATTTACAAGTATTATTCCTATTACTTCCGCTGCATGCTTTGATGATGTTTACTTGTTTTTATATAATTGTTATGATTAGTAAAACCCAACAGACATGACTGAAAGTGGTGGAATGGGTAGAGGACACCAAAAGCATTGCAGCAAGATGGTGGCTGGATGTGTCCGAATACAAGGTTACGTGATATGACATTGGTGAGCTGCTTATTCCGGCTATAATTCAAAGATTGTCGGTTAAATTTTTATGTTTGTTGGTTATTTATCATACATGATGTTTTGGTGACGGTTATGCAGATAATGAACTTTGCATTTCATGGTGTATGTAACGATGTGGAGCTTCGAGACTTCTTTGGTGCATCGGTATGTGTTGATGAGTGGTGGGGTAAGTAGTGGTGAGAAGCTGAAGAAGAAGTAAGATGCAATAAATTCCAACTTGACAATAAAATTCTTAAATGCATCTCAATAGCCTTACGATATTGTTTGCAGGATGATGGTGAGAAGTATGATGAATTTGGAAACCTTAAGAAAAAGTTGTGTCAAAACATATACTTGTCTGAAGCTGGTCAGGTCTTACCTGGAACCTGGCGTGCTGGATGGGAGGTTGAGGAGCTAGGTATCATATTTTCGTTTAATTTAGTAAGTGTTTAGTAAATAACAAGAATAGTATCTGTGGTTTGCCAAAAATTTATAAATGTTAATTCGCTGATACTAATTACGAATTTGGTCTCTCGAAACACTATTTTCTTTCATATTTTGTAGGCCTAAAGCAAAATTAGTTGCATGCTTGATGGACCAAAATTGGAATCAGTAACATGCTTGGTACTCGAAGGACCAATTGAAGAAAACAGCGTTATAGGGACTATTGTGTAATTAGTATGATAGACCAATTCCGTAGTATGTTCTTAACTTTTGTTATGTGTCAATTAGTTAACGGTACGTAATAAGAAATATATAGAGATAGAAGAGAGAGTAGAGACAGAGTAGCAAGAATAGACGTCGAAGCAGAAGCAGAAGCCGTGACAGGGATAGGGGTCAGGAAAGAGAGCTGGACCGGGATTATGATTTTAACAGAGAATATGAGCGTGAAAGGTCTGATCGTCACAGGTATCATCACTAAATAATAGAAGTTGTGCTTTAAGATTTTTGGCGATCTTTAGGACAAAGTGGTTTTAAATTAGTTTGAATCCATTTGGAGTGTTTTATCTGAAACTTGTTGCTTTCTTGACTTAGTCTATCTGCACGGATTATTTCGTTGCAAGCAAACATATTTAGTACCAGCACAAATTGCTATATTTAAACAAGTAGGGTTGGATAAGTTGGAAAACCCCTTGCCTCTCAACCGAGAGGTCAGGGGTTCGATCCTCACTTCCTACAAAGGCTGGAGGTCCTTTCTACCTTTGGATAGAGCTGAGCGACCTCTCTACCTTAGGTAGGGGTAAAATTTTGTCTACATCTTAACCTCCCACATACAGGAAAGCGGTATTGGGTACCCATTAACGTGGGAAGACGGCATTGGCGTTACTTTACTTTTACAAATTGCTATATTCAGCACAAACCTAATGTAATGTCTTTGAATTGCTAGCACAAACATCGCGTCATGATTAATTGCAAGTTCAAGCACCTCCGATTTTTGTGACATAATTGTTTTTTTTGCTAGCTAAATTTAATGAAGTGTTAATCTTTGTTACTTAACTTGGTAGGTGATATCTGTCGTTCTATGTTTAATCCATCTGATAATTCCGATATGAAAAAGAAGTGCTTGAGCGGTAGATTACATTCATCTACCAAGATTATTCATTATGTGTTTTGAATTGGTTTAAGTATTGCATTAAATCATTTTGAGTCGCTATGAATCTGGAATCAAATATGAGATTTGTGATCTTAGCATGATTTCAAACCACCTTCCTTTCGTTGGTTAATGGACATAAATTAGTAGGCGTGTGTTAGGAACGAACTCGAGACCAGGTTGCACACTTTAAGTTGAGAAATTAAAGTTAATAATTAAATGTGTAGTTATATTTATTTATTAATTAAGCGAAATAACATAGCGGACGTTAAGTATTAATGTAATGGACTAACGATGTTAAATGTAATGGAAAAGACTAGAATGCAAATTAACATTTGGAAGTTAAGGTCTATGCAGGACCTACAACGTCGGCTGAGGGAAACCCGTACATCTCCAACTCAACATTCTAAGTTTAGTTATGTATATATACAGTGCGTGGCACATCTTTGTACTCATTAGCTAAAACCTAAATAATTTTGTGTGTTTGCTTAAAACTGGTGCGACTACCACCACTGTAGAAGTCGATTCATAGCTTTCCAAAACAAAGTTATTTTGTTTAGTTAAAACTAGCATTCCTTTAATTCGATTTGTAGTACGTTGGTAATACAAAGTGGTACTAACACATTATTGTTAGTATTCTTGGATTGAATTACAAAATTGTAAGGGTAATTCATATAATCTTATAAACTAATTAGGGTTATAATTGCTAGTTTGTGGATTTGATTCTTTGTTAAATTAGAATCAATAAAGTCTGCCTCTTTATTCTTTAGTTCATTAATTATTCTTATATTTTTCTTATAAACCCAAGCTTACTTGATTTTATGCTTATATTTATGATTAGTCATGTTATATAATTTACTTGATGCATCACGAGCTTGGTTTAATGAGTAATTAATTACTAAACACGTTAAAAACGGATATTGTATGGTGTTTGATATGATTATTTTAGGGTTTTGGTTATGATTTTGTAAACCCTAATTTTAGGGTTAGGGCTTTTGCCCTAATTGGTTTTAATTTTTTTATAAAATAGTCGACCCCTAATTTTTTTTATGGTCGATCCTAAAAAAAAAATTTGGTCAATTTGTTTAAAAATGTTTTTAGGGTTTATAAAATTGTTTTGTTATCAATATCGAAACCTAAAATTAATATATTTGTGCGTGATATATTCATGAATAAATTGTTATGTGACATGGAATTGTATGCGATCTTGTGACAACATGAATAATTGTTATGTTAAATCCATGAAAACGTGCATGGTTGGCATGGATTATTGTCGATATATATATTTAATTATTAAGATTGGTTATGAGAAAATTAATTGTTAAGTTTTATATACATGTTTATTATTTTGATAAATCTTGAATTGGGGAATACCTCAATAATATTAATAAATCAATTATGTGCAATTTGATATATTTTAATTATGAAACTACATGTTCGATTAGGGTCGATGTATCGGCTCGCATTCAATTGTGCGGTAGAAGCCCTAGTTAATATATCGCGTTAATTAACCTAGACATTGATTATTAATAGGTTTTATCAAATAAGTTGCATGTAGCTACTTGTTTACATTATTAATTGTAATAGTTAATGTGCGCATTGTTTTGGTTATTTATTTTCTATTGTTTACTTGTTTGTTTTATTATGTTAGGCAGTTTAAGCAAAGGGTAATTTTGAATAGAAAAATATCTGGACTAAATAATGGTGAAATTTGATTTGTTTTTTGAAGAGTTAAGTTTTCAATAGTTTAATTGATTAGATGATTTTTGGTGCAAAAAGTGAGAACGGCTCATCCAATTTGACTGATTGTGTGGGAAGTACTAGGAGGGGCGCATTAAATTGTGACCCTAAAGATGGAAGATTTGTGCCCGTGACCAGCTTCTCGACGCTAGCGAGTCAAATTGGAGTTACCAAATAGGCTATGCGTACAAAATCATCTTAGGCCGAATTAGTTTTAATTCCATCGCCACCAGTGATAATTACCCGAAACACTAAGTGTATTTTACACTTATGCAAAATGCGTATAATGGGCCGATAATTAGCGCTAAATTTCTTGATTGGTGAACCCAATACCTCAATCAAAACTTTGATAATTTGATCTTTATGAATTGGTAATTAAAAGTTTTTATTAAATTTATGCTACAAGATGAATGCATGACATCTTTGTACATATTTGATTTGACCACATAAAATCAAAACTAGTACCCTTATAAATTAAGTTATGTGCCATCTAATTAAAAGGAACATTTGAAGTTGTAATTTCGTCATGTACGGAACTTGGCGAGATTGTGATGGAGAGTAAATCCTTATGTAAAGTCGGGCGCTACATGGAGCGTATTTTGGGATTCTTTAAGTTAGACACTTAAGTTGAGTAGGAAGTGAGACTCGACTCAGTAAGATGGGATGAAACATGTTTATATTTGCAATAGTGTTGGAAAATATAAATCCAATAATGATCTAGGAATTGGAAATTGTTTTGTAAATTATTGTTGATATTCACCTTATTAATGCTTTCGTTCTTACTTGAAATCAGCGATGTAATGGTATGATAATTTGGATCCTAGTTTTCGAGAAAATTTATGGTTATATGAATATTACCTTGGGTATTTTATTTTCTTGAAAAGTTTAATTATAAAATCTTTAAATTGAATTTTGAAAGTTCTTTAAATGTATTAATGCAACATTAAAAAACGTAGCGTTAGGTTATTCTTTATTGATAAATTGATCTACACCTGCAAGGGTTTTTGGTAGAGTCACCTTTCTTCAAAGGAGATGATTTGTCAGCGTGTGTTTTGATTTACTTGTATTTCTCTAATACTGGCCCTTGTTAAGCACTTAATATATCTGATATTTGTTTATCTTGCTTGATTTTGAGTGTCCGATCAATTTTTGGAAATTAATAAAAATCATTTTCCTTTGCTAAATGAATAAACTTATTCCTCTTTAATAAGAAAGAGTGAGATTAATCATATTCCTTTATGAATGAAGAAAGGTATGATAGGACAATTAAATTGTCTAAATTCTAAATACATAACTAAAGGCAAATTTTAATAGTTAAGAAAATTGCATGGCCTAGGAGTTATTAAATTAGAAGGTAGACTAATTCTTGTATAATTGGTAAAAGAGCAAACTAGCATATTTTATCTAGTTGTTTGTTTTGACCAATTTTAAAGAACTACTTACCATTGTTGGAATAACATATAATAAAACAAAACCTTTAGTGGGAATTTTTCATTTCAAAAAAATCAAACCATACCTTATTAAGTAATTATGGTATTATTATTATTTAAAAAAAAATTATATTTAGGTAAAGAAACTTAAATATTTCCTAATTTGGCAAAAAAAAAATAGAAAAATTCGTTTTTTAGAAGCTAAATGTTTGAAAAAAAAGAGAAAATACACATGTCTTGAGATTTAATACTTATAGTTTTGGGTACAAGTGTAAAATTAAAGCGGAGATAAATTTAATCACCTAAAACACCACATAACGTGCTTAACGCATCATCACAGACTTCTTCAACATTGACTAGCGCCCGAAACTTATCATCCATATTCCCCACACTTTGGTAAATGTAATCAAAAGCAATTTACTTGATTAACTTAATCGCAATCTCAATTTTATGTAAAATCCCAAAGAGAGATTATATTGTCTCAATTTATGAACCTAATTTCATCAATTACTTTAACATCATGGCATTTGACATTTCCCTATTTGGATGATCAAGCTTCCAATTTATCAAATAACCCTAATTTAATTTTAAGGCATTGGTTGTGAGGCTTCTAAGGTATTGTTTACTTTGTATGTTTTTGTAATTAGTTTAATAATACCTACTTTTTGCGGACTATATAAACTTTGTACTATGTGATGTATGGAAAGAATTCCCACGATTCTTGCAACAGAACTACAATCTTCTTGGAGCATTGGAAGATATTTAGAGAACATTTTGTTAGGTATATATTTAGTTTCATCAATTTTTGTATTAATTATTGATCTTTAGGTTAATTTGTACATTATATGATAATCTCTTTGAGCTAATTAGTTTTTTTTTTATTAAGATTGTTGATTAATGATGTATTCATAAAGTAATTTTACTTAATTAGTTGCATACTTTGCTTTTTCGGTTCAATAAGCTATCGATATTTGTCATAAGTATGTGATCTTATGTATTTGTAAACTTTTGGTCACATCTTGGTATGATTTTATTTCAAAATTAGTATTATATAAAGTAAGTTTCATGTATGAAGGCGATATTTTATTTGGCGCTATTGTTTTATCTGTTTGGATTATTACCAACTAAAATATTAGGAAAGAAATGCAGTTGATGCAACATGCAGATCATCTATCTTTGAAAACTTTAGTCGAGGCAAGTAATTGTCTTTGCATCTTTGTGCATAACTACTTGAAGTGAGCCTTTGACACGTGGTTATGTGTTTTTGATTAATCAATGAAGCTTATAAATATTTAGATGAATGCGACAATCTAAAATACAGCATTATGAGTTTGAGTCATAAAACTTGATTCGGCTCAATTGTACCTATAGAATCAATGTTGGCTACATAGTTTGTTAATGGAATTCCCAAAATGGGGCCTAAACAATGATTGAGAATTGAAACTTTTAGTCTGAACATAAATACT
>OU343219.1:208077815-208322317 GCA_910596185.1 Chrysanthemum makinoi | reverse complement strand
GCCAATCTGAACCTAAAACATCAAAGGCAAATGACAAGACAATTGGATTGAATCCATGCAAGAAGAACTCAACCAATTTTAAGCGTCTTGAAGTATAGGCGGTTGAAAGACCAACAGGTCATTGTTGGTCTCAAATGGATTTGGAAAAACAAATTGGATGCTGAAGAAATGTTATCGAGAAATAAGTCACGTCACGGTGGCTAAGGGTTATCGTGAGGAAGAGGGTATTGACTTTGAAGAATCTTTTGCTCCGGTTGCTCGTCTTGAGGCTGTTCGGATATTTCTAGCGTTAGCGGCTCATATGAATATGACGGTCTATCAGATGGATGTCAAAACTGCGTTTCTCAATGGACAACTTAAAGAAACGGTTTATGTCAGCCAAACTGAACAAAGCTCTGTATGGTCTCAAACAAGCTCCTCGGGCATGGTACGATAAGCTATCATCCTTCCTCATTGCTAATAATTTCACCAACTCTTTTTATACAATATCACGGGGCACATATCTTAATTGTTCAAATTTACGTGGATGACATCATTTTTGGGTCTACACATAAAAAGTTTTCAATCGCTTTTGCAAAACTAATGAAGAAAAATTTTGAAATGTCCATGATGGGTGAACTCACGTTCTTTCTCGGACTGCAAGTTCATCAATCACCCCGTGGTATTTTCTTGAGTCAGTCCAAATATGCCCTTGAATTGTTAAACAAATTTGGAATGAAAACCTGTGACACCTATGCCACACCAATGGTTCATACCAAGAAGCTACGTGATTTACATGGGAAATGGTGGACCCTACAAAATACCGTAGTATTATTGGGTCTCTCATGTATCTAACAGCTAGCGATATTGTCTTTGCCGTATATCTTTGCTCTCGTTATCAGTCGCGACCAACTGAAACCCACCTCTCTGAGGCTAAAAGAATCCTCCGATACATAAAGGGAACCATTAACTTGGGGATCTGGTATCCGAAGGATTCTGGTTTTGAACTAATCGCTTTTTAGACGCTGACCACGCAGGATGCTTAGACTCACGGAAAAGTACTTCAGGAGCTTTACAATTTCTTGGTGATAAACTGGTGTCATGGCAATCGAAGAAGCAGGATTGTACATCGCTGTCCTCAACCAAAGCAGAATATGTAGCCATGTCGGCGTGTTGTGCTCAAGTCATTTGGATGAGAACACAACTCAAAGACTATGGTTACGTATTTGACAGAATCCCGATGTACTGCGACAATCGGAGTGCCATTGCGATCTCGTGCAACTCAGTTCAGCACTCGAAATCAAAGCACATCGATCTTCGATATCATTTCATCAAGGATCACGTGGAACAGGGTACTGTTGAATTATATTTTGTGGGTACAGAATACCAATTGGCAGATCTTCTCACCAAAGCCTTGCCTCCCGCTAGGTTTAATGAGTTGGTCCACCGGATTGGTATGAGGTGTTTGACTCAAGAGGAATTGGATGACCTCCTAAAACAGTCTTAAAACCTGTCAAACACCAAAATCTCTTTTGTAAATAATTTTTCAAAAACAAAATACAAAAATATAAAACTGATAAAACAACAAAAATATTCTTCTAATCTAATTTTCTTTCAACATGGCAAGTACGTTTCTTTCGTCAACACTATAATCTTTCAAAATTCAGTATTTTTTCGATCAAGTGTTGAGGGGAGAAAAAATAATATAACTGTTTCAAAACATCTGTGTACTTGCATGTTATCATATCCCGGTTGTTTCTTTTATCAATGGTGGTAAATTTTCTGGTTCAATGACACTCCTCGGACTAAAATTTATAACCTTTCATTATTTTTCTTAAGTCGAGGGGAGTGTCGTCAAAGTTTCTTTCTTAAAATCTTTGTTTGGTAACCAAAATGGAAGTTAAATGGCTTTGTTTGAAAAAAAAGGAAAAGGTGGAGGGACCAAAACTGTCAAAATGTTAAAGTTATTTTAATAAAAACACCTCCCACCTACTTCTACTTCACATTTATTACTTTCAACCTAAACATCCTACGCCTAAGATTCATTCAGAAATCCGTGCTTTAGATCATCATTTTGTAAGTGTTTTCATGATCTTAACATGTTTTACAAGCTAAGGTTTTGAATTTCAAATAAATCCAACGGCTAAAACTTTTGTTACGCGTGATTATGTGTTCTACGCATAAGCGTATGAACACATAATCATAATGTGTGTTTGTGGTTAAATGGATAGTGTCAAAACGTTCCTAATACATAAATGATAACATTTTAACCATCAAAACCCACCCAGAAACACGAATTGATGATTTTTGAAAATTAGGGTTTATGAGTCGATTTGGGTTTTTTTTTTCAAATGTGAAGTGTTTTGGTCAAAAGATTGTTGTGTTATGTTCATATGTTGATGAATTAATGATTTCCAGGTCGTTAACCACCCAGAAACACTAATTGATTAAAATTTGGAATTAGGGTTTAAAGTTCATAAGTTTGGGTATTTTTGATTCTCAATGAATTAGATGTTAAACTTGGTTTATAAGACTCTACAACATCTTAGAACTACCAGAATTTGTTTGGTGCAAATCCCATGGTTAGAAATCATATGCGTAATTCTTAACCCTTAGGGTTTTGACCTACGCGTATGACTTTCTATGCATAAATGTTTAACGAATTTCATGCCATGATTTGTTGTTAAAATGAATTTTGTGTTAATATTGATGATTTGATGAATTTATTTCAGGCTTGCTACGCCTAAAATTCAGAATCAAGGTCATTTGAATCTCTACGCATAAGGATTACCCTACGCGTAGTCATGTTATGCGTAAGAATATATCCTACGCATAACTATACGTAGGTTCTACAATGGGACTACGCGTATCCTGTGAAGGATATGCGTAAACAGTGACCTCTACGCATAAGGTCTACTCTACGAGTAAGCCTTACGCGTAAGGTATAAATACGCCTAGCGTAAGCTCTACGCATAAGGTCCCCTTTTCCTACGCGTAACATTTCTTACGCGTAAGTTAAGATCCTACGTATAAGCTTACGTCTACGCGTATGTCATACATTTCGCGCTTAACTTTGCCAATTCTACGTCTATGCCTTGATTGACCTTCATTATGAATTGTTACGTGTACAAACTTGTTAATAAACTTATCATAACGTCACGAATCCAATAATGTCACTAATAAACTTAAACGTTTGATATGTTGTGAACAATAAGTGATAACATAAACTTTAAAACTTAAAGTTAACTAACTCACGAAACATTTCACGACGTCATTGGACTATTGAACAAACAAGTGACTTAGGACTCGTAACAATCATTGACACTGTACATTCAATAACTAGACAATAAGACCTTCTGTTGACTAACATTATGTCTTTCGATATGTTGGTTCTTTTGGCTAATGTTATTTCAGATCACGACATGGCTGAACAAATGAATGTGGATGCATCCGAAGTTCTTACAATTGCTGATATCTTTCTAGAGGGTTATCCGAGAAAGATTGGAAAGAACAACCTTAGGGTTGACTTTGATACCCTCACATGCTCAGAATCTTCTTGTCTCATTGCAGTGGATATTCTCAGGAATCATCCCTACCAGAACATGCTCTCACACTCTGCCACAGTTCCCGAGGTCTACATTCAACAATTCTGGGATTCTATGCAGAGGATCACTGGTCAAAGTGCAGTGAATGTGACACTTAATCACAAACAAGTCACTATCACTCCTGCTGACTTACGGGCTGTTCTCATCATTCCCGACATCGCTCCAACCGACTTCTTTGCTACCCCTACTGAAGAGACAGTCCCGAAATTCTTGATAGATATTGGTTATGATGAAGCTTCAGGAATCATTACTAAGCACTCTCACGTGGAGCTGAAGAATATTCCTCAACCATGGAGAACACTCTACATGATCATCACCAAATCGGTCTCTGGTCGTGACAGTGGCTATGAGCATCCCAAGCTCATGGAACTGCAAATTTTCTGGTCGTTGATCAACAAGAAGGACATTGAAATCGAAGCACTGATATGGGAGGACATGATGCTATTTCACAACAAGCTTGGCTCCAAGATTCCCTATGTCAGATACACCAAACTGTTGATCCAGAGAGCACTTGGACTTCATCCCGATATCCCCATGAGGCTCAATGACCCAGATAATCACGACATATTGACTGAACCCATACTATCTATCAGAATCAAAGAATCGTCAACAAAGAAACAGGGTGCGGTATTACCTGATCACCTTCTGACTACCGAAATCAAAAAGCTTGAAACATACAAAAGGTATCGGTTAGCCGTAAAAGAAGGCAAAGTTGGTCATCTTGATGAAAAATCTTCTTGTACACCTACTCGGAGGACCAGAAGAGGCAGTGCTGGAAGTGTCACAAGTACTGAGATATTCAAGGAAGCTCCCAAAAGGAATCCTCCTCGTAAGAAAAGTTCCCTCAAGGAAGCTGCTCCTATTCCTACACCTGAACCGCAAAAAGCTTTGGACGAGCTCGAAGAAACCAATCAGACGAGGAGGTCTACTACTCTGAAACTGCAAAGGATGACTCTCCATCAGTACCAAAACCTCCTAGTCCAATAGCTGAACATGGCAAAAGAAAGACTCCTGTACTTGTGCCATATGATGAAAGCTCAGAAAGTGATGAAGAGCAACTGGATACCTCATACAGGAAGACGTTAAAATTCCTTAGACTCCAACACGTGGCAAAAGAATTTGCTAAAGAACAAATGGGTGGCCCGGTCAAGTGGTGCAGCTCAACCTTCACCATCTCTGATGCGGTTAATCAACCCGATAAGGGATCGGTGCCACCACTGGTGCAACAACAAACACGTGTCGAAAGATACTCTTGAGTTTGATTTTGAGGAGAATCGAGGCGGAGAAGGTTAAAGCTGATGAAGAAGAAGCGAGAAAGCCAAAGCGATGAACAAGCTAAAAGAATGAAGAAGATGTTGAGTATGATACGTTTCTTCTAGATAGTCCTGCACGATCAAAGGAAGAAACTTCTGAACCTCAAAAGGATCCGAAGTCTCCTCACATATCATCATCATCAGATTCTTCTTCTCACTCTTCACCACCACCATCAAAAAGATCAACCAAATCATCATCCAGATCAATGAAGAAGCCACCTCGATCTTGGATTTCTCATACTCATAAAAGAATTGTAAAAGCTGTCAAACAAGTCAGAAAGAAGGACATGCTCTACAGAAAAGCTGAATTGGTTTCTTTGACCAAATCAGATATCTACATGATGAGAATGACAAGATCAGAATGAAAGGAATACATTGAGAATTCATGAAAGGATGATCTACAAGGGAGAATGGACAGAATGATCGAAGGCTACACTCACAAGTACCTTCTGGATATCGTTCCTAAAGTCACAAAGGAGTTGTTTACCAGACAACTTATATCCGAATCTTATGCAGATAGCCAAGCAAACTATAAGATCAACACCCTTAACTGTCACAATCAATCCATCGATCCGTAGTTTTCTCGGATAATGAATTGGTGGCCAAGCTTGTAACACAAATGGCTCCACGATCTGGGACATTTACCTCGGATGAAGGAAAGTTGTTTCAAGCTTTGCTAGACTACCAACTTCAAGAAGCATGTAGATTCGAAGCTGAAAAGTCTAAACGTCCTAGAGACGATGAAGACAAGGATCAGGATAAGCATGATGAAGCTAAACGACGAAGAAGTGGTGAATCATCTTCTATGCCACCTCCTCCAAGGCCTCTGCTCAACAAAAATCTCCTCGTTCTTCTACTGAAAAACCTCAGGACGATTCCGAGTTACCACCCCCGACTCAGAAAAACGATGATCACTTTGAGTATACGGGTGGTGACGATGAAGAGGTCCTTGAGCCCCTACAACAACCCACCTCTCCCAAACAAGTTCAGAAACCAGAGGAATTTGAATGGTTTGCTACTCTTGTTAACAACACTCCCTACCTGAAGAAGGTCAGGATTTGGTAGACGGTTCTACATTGGAGCATGCTAAAATTCTGCAAGAAAAGTTCCATGTGAAGAAAATGACGAAATCTGAGTTGAAGCGAATCAAGAATGAAGCGTTTCAACTTCTAAAAGACAGCTCTGAAAGTGCCCTCGAGGTCGAATATCACCTTGAAAACATTGCTCGAGCTATGTCTAACAACATGGATTGGCTCAACCCGGAAGCAAACATTGACTTCACACAGGGACAACCCTCCATACTACACCGATTGGACCAAACCTCTACCAACAATTGGCCAACCAGGTGAACCAAGGATTCCTTTCAGATATTTCTTCAACAAAGACTTGGATTTTCTTCTACCCGGTGGCGATGATTCAAGAAAATACGCTACATCGTTGACACTTCCATTCCCAGCAGCTGTCTACTCAAACTGCATAGCCATTGAGGAACGTGCCAATCACTTGTTCTCCAACACAGTGGAAGCATACGACCGAGATGCATTATATGGGATTCATCACGGCGAGAAGCCGACGAATCTACTACAGAAGCTGTCAGGTTCAGTCTCTCAACATGCTATGTATAGTTCTAAGGATATCGTTGCCATTATACACGTTGACCTTTCGTCTAAGTGGGACTACACATTCCTAAAGAAGATCGTAGTCAAACGACAAGATGAACGGGACTATGCTTTCTCTGAAGCTGACTTTGAGAATTTGTCTCTCAATGACATCGAAGACATGTACCTTGCCAAAGTACAGGGTCGCATGAGACAATTCTCAACTGAAGTACAACGCGAATTTATCAAGTCATTTCTCATCTTCATAAGACGCATTGTCATCAAGGAACGTGTAGAAGATCTCCAGCTGGCATTGAATCTTATCAGACGCCTGTCAACTTCACTCCTCCAAAGCTTGATCTTCCCGATATCAACCAGCTATCTCAATATACACTCATCAGCAAACCTTTCGGCGTTGTTTACCGTAGTGAACTTCAAAGAATGGCGTGTAGCGAACTCCACAAGTTCGGGGATCATACTTTGAAGCTGGTTAGGGATGGATTGGCATACAGGTTGAAGGATATACGCCAGGAAATTGGGTCTCCTAAGCGCTGGAATTCTCAGGAAAGGAGGGATGTGAGACGGATCATCACAATGATTGATGAACGGTTGTTTCGAAGGGATCAGTTCAGACGATTGGAGAGTTATGTCGGTGGTCGACCCAGGATTAACATAACCGGCTTTCATCGCCCTGTGCACACTCCTGGGAACATCACTGCACTTCCTGGTACCCCTTGAATTGCTTCCTTCATATAATTTTGGATGTTTGATTGATTATGTCAATGGCTTGTGCACACATTACAGTGTACAACCCGTACTTGTAAATAAAGGACCCTGTGGTACGCGTTAGTGCCACAATCCTTATAAAGGAGCGAAAGCTTCTTACTTTTGAGTAAAACCTATCAAACCTTTCACTTTTCAAGGTTTTGCTCAAAAGAACAAGTACTTTCCCTTATGATTTTCAAAACCTCAACCGTTTATATCACTTGTTGAGGGGAGTACTTGAATTAAAACTTTGTTCAAAAATTGTTCACAGTGGTCATTCTTCCCGCAACACTCGAAATGGTCATATTTATTCTCAACTTTTCAAAAATAACATTTTATATGCCATTTTTGAGGGGGAGAAAATACGTGATAAGAAATATGTTGTGTAAATGCAAATGAATCTTTGTGCTATAGACTTAACCCATGAATTGACGAGATCTTAACTGTTAGTAACTCGAAAAGACTTGTCCGGGACGGGTAATAATTTCAAGCTAGTTCGCTAGTGATGTAAACGTGTCTCGCAAAGGACTTGTCTGAGTAGAATGTACCATTCGAGAAACTCTTGGTAGACATGAACTCTGACGGGTTTGACAACCTTTTACAGGATTGTCTACACCTTCAAGGTAGTTATTAGAGCTAGTTGTCACCTAAAAGCTGACAATGTATCTCTTTAACTATGCAACGTAACCGTGTCTCGCGGGGGATTGTCTATCTTGAGTTGATCAATTCAAAATGTGTGCTCTTTCCTCACTGTGCATTTTAACCGTTAAAACTCTTAAGCACATGTGGAGAGGGAGTATTTATGCAAAATCTTATCTCAACAGTGGTACTAAAATGTTTTCATTCACAAACACTTTGAGAGATTTTTCACAACATGGTTTTTATGGCAACATAGGTTAGTCATGGAGTTATAAGGTGACTAAGGTTAGGAATAACCGTCCTATGATCCGCCAGAGCCGGAAGGATCTACCCCAGGACACCACAAATAGTTAGTATTTAGAAGTCCTTAGGTATGATTGTAAAAAGGAGAAAATGAGAATCGGAGAAAGAAGGAGTTGAAGAATTATAAAGAAATGCAAAGAAAAGGGTGAAAAGAAATAGCCCTCCAGATTATTCAACTTAGGGCAGACACGGGTTCAATTCATATGCTACTGGTTGTCACTTAGTGACGGTATTGAAGATTAAAAGTCGTCATGGACCCAGTGACGCATGCACTAAACCTTCTTAACCACTCAAGTTTCTCTCAACAGAAGCTTGTTTCATTCTCACAGGGAACCCTAAGTAAACTATCGGCTTTCTCTTAGAGATTGCTGGTATTGAAGAAGGAGACCCTCTCCCTAGTCTCCTCTCAGGAAAACCAAAACGCACTATTGAGTCTAGAGCCACGAGATTCATCAAAAGATCTCTTAGGTACACTTGACATTTCATCACTTGATATTCAACAATAAGAATTTCAGTGGTACATTATCGAGTCCTTCACAGATCTTAGCAATCTGTCGAGAACATTTATGAGAGGTTCACATTTGTGATCCTCAGTGATTGAATGGAAACTCCTGCCAGGAACAACATCAAACAGCCACAGCGGCGGTCGCTTCAACCCCCGTGGATTGCGCTTAGTGGTCTCAAACGGTCTACAGTCGTGAGGTGATGCTTCGGTGTACCTCAGCGACTCATCTGAATCGTAGGTGTACTTCGGTACATCGTGTTATCTCACTTGTGGGACTCCGATTCAGGAACGGCCTTTGTAAGAATTAGAGTTGTGTTTTCACACTATGCTGTTAACACTCTCGAAGTTCAAACTTGTAAGTGCGGAATCCGCTTATTACTAACCGTTTTTTATGTTTTCTTCTTATGGAAGCTCTGGAGCGGAATGATCGTGCAGATTCTTCTCATGCTCACGCCAACATCATCACTAATGGAAGTTATATCTTAAAGCAACACAACATCGAATGATTCTTCGTCAAATCAAAGAATCTACAAAGTTAAAGACTTAAAGAACTTCATCAGTACTGAATTCCAACGTCAAAAAGCGTGTGAGCATGTTGAAGAATGACGTGGAGACACTGTAGCAGCGAAGCGAACCTGAGGCGAATTTGATGCAGACAACAACATACTATCACTTTCATCACCAAGAACAATGATCAAAGAACAAAGTTAAAGATGACGTCAAAGCATAACTGTTCAAAGTAAACTATCTCTCTACACTGGGGAGATTGTTCAAATCAAGGAAACTCTTCTCACAAGAAAGAAGAATGTCAGAAGACGTCAAAGCTACTATTACATCAACGCCTTCACCGTTTTCATCACCAACACTTGAGTGTTTGTTACTCATATGTAATAACACTTGAGGGGGAGATTGTTGGAATCACTCCTAAACCTTATTCAAGTGTTAGTTACTCATATGTAATAGTTAGCTTATTATGGCCTTTATGTTTGTTATTAGCCTTAAGCTTATGTAGAAGGCCCATGAGCTTAGGCCCAAGCCCATAGGAGAAAGGGAAGGAGTAGGAGTGTTGCCCTAGCTCCTTGCCTATAAATTCTTTGTAATAACCCTCACTTGAGGGTTGGTTGTTCAAGTTATTCCTTTCACATATGCTCTACGCATAACCGGTCTTACTTATATCGTGTGTGTGTGTTTGGTTTCTTGTTCAATCGCCTCTCTATCTTTCTTATAAGCTTGTGTGGTAAACCTTGTGACCTAACATTTATCTTACATGTTTTCCTTAGCACACGAGATTAATTGATACCTTAAGTTTTTAACACCTTGTAATGGAACTTGTTGGTCTGTAATTTCGGGGAGGCTAGTGCTGAAGCAAACACAAATGATTGCAGCCCTTGCGTGCATTGTGACAGGGGCCTCTTGTTGGAAGATACTTAAGATCAATCATCCATCAATCATGCTCATCGCTATGTTAATATTAGTACAGTCTAATTTGTATAGTTTTAGTAAAACAATTTCAGTCCAATGTTGTTAATTTCTTGTCTGCAAATTCGTATGGGTTGGGCCAATGTCCAAAACAACCCATTATGAAGGCAGTTATTATAGTTGACAGTTATTCTCCAAAAGGTGTGTCGTTCGGTACTTTTGAACCAACACATTTGACATCCTTTGGAAAGGTATATATAGTTCTGTATGTAACAGTTAGTATTATCAATTCAATAACAGAAAAGTTAGTTATTTTGTATTTCCCTCCAAATTCATTTCATTCCCTACTGCATACAATTCTTGCATACATATTTATGCACTTAGCATTTGTCAAAACAATGGTCAATACAAATTACTTCCTTGAACAAAACTGGTCAAGGCACCACAGCCAAGGCCAAGACCAGTACAAGACCTCTTGGGGTCTGTGTACTTGTTAAGTAAAACAAATGAAGTTACTCAAGAAATCTGAAATCAAATGCAATTGAAAATATGATCATTTGGTGTGTTTGCACGATACTAGTTTCTAAATCTGTACGCGATTATATAGACTATTAAATCAGATACATTATCAGCTTTTTGCCGAGTCAAAATCAATAAAACAAAATTTGAAAGATAAGTGTACGCCTTTGATTGATTGATTATAGCATAACAATGCTAAATCGAGAAATTGTAAGTGCCGCTTTGAGGCAGGTAGACTTTGTGTTTAAAAAAAAAGGGAGAATTTAGCTGAAAAATGTGACATTTTTACATTCACTTGCTAACTTTACTATCCATTACTTTGTCTTTTTGTGGCACTTGATGTTGTTTATATAGTTCGGGATTATTCGAGAGTACAATGGCAGGTTGATTAGTCTTTACGTTTCTAATGTGCAGAAAGGTAAAAGAACAGGCCGGCCAAAGACATGGATATATCGAGATAAGGTAACAAACAAGCCTAATGGAGATGCTATAGTAAAATACAAAGATCCATATGTTGCACAAGCTGCTTTAGAATGGTTTAACAATAAAGATTTCTATGGGATGAAAATTGAAGTTTTAATGGCAGAGTGCGAATGTGAACTTTGCATTTCATACGTGATGTTTTGGTGACAGTTGGACGAATGTGAACTTTGCATTGTTGTCCCAACGGGGTTTTAATCACACAAAATAAATAAGTAAATGAAAGTAACAAACAAATCTGATCCAAAGTGTTTTTATTGAATCAAAGTATTGGTTTCTCAATGTATTGTACAATATATCTGGTTGCAAATGAATGAAACAATCTATCCCTATATATACTAATTGAAGCGACACTTTGAAGCGACATGTTCTTCTCTTGTATCTCCTGCTCTTCACGAACCGGTGTGTTGCTTGGGTTTGACCCGTTTCTTCAAATATAACCGTTTGTAGCAGTTATTAGGTTTAGGATAAACCTATTTGGTCCTTGTGTCTTCCGCAATGTACATGTAGCCCCTCCTTCTTTTACTTAATCTATAACAAACGCCTAACTTTAAGCCATGACTCAAGATTAGTCCAACAATTACCCCCTAATCTTGATCATGCTATAGTAGCTTCTTTAATGCTATCCTTCACATGCTTCCTGGTTCCATCTTCAAGTGATGATGATAAAATCATCACTGCTGCTTGTGCTTGCTTCCTTTTTTTTCAATTGTTGCTTTATAGTTGCCTCCACTGTTGACATCTTCCATGTTTACATCATCCTTCTTAGTCTTGCTCCTTTTCCTTGGAGTATCATCCAGCATTTCCCCTACTTCAGCATCCATCTTTGCATCAACCTGTGGTCTTTCCATACCTGCAGTTCCTCTGCAATTTTCTGCCACATTTCCTGGTTTTCCATGCATTGATCTTTTTGCTTCCTCGTAGTACACTTTTACCATGCCAATGTATTCCTTATACACTTCCTTGACTATCTCATGATGTTCATATGCCAAACCTAATAATCTTGCAACTTGGTACCATTTGTCATTGAATGTTACTTCCATGTAACCACCCAATGCATCCACAAATTTATATAAAGCCAACAAATCAATCCTAATTACCCCTATAATTGGTATTGTTCCTAGGACTTCTTGTTTTTAAATATCCCATATAGAACCACTCAAGCATTTCAATGAACTTCCCTTTCAATACTTCTCAATTCCCATAAACCAGTTTATCTATCCTTATTAAATCTAAGAATGTAATAAACCTTGGGAAAGTATTTACCTTCATGAAGGATAATGTCCCATTCATACTTAAATACTCACTGTCATGGACATCCTCCTTGTTCATTTTCTGATCTTCCATCCCTTGTACAATCAACCAAACGTTTCCCTTGATGTTTCTTCCTTTTGCCTTTTATTTTTCCGAACCAGAAATTAAAAAAAAAACTATCCCTTTGTTTTTTTTGTGAAACAGTAAAAACAAAAATATGTTTTCCCCTTTCTTCTTTCTTTTTCGAACCAGCAAAACAACACCAAACCAATGTTTGTTTTCTTCTGTCTTCGCACCAGTACATAATCAAAAGAAACACCAGTACCTTTTTCCTTTCGCCCTTAATGTCTTCGCCAAGGAACTTATGTTCCTTCCGTGTTTCTGCATGAACCAAAAGCAGCGAGGCTGCTATGTTTACGTTCCAGCGACTGCAGAAACTACGACCCCTACTCTTTGATCTTGTGTCACAAATAACAAACAAGCTCTGATGCCAATTTGTCGTCCCAACGGGGTTTTAACTTCGAACAATTTAAGTACAACGAAACAAGTATAGCAAAAGTAAAAACAACAATATGATTCAAACGGCTTTTATTGAATCAAACGTAATAGTTTTCTGAGTTTTGTACAATATGATGGTTGATGCTCTAACTGAGATCATCTAGGCCTATATATACTAATTGAAGCGACACTTTGAAGCGACATGTTCTTCTCTTGTATCTCCTGCTTTTCACGAACCGGTGTGTTGCTTGGGTTTGACCCGTTTCTTCCAATATAATTGTTTGTAGCGGTTATTAGGTTTAGGATAAACCTATTTGGTCCTTGTGTCTTCCGCAATGTACATGTAGCCCCTCCGTCTTTTACTTAATCTATAACGAACGCCTAACTTTGAGCCATGACTCAAGATTAGTCCAACATGCATTTCATGGTGTATGTAACCGATGTGCAAGTGCGAGATTTGCTGGTGCATCAGCTGGCGGCGTTGGTGGTGGTGGGGTAGGGGCCGTGTTGAAGAAGAAGTAAGATGCAATAAATTCCAACTTGACAATAAAATTCTTAAACGCATCTCAATAGCCTTACGATATTGTTTGCAGGATGATGGTGAGAATAATGATTTATTTGGAAACCTTAAGAAAACGTTGTATCAAAACACAACAAGCTGAAGTTGGTCAGGTCTTACCTGGAACCCGGTGTGCTGGATGGGAGGTTGAGGAGCTAGGTATCATATTTTTGTTTAATTTAATAAGTTTTTAGTAAATAACAAGAATAGTATCTGTGGTTTGCCAAGAATATATAAATGTTTCATTCGCTGATACTAATTACGAATTTGGTCTCTAGAAACACTATTTGCTTTCATATTTTGTAGGCCAAAAGCAAAATTAGTTGCATGCTTGATGCACCAAAATTGGAATCAATTACATGCTTGGTACTCGAAGGACCGATTGAAGAAAATAGCGTTATACGGACTATTGTGTAATTAGTATGATAGACCAATTCCGTAGTATGTTCTTAATTTTTGTTATGTGTCAATTAGTTAACGGTGCGTAATAAGAAATATTTAGAGATAGAAGAGAAAGAAGTATAGACAGAGCAGCAAGAATAGACGTCAAAGCAGAAGCAGAAGCCGTAACAGGGATAGGGGTCAGGAAAGAGAGTTGGGAGGATTATTATTTTAACAGAGAATATAGGCGTGAAAGGTCTGATCGTCACATGTATCATCACTAAATAATAGAAGTTGTGCTCTAAGATTTTTGGCAGTCTTTCTAGGACAAGTGGTTTTGAATTAGTTTGAATCAACTGTTGGAGTGTTTTATGCAGAACTATTTGTTGCTTTTCTTGACTTAGTTTATCTGCATGGATTATTTCGTTGCAAAGAAACATATTAGTACCAGCTCAAACTGCTATATTCACTAGCATAAACTGTCGAATGTAATGGACTGCTAGCACAAACTGTCACGTGCAGATTCTAGTCGCAAGTTCAAGCACCCCTGATTTTTGTGACATATTTGTTTTCTTGCTAGCTAAATTTGACAGAAATGTTAATGTTGTTACTTAACTTGACGGGGCTGATAGTAGTGTCGTTTTATGTTTAATCCATCTTTGATAATCATTCTGACTTTGAAAAAAGAAGTGCTTGAACCAGTAGGTTATTCATCTAGTAAGATGGTTCTATTATGTGTTTCAAATTGGTAAAAGTATTGCACTAAATCAATTTGACAATCGCTATGAGATATAGAATCACCGCGAGAAGTTTAGCAATGCCGCATGATTTCAAACCGCCTTACTTTTCATCTGTGAAAACTTGGTCAGGTATTCATATTCCATAGGGAATATTTTGTTTCAAATGAGATGGGGATGACCAAATGGCACATTGAAGATAAGCCTAATTAGCTAGAACCAATTAGTACATAATACAACTATACAACAAACTGGACACCCATAGCTAGAACCAATTAAACATACAAGTTGCATACTCTTTACATACATGCTTGATTAGAAAACATAATATCTTTACTGTTAGACCATCAATTACACCAACTTTTATACATAACAGATTTTTGTATCCATAAAAAACAAGTGATCACCTTATATTTGGGATAATACAAAACTTAATCACTCAAGTTTATAATAGAGTTAATTTCATAAATTGTCCTTATAGTATGTCGGGTTTAACAAATTTAGTCCATTTACTTTTTTTTAACGAGTTTGGTCCCTATGGTTGCGACCCGTAACGGGTTTGGTCTCCTGACCAAATTTTCTGTTTCTTAGACCGTCAAATTTTTAGAAATAACATAAATACCCTTAAAATTAAAGTCCCTGTGGTTTGTGGGGTATAACAAATTTAGTCCATATTTTTTTATTACTTTTCATTCGTTTTCATACGTTTTTAACCGTTTTCGTCCATTTTTGTCCGTTTTACTTATGTTTTTATACGTTTTCATCCGTTTTCACGTTTTTATCCGTTTTTATACGTTTTTGTAAGCTCCCGAAAAATTTCATTGTATTTAAAACCTTAATCAGAAATTAAGCACGATTTATATCATCATGAAATTTTCTAAACATCATATTTGCATATCATTTAGCATATGCATGATCAACGCAGCTTGAGCGTTCATAAATATACCGTTGTGATCAGAATGAAATTCCCCACGATCTTGATAATCTTAAAATACATAACGAATACGTAAAAATTTGTAAAAATACGAAATAAATTATAATAAAAATGTATTAAATTCGTATTGGGCCTTAGAACTTATTGGACTTTATACCACCTCACGACTCAACCCAGCATGTTATTGGGCCTCGTAACCGAACCAAGCCCACCCCTATTACTATCATTGGGCCTCATCCCAACTCGAGCCCACCCACAATACCATTAAGCCTTGGGCCTAGCTTGTACATGATCCACTAATCTATTAGCCCAATTCATTAATTCACCTCTTGGGCCTACCTGCGTCTTATGTCCAACCTAGTAGTCCAACGCGCATTATCTACTTGGGCCTAGCCAACGAGCCCAACACTCACAATTAGTAAAACTTAGGAAATGTTATTGCTTTGTGAAAGCATAACCGGTCGAGGGAAATGGGAACAAAACAAAACCAAACTAGGAACTCCTACCTTGAAACCTAACTATGTCGTGTAGACATGGACAAGAGGAGACAAAGAAGATGTTTAGCCATCCCTAACATAATATTATAATGCCCTAAACATGCCCGATACCTTTGACCATCACTTGGACTTTTTAAACCTTTGGATAATACATTTGTTTAGGCAATAAATGATAAGACTTGACCTTAGCATGCTCATAAACTCGGCTACACACCTAACGCCCAAGACCAAGTTATCACACATGTCTAATTGTTACTAAGGACTAGGTAACCTAAGATTAAAGAAATAATAAGAACCATGCTTGATTCCCTTTTAAAAACACACGACACACACATTGCTAACCATATCACTCATACTCAACACCAACACAAGTCTTACACTCTCACATACACTTAAACCATTCACATAACCATCAAGGAGGAGCAAGGGGTATCGAAAGGGTTAACACTAAGGAAGCTTGGGTAAATAATAGCTCAGGTAACATTATAAGGAGAACAAAGGGTCCTCGTTGATCATTTCTTCTCGTTACTTCTCACACGTATCATCACCACTCATTTTTAGTGTAGTAAGTCCCTTTCAACTCATTTCCATTTCGTTTCCTTGTTTACACTTGATTATCACACGTTTAGTATGTTGTGTGCACCATTTCAATATACAACTCGTATAATACGCATGATATAGCTTAACAAGACACATAGACACACGTTAACACTAGTCTAAAATTTTGAGAAGACATCACAAATCTAGAATGAACACTCGTACACTTTAAAAACTAACGCAAGGTGTTAATGGGCCTAAAGCCCAATCGTAAAACCCATTAAGCCCACGACAAGTCCAAGTAAAGCCCAACCTGGCCCAATATGATAAGAATAAGCTAATAAGCTAAATGAATAAGCTAGAAATAAGTTTGTATTAGTTACACAAAGTTTGCATTTTTCTAAAATATATTCGGACCTATTTTGCAAATATTTTAGTCCTTGGGTTGAAATTGAAACGTTTTCAAAAGATAAAGGGTCCTAATTTTCGAAGTGATAAACATATATGATAAGTACAAGGGCTGTTATGGTCATTTTTGAAAGTGTAGGGGTAGGGAATCACGTGCATGCACACGTATGAAACCACAAGGACCAGTTCTGTAATTAGCTCAAACTAGTTATAAATAAAGTTTTGGGTGAAAAGTGTTAAATTGGAAAAGACAAGGTCTAAACGCGTAAAAAGTAAACGTGGAGGGCTGTTTTCATAAAAGTAATTTTACCAAGGGGTAAAACTGTTAAAACTGAAAGTTTTGGTATAAAAATATAATCAGGTATAAAGTGTCATTTTCTCAAACTTGGAGGACTAAACTCGTACTTTTCGTAACTTGAGGGTAAAAAGTGTAAAATTCGGGAAAAGTTTAGAAAAACTTATAATCCTATCATAACTTAGTAAAAAAAAGTATTTTGATCATATGAGTATATTATTTTAGGATATCGATAAACATATTTCATATATGAATATATATATATATATATATATATATATATAATCCGATAAAACGCACGGGGAATCTAAACAAGTTAAAATACTCAACAAATCTAATAAGATCTGAGGAAAAACATTTCACTTATGCGTAAGTGAGGATCATTAAATAAGACAGTGTAGCACGTAAAATAACTTAAAACGTTAAGCACGCACGCACACTATTGGATTGGACAATCCAATAATCTATTGAATAAGAATATTCAGTGCTCTATTATTTTGGTCGCGAACCAAAATGTTCATCATACTGAGACTCGCCATCTCATCATTTTTAGGTTTTGGTTTGGAACCTCCGCTACATTGTGCTTGATCTGTTAGTGCTTGTTAATATCATCAAGGTGAGTTCATTTCCTCGCTTTTACTTTATTTTTCAAACCCCGCGAGGGAGATACATGCTCTAAACTAGAACACAAAGTTTTTCATAAATGTTCGCCTCTTGATTATTGGTACTGCCTAAGTATTTAGCCATAAGTCCCCTGATCATGAACCATTAGTCACCGCGAGTGAACGCAGATATCGTGAATAGTACTATAGGGATTAACGACCCCGTCTTGGTTATAGAGAAATAACCGAGGCGCACCATATTAGAATTTCTTTAGGTAATTGGCTACTACCTCATTTGGGGCAAACTTAAGTACACTGGTAATTCAGTGTATGCAGTTGAGTCTTGGTTGCATGAGCTTAGCGCATAATAATCTGTGATTTTCCCTTATGATATTGTTAGTTTACAATGATGATGCTCTTATACTTGTGTTCAACTTATTTTAAACCTACGAATTTCACTCAACATTTTTGTTGACCCTTTTAAGCATGTTATCTCAGGTAATCTGTGAAGATTATGACCAAGGCGCGGAGTGGGCATGGCAAGGCTTATCTGGTAGTGTAAAACATAGAGTTGTCATTTCTTTCAAACTCATGATCTTTCTTTTGGGAAAAACACTTGAACAATTTACAACGTTTTGTAACAGCTATGAGTTTTTGATGAATGATAACTACTTTTAATAAAACGTCTCTTTCGAGTCGTTTTCTATAATTATTGACTATGATCTCCATTCAAGTAACACCCGAATTAGTCTTCCGCTATCATTAAGATTTTCGGGGGTGTTACAGATTGGCATCAGAGCCAAGGTTATAGAGAACCAAAGAGTTTTCAAAAACATTTGGACTATAACCGCACTTTTAAAACGAGACTATTTTACACCACTGCCTTACGCCCTTCCGTGACCGCTCTATGCATTAGGATTGATGCATCACTAGATCATAATTAAATTGCATTCATTTTAGTTAGGCATGGAGATTTGCTTGGCAAATATGCGTAGCTAACTAAAATCTTGTTAATCATACTATTTGGCATTTTACTTATATTATTTTACGGGTTGTTACAGTACCATGTCTGCTTCCCACCCGGTTGTTCTGTCCTAAGACACTGAGATGGAAGATACTATGTCCTCTATTGTCAATATGCCAGCTCATCGGTCCATCATACCAGCATTTTCGGACGAGACTGAACCTTTTAGGAAGGTGAAGTTGCCGAACTCCTACTGTTCCAGCTATGATTGCTCGCTCTCAAGAGCATAATGCTTTTGCTACTATGACCTTAGATCAGTATTACGAGTGGCAGCAATGGCTACCTGCGGATATTCGCGTGGATGATGGATCATCCAAGTCATCCGGAGACGCGACTCGCTTCATCAGACTCTTCAGTATCATCCTCTCTACCTATCCATCGTCGTCGACTTAGGATCCGTGTTCTTAAGCCTTATGAGCCTGAGCCGTTTGGAGTGCCTTACAGACTGCGTCGTAAGAGTACTATCATCATGCATACCGCTAGGAAGCGTGTGCGATCCATCACTATGACTCATGTGATACCATCAGCTCAGTTACCATCTACTCAGTCATCACCAGTTACACCTACTGTTCCACCTACTGCTACTTCACCACCACTGCCACCTATTGTATTCTATCATCAGACCACCATAGTTCCTGTTTCATCACCGCCTATAGCATCACCTCCATTGGACACTTTCAGTGAGACATCCTTACCGCTTTGCATTAAGTGTTATCCACCATCACTATCTGATCCTGACATGCCTATTCAAGTGGACGTTGAGACCGGACCAAGGAAGAAGGCCGGTGCTAGGCTATGGTCATTCCTGATACCACTACTTGTCGTTGGAGAGGAGGAGCACCTAGTTCATTCGAGCTTGGAGAGCTCAACCACTGCACCACTCGGTTCTACCTGTTACCGGTGAGCCGTACACCACACCATTCTCTATTGGCTCTGAGACTCGTTAGACACGAAGACCAGTTGAGTGAGCTCTTGGCGCATTATGATGAGATTCCGCTGGTTAGGATAGAGAAGGAGGAGGAGGTCGAGAACCTCGTGATAGGTCATTGCTCCATTGAGATTGTGTTTTACATGAAGAGCGCCCAGATTGTGGGCGAGGCCGTGACGGATTGACCCTAGAGGCTTGAGACTACTGTTCGAGATGCTAGTACTTTGAGAGAACCGCCTTAGGTGAGAGAGCCTTGCATCACGAGCTTGCATCCGCTCATGCTCTGCTTGCTATCCGAGCAGAGGATTGATGACCTCGAGAGGTCGAGCACGTGAGCAGCATATCCGAGATTTGACAGCCATGGTTGAGGAGATTCGCCGTCGTCATGATGGCGCATGGGAGATCGTAGATTCTAATCATCTTTATTTTAGTATGTATCATAAAGCCGCCATATGAGGCATTAAGGCTTGTATCCTTTTGGTTTGTAACTATGGAACAAGAATTATGATGTTGTAACTTATGGTTGTGAACAATTACTATGTAATGATGTATCCTATGGTTGTATTTCTTATATTCTTGTGTTGTGATATTATTCATCGATAATGTATGCCGAACCGATCCTCATGTCCTGACATATATGTTATGATTTGTTGAGAAAAATCATGATTCACTTGTTGTTATTCATAACGATATCATATCATTGATTTAAAGTGGTGATCTTGACTGTTGATGCATAATCTGGCGCGGGCAGGATTCAACGACTCTCCTTGGCCGTTAGTCGTCTTCTCGAGCCCTAGTAGACCTGTCAACAAAGATAATCCGTTAGGAGTGGATATGAGGCCGTAGCCTCGGGGTCCACCTCCGACGGTCAAGTTATATCGCGATGTAGCATATATCCAAGTTGTTAGGGTTAGAGATAACCTGTCATGTATATATAGGACATGGATTAGGGTTTAGGTGTAGAATGGGATTGCATCTGCGGGCACGACCCATTCTGGCCCGGTCTGGACCATCGTCCACAAGCCCCCAAGTCTAGTGAGATGGCGCATGGCTATGTTATGATAGACTTAAGTTCTGATGGCCGCGTAGGTGAAAGTGGATCCCGTATCTGCATCTGGGTAAGGTCGTACCTTTTGTACGATAGCGGCCTTAACATGTGGTGCGACAGAAGAGCGTGCCGTAACGAAAACCGCGTGCTTCTGTAGCAGAAGTGGCGCTGTCTTGCGACAAAGAGGTGCGACAGAAGACATGCTTTCTGCGCGCATTACATGCGTCTTTACAACCGACCGAGGGCGTCTCCCACTGCGGCAAGATGGTGCGAATATTTAAATCGTCTTTGTACCGGCTGGCGTTCGCTTCCAAATATGCGCAGCGTCGTGCAACGATGGTAGCATATACCTGGTAGCCCCCAAGTTTGATGGTGCTACTCGTGTAAGAGCATTAAACTTATTTAATCTGCGAAAAACACTGAATGCAAAGATTAAAAGTATATGCCGCGAATCGCAGCATATAAAACCTAATGAAGTGAAACAATAAACAGCACATAGCATGAATAATATATTGCACATAGCATAAATAATATATATAGCATTTATCTGAAAAATGGTTGTCGCACCCATCATGGGATGCGTACCGACGAAATAATTGATTGCGTTTTTTTTTTTTTTTAAATGTATAAAATAAAACCGTGACCGCGACCAATAGACGCAGATGGATTTATCGTAACGCAGGACTCGGCGTTTGTGGATGATCGCAGATGTTTATACCACGACCTTTGTCGGTCGCATCATGGCGATTGACTAGCATCGTGGTGTTCGCGCGTACGCGTTCTCTGCGAAGATGTCGACGTGCGGCCTAATGCGGGTAGATTTATCGCGACTGGATTGTTCGGCGCGAACAGGCGTACCAACCGTAAAAAAACAGTATCTGCCGAATTAATTGCGGCTAAAATAAAATAGCTCCGATCATGCGGATATTTTCTTAGGTCGAATCGTGCGGACTAAAATATAAAATAGGTCGATCATGCGAGACTTTTCTTTCTTTACATCTTATGTAAAGAAATATTGTAATTAGTATCTGAGTTATTTGTATGATTATTATGTAAACCAAAGTATGATTTAATTTAAAGTAAGCCAATATATTTTATTAGGTAAACCAAAGGTAATAATGAGAAAATATGATTACGTACCATAGTTTATTGGCTAACTCACGTTACCGTACCATGTAGGAGCATTAAATTGCGTTTCGTTACCATAATTTAGAAGAGAGTCTTTGGTTTTAGAGTTACCGACTTTAGAAATTGATTTACGCTTTTCGATGTCACGAGAACCGAAACATAGTTTATCGCGTCCCACGGATGGCGCCAACTTGTTGATGCATAATCTGGCGAGCTGAGGATTCAACGACTCTCCTTGGCCGTTAGTCGTCTTCTCGACCCTAGTAGACACGTCAACAGAGAATCCGTTAGAGTGGACCGAGCCGTAGCCCGGGGTCCACCTCCGACTGATCAAGTGTATGCGATGTAGCATATATCCAAGTTGTTAGGGTTAGAGATAACCTGTCATGTATATATAGGACATGGATTAGGGTTTAGGTGTAGAGTGGGCCGCATCTGCCGGGCCTGACCCATTCCTGGCCCAGTCCGGACCATACGTCCACATTGACTATTATGATATTTATAATGTGTAATCACTTTTATTATCAATCGATGATTTCTTAATCTTGGTGTTTATTTCTTGGTAATTTTAGAAAAATGGTCAAGAAGAAAGCTACCTCATCCACCATCACTCCCGCAGCTGTTCTAAAATTGGTCGCTGAAAGCATTAGCGCTGCTATAGCACAGGATGCCGCTGACACTGCTAGAGCCAAAGCTGAATGCATTGCCGAAGCTGAACGAATTGCCCAAGAGGCACGTGAAGCTGAAGCTACTGCAAGAGAAGCTGAAATTGCAAGACAAGCTGAGATTGCAAGAGGCGAAGTTGCAAGAGAAGCTGAGATTGCGAAAGCGGTCGCTCGAGAAGCTGAAACTGAGCGTGTTGCCCAAGCAGCACGTGAGGCTGAAGTTGCTCGTCTAGCTGAGGCAACTCGTGTCGCAGAAGCCGCACGTCTTGTTGAAATGGCAAACTCAAATGCAACTAACACTCCGACAAATCAAAGTGAGTCTTTTGTAACTCGTAAGTGTAGCTACAAAGAGTTCATGAACTGCAAGCCAACATTCTTCAAGGGCGTTGAAGGTGCTATTGGTTTACTTCATTGGTTTGAGAGAACCGAGACTGTATTTATACTAATTGACTGCACAGATGATTCAAAGTCAAGTTCGCAACTGGAACTTTGCTAGAAGATGCGTTATCTTGGTGGAAAGCCCATGCTCAACCAATTGGAGTGGAAGAAGCTTGTAAGATTTCATGGTCAGATCTGAAACAACTGTTAATGAAACAGTATTGCCCGAGAACTGAGATCAAGAAGCTCAAAGATGAGTATTACCACCTGGTTGCTAAAGGTAATGATCTCAAGACATACTTCAAGAGATTCCATGAGCTGAGAGCTCTGTGTCCTCATCTGTTTCCCACCAATGAGAAGCTTTTGGAAGCTTTGATCAGAGGTTTACCCCAGAGCATCGAAAGAGATGTCATCGCTTCAAATCCAAAGAATGTTGAAGAAGTTGTCATTGTATCCCACCGCCTTATGGAGCCGATATTGAAGCTTGCAAATGCACAAGGCTCAAGTGACAACAAAAGAAAGCTTGATGATCGGAAAAGCTCAAATCCCAACCACCATCAGTCCAACAACAACAATTGGAACAACAACCAGTATCACCGCAACAGAAACCATCATCACAATCGGCAAAACCGAAGACAAGAAGCCGCAAGGGCTTATGTTGCACCCACTGCCGGAAAAGGGTATGTAGGACCACATCCCCAGTGTAACAGATGTTTGATGCACCATTCTGGACCTTGTACTGTGAAGTGTGACAAGTGCAACAAGGTAGGTCATCAAGGAAAGCATTGCCGAAACCCTGGAGGGGGAAACACTGTGGCAAACATGAATTGTTATAGGTGTGGAGAGAAGGGTCATTTCAAGAGTCAATGCCCAAAGTTGAATGCAGTTAAACCCAACAATGCGCGTGCAAGAGTGTACGTGCTAGGAGATGGAGATGTGCCGTTGAACCCTGATGTCGTGACGGGTACGTCTTCTCTTAACAATCATTCCGCAAAAATTTTGTTTGACTCTGGAGCCGATAAGAGTTTTGTATCTACTACATTTGCACCATTACTTGAAATATCCCCAATTGCCTTAGATACAACTTATGAGATAGAACTTTTCGATGGAAAGATAATAGGAACCAACACCGTAATCCGTAATTGCCCTATTCTTTTACAAGACCACTCGTTCCTCATAGATCTTTTGCCAATCAAACTTGGTAGTTTCGATGTCGTAATTGGCATGGATTGGTTGTCCAAACACCGTGCTAGGATTGTTTGCGACGAGAAAACCGTTCATATCCCGATCAACGGTGAAACCTTAGTTATCCAAGGAGATCAAAGTAGAAAGTACTTAAGTATCATATCCTGTGCGAAATCGATAAAGTACATGGAGAAAGGATGTTATGCCTTCTTAGCTCAAGTAACGGAAAAGAAGTCGGAAGAGAAACGACTAGAGGATGTACCTGTAGTCAAAGAATTTCCTGAGGTGTTTCCAGAAGATTTTCCTGGACTCCCACCTGCTCGACAAGTCGAATTTCAAATCGATCTTATTCCTGGAGCTACTCCCGTAGCACGAGCATCGTACCGTTTAGCACCCTCGAAAATGCAAGAATTGTCCAAACAACTAGAAGAGCTATCTGAAAAAGGATTCATTAGACCAAGTTCCTCACCCTGGGGAGCACCGGTTTTATTCGTTAAGAAGAAAGATGGATCATTTCGGATGTGTATCGATTATAGAGAATTGAACAAGCTCACGATCAAGAACCGTTATCCCTTACCAAGAATCGATGATCTGTTTGATCAGTTACAAGGCTCGAGTGTGTACTCGAAGATTGATTTAAGATCTGGATATCATCAGTTAAGGGTAAAAGAGGAAGATATACCCAAGACCGCGTTTAGAACTCGATATGGCCATTATGAATTCCAAGTAATGCCATTAGGTTTAACTAATGCACCCACTGTATTTATGGACCTCATGAATAGAGTCTGAAAACCATATCTGGATAAATTCGTCATTGTGTTCATCGACGATATTCTTATCTACTCTCGTGATAAAGAAGAACATGCGAAACATCTGAGAACTGTCCTGAAGTTACTCAAGGATGAAGAATTGTACGCAAAGTTTTCCAAATTCGATTTTTGGATTGAGACAGTCCAATTTCTTGGTCATGTGATCGACAGTGAAGGAATCCACGTGGATCCCGCAAAGATTGAATCCGTAAAGAATTGGTCAATACCCACCAACCCCACTGAAATTCGTCAATTCTTAGGACTTGCTGGTTATTATCGAAGATTCATCGAAGGTTTCTCGAAGATAGCCAAACCATTGACCGAGTTAACCCAGAAAATGAAGAAATTCGAATGGGGAGACGATCAAGAATCAGCTTTTCAACTCCTAAAGAACAAGCTTTGCGAAGTACCCATCTTGGCACTACCTGAAGGAGTAGAAGATTTTGTAGTATACTGTGATGCTTCACACATGGGTTTAGGCGTTGTTCTCATGCAAAGGAACAAAGTGATTGCTTACGCATCACGACAACTCAAAACTCATGAAAAGAATTATACTACTCACGATCTAGAACTTGGCGCTGTAGTATTTGCACTCAAGTTATCGAGACATTATTTGTACGGAACCAAGTGTATAGTGTACACTGACCACAAAAGACTTCAACACATCTTAGATAAAAAAGAACTGAATATGCGTCAACATCGCTGGCTAGAATTGCTCAGTGATTATTACTGCGAGATTCGTTACCATCCTGGAAAGGCGAACGTTGTTGCCGACGCCTTGAGCAGAAAAGATCGCCCTAAGCCACTTAGAGTGAGATCATTGAGTATGGTAATCAATTCATCCCGACCATCGAAAATTCTTGAAGCTCAGATCGAAGCACTTAAAGAAGAAAATAGGCCAAATGAGAAGATTTATGGCATGCCGGAGAATGAGAATGGATTTGTAAAGAGATCGGATGAAACGTTATGTTTTAAAGATCGGAGTTAGATTCCACTCTACGGAGGTATCCGAGAACTCATCATGCATGAATCACATAAATCGAAGTATTCCATACATCCTGGTCCCAACAAGATGTATCAAGATCTAAAGCTTTTGTAATGGTGGCCTAACATGAAGGCGATATCGCCGGTATGGGTAAATGCTTGACATGTTTGAAATTCAAAGCCGAACATAAAAAGCCATCAGGATTGTTAACCCAACCAGAACTTCCCGTATGGAAATGGGAAAGAATCACAATGGATTTCATCACAAAGTTACCGAGAACTTCTAATGGTTTTGACACCATTTGGGTCATTGTAGACCGTCTCACGAAGTCCGCTCATTTCCTGCCAAACAAGGAGAATGACGAGATGATTACACTCGCTAGACTGTACATCAAAGAGATTGTTTCTCGTCACGGTGTACCAATCTCTATCATATTAGATCGTGATAGCCGAGTCACCTCGAGATTTTGGAAAACGCTTCAAAACGCCATGGGTACCTGTGGAAAACTAGAAGGGGGGGTTGAATAGTTTTACCAATTTAAAGCTTCCTTTTAAATATTTAGATCGACTTATGTCAATCTATTTGATTGTTTATGTTGGACGTTGATAGATGGATATATAAACGTGAAATGAAATATAAAGAGTAAGAAGCACATCACCACAACACAAGTTATTTATAGTGGTTGGGCTACAAGGACACCTTCCTTGCCCTACTCCACTCCCGGAGTCACCTACTCGAGAGTTCGTAAGCACTACACCAACTCCTTGTGGCGGAGAAGCCTTCACAACGTCGCTTAACCTTTTTCCGGTACAAAGCTAAATACCGATTTTTTCACACCAAGGCGAACCACACCTACCACAACGTCGCCTACCCTTTATACGATGCTAGGCTAACCACCGAGTTCTTTCACACCTTAGGAGAACTAATCCTATCACAACGTCGCCTACCCTTTATTAGGTACTAGGCTAAGCACCTTAGTTCTTTCACACCTTAGGTGAACTACACCTTCACGACACAACACCTAATCTCAAGGAGATCTACTCCTTGTTACAACACCATCAAGGATATCACCATCCTTGTATATAAACAAATACATATATGTATAACGATGCAACTCATCAATTATACGACATAAGCATTCTCCCCAAATGCTACTTGATTTGATCCTTTGGCATCCTTCACTAATGCCTTTGACACAACGCTTGGCACCCTTCACTAATGCCTTCGTCTTGACACCTTCAGCATCGTTCACTAATGCTTTGACACGAATGATGAGCACCTTTCACTAATGCTTTCATCTTGACACTTTCGGCATTCTTCAATAATGCCTTGACACGAATGATGAGCACCTTTCACTAATGCTTTCATCTTGACACTTTCGGCATTCTTCACTAATGCCTTCAACCCAACATCTATGGAGAAAGTAAGAACTATCAACAAGAGAACCTTAGTATTCTTGATGATGACGAAGCATGGCAACTCATGGACTTTGAGCTTGCACGTCTTCAAGAGGTGATGATCTCTCCTTTAAAAGGAACCTAGTAGATCACACAAAAACAAAAGACAAACTACATAGATCACTTAGATCTGAGGTTAGAGGGTTAGAATACTTTGGGGAAGTATGTGTGTGAAACCATGTGTAGAGAAAAGAAGCTCTCTATTTATAGAGAAAATTCTCTTCTGTTCCCCGGATCCCACGGATCCCTACCACAAGGGATCCGGCTAGCACAAAGCTAGGGATCCGTGGTCCGCTCCTCTTTGCCCATGGGTATTTTTGGTTATGGGTCATGGGTCGTGGGTTGATCCATGGTTTTCTTTCTAGATACAATGAACTTGGTTAAGTGGTATATATAAAACCATGGGTTATGGGTCAAAACCATTTGCTAGTATTTACCCATTTAGTATATACTTGTATTTACCCATTTTAGCATACACTTAGTTTTTACCCATTTTAGTATACTTAGTTTAAGTATATGTTTAACCCAATATGTAAACACTAGTTGTTGTACATATGTATCTAAATCATAAAATCACTTATACTTGTTTTAGTGTTTTATGTGACAACTTAATTGTGTTAGAAAACTATTAACTCAAACTATTTACGTACTCTATTTGTTTCGTTAAAATGATTTTACTTTTGTTATCGACAAAACATTAGAAGATCGTAAAATATAAATAAACGTTTTACGGCTTATTTGAATTAACAGTACCAACTTGGATATGAGTACCGCGTACCATCCTTAAACAGATGGACAAAGTGAAATAGCGATCCAAACTCTGGAAGACATGCTAAAAGCATGTGTGATTGATTTCAAAAAAGGATGGGATAAGCACTTATCTCTGGTTGAATTCTCTTACAATAACTTGATTACCACACCAGCATTAAAGCTGCTCCTTTTGAAGCACTTTATGGAAGAAAATTCCGATCGCCAGTTTGCTGGGCAGAAGTTGGAGAAGTACAACTCACAGGCCCCGAAATTGTCCAAGAGACAACTGAAAAGATAATGCAAATTAGGCAACGACTGCAAGCAGCTCGAGATAGACAAAAGAGCCGCAGATGTCTGAAGGAAACCAATGGAATTCCAAGTCGGAGACCGAGTTATGCTCAAAGTATCACCCTGGAAAGGGATGGTCAGATTTGGAAAAAGAGGAAAACTCAAACCTCGATACGTTGGACCGTTCAAAATTCTTCAAAGAATTGGTCCAGTGGCATAAAAACTCGAACTTCCGAAGAACTTAGTCGAGTACATGACACGTTCCATGTCTCGAATCTTAAGAAGTGTCTATCGGATGAAACTATAGTCGTACCTCTCAAGGACATCCAACTCAATGACAAACTTAGCTTTGTCAAAGAACCCGTTGAGATCATGGACAGGGAAGTCAAGAGGCTTAAGCAAAGTCGCATTCCTATCGTTAAGGTTCGATGGAATCACAAGAAACGAGGTGCAGAGTTCACCTGGGAGCGCGAGGATGTAATGTGTTCAAGTATCCCCACTGTTCATCTAACCACCCATGACAATCTGCGAGTTAAACCGGCGGGCCGGTTCTCTTAAGGGGTAGGTACTGTAAGCTCCGGGAAAATTTCATTGTATTTAAAACCTTAATCAGAAATTAAGCATGATTTATATGATCATGAAATTTTCTAAACATCACATTTGCATATCATTTAGCATATGTATGATCAACGCAGCTTGAGCGTTCATAAATATACCGTAATGAAATTCCCCACGATCCTGATAATCTTAAAATACGTAACGAATACGTAAAAATTTGTAAAAATACGAAATAAATTATAATAAAAATGTATTAAATTCGTATTGGGCCTCGGAACTTATTGGACTTTATACCACCTCACGACTCAACCCGACATGTTATTGGGCCTCGTAACCGAACCAAGCCCACCCATATTACTATCATTGGGCCTCGTCCCAACTCGAGCCCACCCACAATACCATTAAGCCTTGGGCCTAGCTTGTACATGATCCACTAATCTATTAGCCCAATTCGTTAATTCACCTCTTGGGCTTAACCGACTTATGCGATCCAACCTAGTAGTCCAAATGCACCCTTATCTACTTGGGCCTAGCCAACGAGCCCAACACTCACAATTAGTAAAACTTAGGAAATGTTATTGCTTTGTGAAAGCATAACCGGTCGAGGAAAATGGGAACAAAACCAAACCAAACTAGGAACTCCTACCTTGAAAACTAACTATGTCGTGTAGACATGGACAAGAGGATACAAAGAAGATGTTTAGCCACCCCTAACACAATATTATAATGCCCTAAACATGCCCAATACCTTTGACCATCACTTGGACTTTTTAAACCTTTGGATAATACATTTGTTTAGGCAATAAATGATAAGACTTGACCTTAGAATGCCCATAAACTCGGCTACACACCTAACGCTCAAGACCAAGTTATCACACATATCTAATTGTTACTAAGGACTAGGTAACCTAAGATTAAAGAAATAATAAGAACCATGATTGATTCCCTTTTAAAAACACACGACACACACACATTGCTAACCATATCACTCACACTCAACACCAACACAAGTCTTACACTCTCACATACACTTAAACCATTCACATAACCATCAAGGAGGAGCAAGGGTATCGAAAAGGGTTAACACTAAGGAAGCTTGGGTAAATAATAGCTCAGGTAACATTATAAGGAGAACAAGGGGTCCTCGTTGATCATTTCTTCTCATTCACTTCTCACACGTATCATCACCACTCATTTTTAGTGTAGTAAGTCCCTTTCAACTCATTTCCATTTCGTTTCCTTGTTTACACTTGATTATCACACGTTTAGTATGTTGTGTGCACCATTTCAATATACAACTCGTATAATACGCATGATATAGCTTAACAAGACACATAGACACACGTTAACACTAGTCTAAAATGTTGAGAAGACATCACAAATCTAGAATGAACACTCGTACACTTTAAAAACTAACGCAAGGTGTTATTGGGCCTAAAGCCCAATCGTAAAACCCATTAATCCCATGACAAGTCCAAGTAAAGCCCAACCCGGCCCAATATGTACTAAAAGCTTAATGTAATATACCTTTTAATTTTAAGATTAGGATTTGTTATCCATTCTCTATCGATTATATGTACTATAAATTAGCTTTCTTGAGTAAAAGAAAAATAAGTTAATTTTTTTCAACTCATTACATCCTATCAAATCTTTTGACATTTCACATCACAAGCTTTGTTTACTCTTTTCCCATTGTTTATTCAAATTTGAGTAAAAAAAATAGATATGAATCTAAGATGTGAAATTCTCTCATGTATACCATCATCACTTCAAAACTTATATTCAAAATCTATAGAAGACTTTATAATTCAATTGATAGAAATTTTGAAAAAACTTATGATGAGATATTACTATTTTTGAAGAAAAGTATGACCGAATAGTGAATAAAACTCAAAATTGGTATGTATGGTAGGAATGGTGATAACAAAAAAAAATTAAAAAAAAAATCAAGTATGAGTTTTGTCGCTATTTGTTAATCTTATTGGTGCTCCTATAATTTGTTATAAGTATCATTTTACACATTTATTTATTTATTTTTATAAATCTTATTGGAACTCAATGTTATTGTTTTACTCATCCATGCTTTATACTTGACCTTATTATCAAGATTGTTGAGTTTTTCGGCAAACAAAAATTACTTCACCTTATTATCACAATTGTAGTTGTATCGAGTGTAATAATTCTAGTGTTTTAGTTTGACATAAATTTGTAAGTTTGGGTTAAATTTTTTGTTGGATACCATGGGCCACACTTTATTCTTGAAACAAGAGAGTGCGATGATCAAATAAAAATTTGTAAATGAAAATAGGAAACACAACACTGTGGAACCATAATAACTAGTCAAACATAGCATAAATTCTTATCCACAACTAAACAAACCCACAAATCTCACTTAAGTAGATCCTGAGATACAAGAGAGTGTGTGATGATCAAATTAAAATTTGTAAATGAAAATATGAAACACAACACTGTGGAACCTTAATATATAGTCAAACATAGCATAAATTCTTACCCACAAATACAACTAAACAAACCCACAAATCTCACTTAAGTAGATCCTGATATATGTTGAACCACTACATTTTTCTTATGCTTGTCGAGAGCCTTAAAAACCTTGATTCGATCCAAAGTACCCCTTATTTTTCTTATGCTCGTCTATGGTCCACACTCATTTTTGCTTAAAATAAACCCACAAATCTCGTCATCATTTAGGATCGATACGCTAAACCACAACAAGTTTCCTATGCTTGTCGAGAGCCTCCAAAACCTTGACTCGATCCAACGTACCCTTGATTGTCAAGATATCTCCATCCAACGACCAGCTATCCAATGACTCTATAACCAACAATGGAATTGTAAGCATAAACCCAAAATACCTCAAAGTTCAAAGTTTAAAGTGATAGTATTATTAGATCATACCTTGGCCCGTTACATCATAAAGCGCCGCCATCCTTTGTTTTTGTTCCTCAACAAGCAGCTTGTAAGATTCTAAACAAACAAAAAGATATTAAGAAAGAAACCATGCTTGTGCCTAATGGAGCTGCAGATCCGCTTGACAATAAATTAATCTTTGTAAAATTTAACTAGGTTTAAAAACCCATAAACAACGGACCCACACAGATCCAAACCCAAAAACAAAGTAGAAAAAATTAACATTACCTTATCACCTCTGAAACTCAAGAACACGTCATACACATTTTGAACATATGATGTTGAATCATACGCCATTGAAGCTGCAGATCCGCTTGACGACATGGTGTTTGTTTTTCCTTTGTGTTGATCGATGTAAATGAATTGAGTGACCTTTATGCTGCTTTTATAGTGGGTCGAGCTGCATTGTGATTGGTTGATATGAGTTCAAGCGGATCCGCAATGTCAGCCATTGATTCACTTTTGATGGTCAGGATTCAATACATTTGGTTTTCTTTCATTTCTTGTACGGAGGAGACTTGAATGTTGCAATGAGGTACCATATTCTATGTTTGTACTATGATACATACATACACACATGTGTTTGTTGTACTTTAGAGTTTGGACTACTATTGGGCTCACCATAACAAACCCAAAACCGAATCTACCCTAGTCCGTTCGCTTTTCGGTTTTAAATATTTACGCTTTTCAGTTTCGGTTTTAAATATTTACGGTTTTCAGTTTCGGTTCACGCCAAAACCAAAAAAAACACACCATATATGGGCGGGACATCCTTTGGTCTCAAAATGTACCTAATTAGTACAAAATAATTCCATACATATATGAAATTTCCTTAGACTGAGGCCGGTAGTAGTATAGGTTGCGTTTTTGTTGAGATATATAACTCACCGCCATTTGTGTGATATACGTTGTTCGTGATAGGGTGTGTACGTGTTAGATATTTTATACCTAACATGTTTTCCTTACCACACGAGATTAATTGATACCATAAGTTTTTACACCTTGTAATGGAACTTGTTGGTCTGTAAGTTCCGGGTCGCTAGTGCTAAAGCAAACACAAATGATTGCAGCCCTTGCGAGCATTGTGACAGGGGCCTCTTGGTGGCTGCCTACTTGTTAAGTAGAACAAATGAAGTTACTCAAGAAATTTGAAATCAAAAGTGATTGAAAATATGATCATTTGGTGTGTTTGCACGATACTAGTTTCTAAATCTGTACGCAGAGCCAAAATCAATAAAACAAAGGATCCATTTCCATTTTTATATAATAATCAAGATACTAAAAATAAAATTCAAAAGCTTTAGAGATAAGTGCATATCTTTGATTGATTGATTATAGTATAACATTGCTAAATGGAGAATATAGTAAGTGCCACTTTGAGGCAAATAGACTTTGCTTTTAAGGAAAAAGAAATGAGAATTTAGCTGAGAAACGTGAGATTTTTACATTCACTTTCTGTCTTTTTGTAGCCCTTGATGTTGATTAGTCTTTACGTTTCTGATGTGCAGAAAGGTAAAAGAACAGGCCGGCCAAAGATATGAATGTATTGAGATAAGGTAACAAACAAGCCTCATGGAGATGCTACAGTGACATACAAAGATCCACGTGTTGCACAAGCTGCCGTAGAATGGTTTAACAATAAGGATTTTCATGGGACGGTAATTGAAGTTTTAATGGCAGAGTAAAAAAAAAAAAAAACTCTCATAATGTGATAGCACTACTTGTTGAACCAAGTCTAGTGACTGATATTGTACCAGTTGAAAGTGGTCTGGACATGACTGAAAGTGGTGGAATGGGCAGAGGACATGGTGATGCTTCCGGAAACGCTCCACCAAAAGCATTGCAGCAAGATGGTGACTGGATGTGTCCGGATACAAGGTCTGTCATATGACATTGGTGAGCAGCTTATTCCGGCTATAATTCAAAGATTTCCAGTTATATTTATCATACGTGATGTTTTGGTGACAGTTGTACGAATGTGAACTTTGCATTTCATAGTGTATGTAACCGATGTGGAAGTGCGAGACCTGCTGGTGCATCAGGTGGCGGCGCTGGTGGTGATGGGGTAGGGGCCGTGGTGAGAAGCTGAAGAAGTAAGATGCAATAAATTCCAACTTGACAATAAAATTCTTAAATGCATCTCAAAAGCCTTACGATATTGTTTGCCGGATGATGGTGAGATGTACAATGACAAATTACTCAGCAAATGGTGCCCATCCAAATGGATCTGTGTATGTTTGGTATTTTCCTCCTGGAACAGATGAAGATAGGTTAGCTGGATTTTTTTGACACCATCGGTTTGCTAACTGTATTTCTTTACCTGCATTGTGGCATGATACCTCATTTTTTGTTGTTGGTACATGCAAGTTGATTAGTCTTTATGTTTCTGATGTACAGAAAGATAAAAGAACAAGCCGGCAAAAGATATGAATATATAAGGTGACAAACGAACCTAAAGGAGATGCTACAGTAACATACGATGATCCCTATGCTGCACTAGCCGCTGTAGAATGGTTTAAGTATAAGGATTTTCATGGGACAATAATTGAAGTTTTAATGACAGAGTCAAAAAAACTCGCATAATGTGATAGCACCACTTGTTGAACGAAATTTAGTCGTTGATATTGTACCCGATGAAGGTGGTCTGGACATGAGTGAAAGTGGTGGAATGGGTTAGAGGCCGTTGTGATGCTTCTGGAAACGCTCCACCAAAAGCATTGCAAAAAAATGGTGACTGGATGTGCCTGAATACAAGGTCTCTGATATGACAATGGTGAGCAGCTTATTCCGGCTATAACTCAAAGGTCGTTGGTTATATTTTTATGTTTGTTGGTTATTTATCATACGTGATGTTTTGGTGACAGTTGTACGAATGTGAACTTTGCATTTCATGGTGTATGTAACCGATGTGGATGTGCGAGACCTGCTGGTGCATCGCGGGGTCGTGGTGGCCCTGATTCAGGAGGTGGCCGGGATGCAACTGGTGGTCCTACGGGACTTTTTGGTCCTAATGACTGGTCTTGTCCAATGTAAGCATCACTTTCTGGTCCTACAGGATATTGGCTGAAATGTTATTGATTTTGCGAAATGTTATGCAAATGTTTATAATTCTCTACAGGTTTGGTAACATCAATTGGGCAAAGCGCTTAAAATGCAACATTTGCAACACCAATAAACCTGATGTTTGCGAAGGGGGGTGTGAGGTATTTTAAATGAACTGAAACTTCGTCTCTCTTGCATCTAATACATGATCGTTTTTCAATTATTTCTATGAAAGATCATATGTTCTTTTGTTGTATGTAGAGGAGGATGTGCTGGTGGGTACAAAGAACTTGATGAAGAAGAACTGGAGAAAACATAGAGACGTAGGCGAGAAGCTAAAGAAGTAAGATGCAGTAAATTCCAACTAGACGATAAAATATTTATTTGCAGGATGATGGTGAGATGTATGATAAATTTGGAAACCTCAAGAAAAAGTTTCTTGTCAAAACACAACAAGCTGAAGTTGGTCAGGTCTTACCTGGAACCTGGCCTTCTGGATGGGAGGTTGAGGAGCTAGGTATCATATTTTTGTTTAATTTAATAAGTTTTTAGTAAAAAAGTAGAATAGTATCTGTGGTTTGAATTTATAAATGTTCATTCGCTGATGCTAATTACGAATTTGGTCTCTAGAAACACTTTGTTTTCATATTTGGTAGGCCAAAAGCAAAATTAGTTGTATGCTTGATGGACCAAAATCGGTATCAGTTACATGCTTGATACTCGAAGGACCAATTGAAGAAAACAGCGTTACAGGGACTATTGTGTAATTCGTATGAAAGACCAATTCTGTAATTATCGCCAACCACACTGACCATTTAGGTAATATATTCTTAATTTTTGTTATGTTTCAATTAGCTAAGGGTACGTAATAAGAAATATATTTGTAATCAGTTTCTGCAGGAATGAGTGAGAGAGATAGAAGAGAAAGAAGCAGAGACAGAGGAAGGGAAATGGAGGAAAGATAGAGCAGCAAGAATAGACGTCGAAGCAGAAGCCATTACAGGGATAGGGGTCGGGAAAGACAGTAAGACCGGGATTATGATTATAGCAGAGACAGAGAATATGGGCGTGAAAGGTCTGATAGTCACAGGTATCATCACTAAGTATTAAAAGTTGTGCTCTAAGTTTTTTGGGACTTCGGGTTCTGCATTAGCATTGTGAAGTAGTACTTGTATTTTGGCGGTCTTTTTAGGACAAGTGAATTCTGTCGTTCATGTGGATTATTTTTTGCAAACAATTACGATTTGAATAAGTTTGGATTAAATGTTGGAGTGTTTTATGTGTAACTATTTGTTGTTTTTCTTGACTTAGTTTATCTGCATGGATTATTTGTTATGAACATATAGCGTTTGAGATTTGCTTATTAAATCTGTTTATGTATTAGTCCCAGCACAAACTGTCGAATGTACTGGACTGCCAACACAAACAGTCACGTGCAGATTTTAATCGTAAATTTAATCACCCCTGATTTTCCTGACATAATAGTTTTTTTGCTAGCTAAATTTGAAGAATTGTTAATGCTGTTACTTAACTTGGTGGGGCTGATAGTACTGTCGTTCTATGTTTAATCCATCTTTGATAATCATTCTGACTATGAAAAAAGAAGTGCTTGAGCCAGTAGGTTACATTCATCTACTAAGATTATTCTGTTATGTGTTTAGAATTGGTTAAAGTCTTGCATTAAATCATATTGACAATCGCTATGAGATATAGAATCACCGTCATAAGTTTAGCCTAATTAGCTAGAACCAACTAGCACATAATGCAACTATACAACAAACTCGACACCCATAGCTAGAATCAATTACACATACAAGTTGCATGCTCTTTACATACATGCTTGATTAGAAACCATAATATCGTTACAGTTAGACCATCAATTACACCAACTTTCACACATAACAGATTTTTGTATCAAAAAACAAGTGATCACCTTATATTTGGGATAATATATGTGATGGACTAGATGATGTCATATTATTAAGCACTTAGGTCCCAATATTGTCAACTTAATAGACTGTAATTGGGCTTGATAAAAATGTTTACTATGTTGGTCCACTCATTTTATTTTTAGTTTAGCTGCTCATATAAATATCATAGAATCTTTTGAATTCGTTAATCATTCAAGAGATTGAAATATTGTTTGTATGCAGAGCAAGTTCAGTGGTAGTCGCATGAGTGACAAAATATATGAAGTGACACATCTGAGCCACACTCTTTTACATCATCATTTTCTAGTTGCTTTTATCATTAAAAAATCTATGTTTGCAAAATTCCTCCATTGCAAAGAAGCCATCTAAAAGCTTTTTAAAACAATTAAATACTTAAAAAAAAAAAAAAAAACCCAACAGGTCTTACGTCTAAAACACTTGTGATCCATTGAGTCTTTAGAAAAAAAGTTTTTCGCCAACTCTTTAGTACAATGCAAAAAAATCACATAAGTCACTACTAAAGTTAGCATTGCAAATACTCTCAGCTAACATATGAATCAATTATAATTTGAAACTAAGTCTTATGTAACGTTCTACCAAGTACTTTTTTTTTTTTTTCTTTCTTTTTTTCTTTTTTGGTTAAAAAGATGTGCATATAGTTTATGGACTTTTGCCTTCATTAATATGGAGTATTTAAGATTTGTAGGTGGTTTGCTTTTATCATCACATTGTTGGTCAGCATGTAGTACGATTTTTAGACTTTACTTTGTCTTGAGGAAATGCTACAACAATTTCGGTATGAGCCCATGATAAACCAATGTGGTTTGACTCTAGCAAATCTATTCTAAAAATTGCGAACTTGTTCGGAATTGATTTAATACTGTAAGCGGCAGTTTAAAAATGGTTCACTTATATTAGTCATAAAGAGCAAATGTAATGCGTAAATTTCGCAAACCCTGATTTTGAAGTTTGAAGTTTATGCTTTTGGATAATGAACTTAGAGAAAACATTTCTTAATTATTTGTTTCAAAATTAATAGAAATCGGAGAAAGCTTTTATCTTTGTAAAAATATTGAATTTTTTTGATAATGCGCTTAAATAATATTGTCTTTTGTATTTCCTTCGTTAATAAAAGGAAAAAGGTTTCGCTAAAAATAGTCTTAAGGGCTATGGTTAAGAAATGAAACTATGAAAATTTGGTGGTACGTTCGGATAGTTATTTGTGAAGGGCGGGGGTTTATTTTCAAGGTATATATAGTTATTGCATGTTTAAACCTTTTAACCATAACCTTTAAGGATACATGTAGCAAATTCTTTACGAAAATAAAGAAACAAAAAATAGGTTTTTTAAGTTACAAAGTAAACATGAAGAATGGTAAAACTGTATTTCCTTTTTTCTTATTCTATAAAAATAATCCAAAAGAAATATAAGTATTTTCCTTCAACTAAATTAGTTCTAAAGACCATCAACTTATATACTTCTTTTAGTTATTTCTAGTTTAGGGCTGCTTGTTTGGCCATTGTCTGTTGTTTGTGTCCGATTTGTGTGTTGTTTTGTGACTTTGTATTTTCTTGGTCGGATTCCTATCTCTTTAAGAGTCTTGTTCGAAGATGAGGAACGTCGTTTGTTTGTATCATTTTGTTCAGTTTTTAATGTACTACTGCGTTTCAAAAAAAATGAACAAGTGCATTTCAACAAAATAAAAAGAACAATGTCATCTTTAGCCATACTCTTTATAAATTCTTCAAATTTGAAGTAACATTGGCATCGGTTACTTACATTCATCATTCCAAAAAATCTCATCTCCAACCACATCCTTCAAACTTAAACTCAAAGCCTTTATATAATCATTTGATTTACTTTTTCCCAATAACTTAATTAATTCACATTACTTTATGTATACAATAGAATACTAAGGGTGTGTTTGTCAAAATTAGCAGTAGCAGTTAGTAGTAACAATTAGCAGTAACAGTAAGCAGTTAGCAGTAGCAGTTTATTTTATAAAAATGTTTGGTAAAGTAACTGTAGTTGTAATAATTAAACTCTTTAAATAAGTTGCATGGGGGTATTTAAGTAATTCTTCAATTCCACTGCTCTTAAAATATTGTTTCAATGAGCATTTAGCATTTAGCGTTTTTCTTTTCATAAATGCTAATTGCTGATCATTCCAAACAAGTATACAATCAATAACGCTAAATGCTAAATGCTAAATGCTAAATGCTAGTTGTTCAAAAATGCGCTTTTATGATTACTACGAGACACACCCTAAATGTTTGGAGCATGAATAGTAAGTCTTTAAGTATGAAGGATTCTGAGCATTGATCTATTTCATTTTATTCTTGTTAAAACAACGTCTTCTCAAATTCTACGAGTTGAAACACATACTTTTTATTAACATATCTGTCTTTCAAATTTTGTTAAACTTTACGTATTGTAATAAAATAATATTATTTAATATAATATTATATTAATATAAATCGGTCATATAGTTGAAGTCGGAACAAAATCGATAATATATGTTAATAAAAAGTATGTGTTCAACTTAAATGAGAAATATTATTTATTTTAACTTTTCTTTCATATAGTATGATTGGAGATTGCTGCTGAAACTTGTCCTTAAAATATTCTTTGAATACCATGGTGGCAGGGCCGTCAAATTGGATTTCAGTGGCCCCGTGCTATTACCACAAAGAGGCCCTCAAACACACACATAATATACATATGTATAAGTAGTGAACGAATTAATTAAGCTCGAGTATCATATTGTGTTCATTAATATAATAGAAGTGCATAAAATTTGGTGGCCTTCGTCAAGCGGTGGCCCTGTGCAATCGCACCTCTTGCACTCCCCTAAAGCCGGACCTGCATGGTGGAGACAGGTATAAAGATGGGATGAACAATGTTCAATAATGAGAATGTTTTTACTCAAATATATTAAAAACCAATATAGCTTTCAAATTATTTTAGTGCTCTTTTGTTTTTGTTGATGATTGCTTTAGGTTCCTTGGTTGGCAATTATTTTTTAGAATGTTTCTTCGTCGTTCAAACAATCATTTACTCATTTCAAGCAAGACACTATAATAATGCAATTCCAAATTATGAGACTTAAAATCATATACTGTATCACATTTACAAAAAGATGAATCAATACTAATTTAACTTATTATTCGTTTTGCACATTTACAAAAAGATGAATCAATACTAATTTAACTTATTATTCATTTTGCACATTTACAAAAAGATGAATCAATACTAATTTAACTTATTATTCATTTTGCATAGTAAAATTAAAATGTTCAATTCACTTTGATTTAGTTGTCGACCAATTATTATTGTTTTCCATCTTAACGAACTAAATTTTATTGTAGTTTTTAAAAATTATCATATTTTGCCTTTTCGACAAAAAATTTCTGGCTTCACCTCTGCTTACATGGCTATTTTTGACGAAAGGCTTATGGGGGTTTGCAAAGGCTTAAGCTTTTAAAATAAGTCGGTTTATACAATAAGTCTCATTTATCACACAGACTTATAGAGGCTTGTGACTTATAAAATATTACAAGCCTCCATAAGCCCAAGCCTCCATAAGCTCAAGCCTATAGAAAGGGGCTTATGACTAGTTAAATTACTTAAATACCCTTAAAATATAATTAATTATTACGTCAAAGCTGAAAATATATGTGAACTTAATTTGATATATTTTTACATGACTTTAGATTAATAATCTGCGCCAAACAGTTTTATAAAAATATAAACTTCAGCTTGCGCCTTATAATATAAGCCTCAACCTCAGATCTAGCTCAAAGCTCAGCCTCAGCCCATTGCGCCAAAATATGTAATTATAACTTACAGTTTTCCTACAAAGTTGTTTTAGGACCATGGAGCGATATATCGTACGTAATAATCGAGAAAACACTTATGTAAAGTAATTTATTTATTATTTGATAATCTCATATTTGCTTTTCTGACTGTCATCATTTTTTTTTAGTTAAATGAACTTTTAATTTTTATTTTCACCGGGCATAATCCTTTTACTAAAAAAAAAAAAAAAATCTTTTAGGTCATCTATAAAATTCACTTTGCAACATACATACTGTTATGAGAATTGATTTGCACACTTAAACTTTTGATTGAGACATTCCATTTTGTGCATTGAATACTTGTACAAGGTTCACAGTGTGTTTTAACTATTTGTACAGTTGAGTGTTCTAATAACAAAATTGAGTGTGCAAATCACTTCCTTACTGTTATACTGTTGTAATGTGACAATAACTTAGAAACCAAGTTAAATCACATTTTATGGAAACATATTAAGTGTTTAAAGAGTTTATACTAATAATACGTAAAACAGTTTACACAAGGGCACAATGTAATTTTTTAATGTTTTATAATTCTTATTTGAATGAACGAAAGAATTTGATAATGATAGCTTTGAATAACAATTATGGTGATCTTCTCTGTAACTTAAATACTAACCAGGTAATGTTTAACGACGTAGTGTTTGGTATGTTGTAATCAAATCCGGAATGAAAAAGATTATTACGATGTAATGAAAAATGTTGTTTGGTTACATTTATAAAATGTAATGGTTCATTACAAGGAATGACCCATTACACCAAAACCATTTTTTAAGGGCCCCTTACTTTTTTTTCATTACATCTTGTAACAAAAACAAAATTGCATAAAACTCCATCATTAACTAATCACATTAAATAAACTTCCTATCATTTATGGGTATCCTGATCTTTTTATTATCGATTCCATTATGTCTTATCATACAAACCAAACATGATTAATAACGACAATGAATCATTACATTACAGTATTTATTCCATTACATCGTTTATTACATTAATTTGAAATTCCATTTCGTCCTACCAAACGAACCCTAAGTACAAACTTTCTTTACTCGTTGATTGTTCAATGGCCAAGTTTGATTCGAGGAGTAAATGTTTTTGAATGTGTTATCACATTAATTACAAGAGGTGCATTTACTCTTTAACAAAATTCCTTTTTATAACAGGGAATTAGGGTTACAAAGGGTTCCTACTTTACACGTAATGAACATCTAATGAGTGGTTGAGATTACATTAAATGCTTCTAAACATGTATAAGTTTATAACATGCTTTAAGGAACAGTTGAGTACTTTGTTTGTACTTTTATACCAACTTCGAAAGGTAGTTATTCCCAAAAATATTTTACTTTATCCTTTTTATATAAAATGTCTTTTTCCTGTCTTGCAACCTTCTAGATGCTAGGAGAATTTTGCTCAACATCTTTGTTAAGGAGATCGACATCGTTCAGCGAGACATTGTCAACCTCGCTAAACTGAACTTTTTCTTTGAGACTTGTGCTTCAACACTTGAATCGCTTCAAACGATGAAGTGAAGACTTTGGGTGTGTTTGTTAAAAGTAGCAGTGAGCAGTAGCCACCTCCCCGTTTTTCAAAGAAGCATTAAAAATTAGCCTTCCTAAAAATTAGCTAAAGCTCACCGTTTTTTTGCCAAACAACTACTAAAATTCAAAATGTTAATTGCTCACCGCCTCAAAAAGCTCCACACTACTTCACGCCAAACATACCATTTATCTTTAAAAAACCAAAATGAGTTTATGCTAAAGATTTTTTTAGTGTCTTCATTTATTCTTAAGCTACTTTATGTTCAAATTCTATTCACAGATCATGGTCACTAAACTGACCCAACACATACACTTGTGATTAATAAACTTAATTTACAATATTTTATTTGCAAACACCGATTATTGTTGTATTTATTTGGGAAAATTATTTGTATTATCTGCAAGGGTCCCACAATTCACATGTAAAATGTACGTGATTGTGTAGCCCGTGGTACTGTGGTAGTGATACTGAATTGTGATGTGATACATATGATAAACACCAAATGACAAGCGTCTAACAAAGTTAAAATTTTAATACCACTAGCTATTTTTATATAAATTATTTATTTTCTTACTCATTCATCTAATACTCATCGAATGTCTTTAGAGACATGTTTCTTCACACTCTCTTTGATGAGCAACGTTTAGGATTAACATGTCAAAATAGGAAGATAAATATAAGGATTTGATAATTTAGTATGAGTGCGTACATTAAAGTGTTAGCGGAATCAGAATTGAGGATGTTATGTATGGTTTTCGGGTAGAACTGAAAAATATCTTACAAATTAGGTTGATTATTGGCTTCCTTAGGTTTGAATTGATTAAATCGAACAACTAGAAGCACTTTTTAAGTTTGTTCTCCAAAGTTTTATAACGAAAACAGTGTTTTTGGATATTAAATGTGTTTTTTCAAAACTTATATTTTGACTATGTTTATTATTTATAAGCTAGATAGTTTTAGTAAAGCTTAGTTCTTGACTTATGTGTTTAGCATGCCTTAGAAATGGGAAATAAACCTCATCCTCAGCTCAATGATGTTAAACTTTTTACGTTTTACTAGAATTTATGTACGGTAAAACTTCTTTCGATTAGATAGAGTGCCTATTTGTTTGCCTAGCTCTTTGTTAGTCTCTTAATTCAGTTTGCCATTGGAGAAAAAACATAAAATGATAAGAAGTTTATTAGCTGAAAAATAAGTCAGAAATGATAAGTTGACCCGAACAAGCAAGCCCAAAAATAAGCTTGAACAAACACCCTCATCATCTTGTGTTTCTGTCATTGGATTATGATCTTTCTATAATCATGGCTCTAAAATTTTTACTTATTGCTACTATTATGTTACATTGCAAATATAATATATTTTTTCTTTAAAATCAAGTTTTAAAACTCATTAGTTAAGCCTCACAATTAATTTGTTTTAATTAAAATAGATACATATATATTCCAATTATTTTTGTCTTGTGGTTATATATACGACTTGACGACCAGGGAACCCGTTTGTTCCACACATCTTCCCCGTATATATCTTATCTTTGAAATAGGCCAAATCCATTTAATTTTATCTATTCACCAACTTTTTTTTTATCATTTTTTATAAAAGTTATACTTCATTTTTTGATCATTACTGTTTTATGATTTCTGACATTTTCTTTGTTTGTCATTTTCACTCCATATTTCCATATTGACTTTCAGAAATGAAACTGTGAGAGTAAAATATTTGTATTTAATTACATTTTTTTTTTCGAATTTTTATTCTGCAAAAACGGAAACGTCCAACTAATTTTCTGATCGGTTCTGGTAAATAAGTGGCACGTCTTATTTTTCTCATCTGATGAGTAAAACGGATGAAAGTTTTCCTGTTAATGTGTACCTAATGATGCTTAAACCCTAAACCTCTTGTAAAAAGATTATGTGCCAGTTTTCCATATATAATTGTTACAAGCTTTTTCAATTCAAAGACGCTTGCTAGGTATATACACTAGCCATAAAATCAAACATGCTCTTAAGCAACCAAATTAATTATAGTTATGAACATGTCAAACTTGATTTAAACACATCTCATCGCATATACACTAGCCATAAAATCAAACATGGTCTTAAGCAACGAACTTAATTATAGTTATGAACATGTCAAACTTGATTTGAACATATCACATCGTATGTACAGTACTAGTCATAAAATCAAACATGCTCTTAAGTAACGTTTTAAATTGGCAATACACAACTTTATGCGCGTACCCTGCAAGTGATTATTTTTTTAGGCAATAGATAGCTTTGGTGAAGCGAAAATGTTTGGTTATTTGGTGGGAATGTAGGATTCATGTAATTCTTAAATGAGCTTTTCTTTGTTGATGATGACAATGAAGGAATAATGAGCAACTAGGAGTTTGATTGACGGACTTTTTAGGAGACCCTATTGGAAGAAATTTTGGGCTTAATTAGAATTGAATGTGTAAGCTGTGGATGGTGACTAGTGATGGGGCGTTGTGGGGTTGAGTATTAAAGAGAAGACGCATGTTAAGTTAACAAAGTAAAGAATGTACATGAGTGCATGTTCTTGGGTTGGCGCATTAAGACAAAAACAAGGCAAGACAACAATGATATTTTGGTAAAAAGACTAGAACACCCTTTTGGATGATCAAGTACCATCAATGAAATAAGGTTGTTAAGAAAACTGAAAGTGGAAAAAGTTGTCATAAGCTAGCAAACTGTAAAGGTAAAGCTAGCAAACTGTAAAGGTTTGGATGACCTCATTGTTGGATCTTTGGTCATGTGAGTGATCAACCAATCAAGACACTATAAATTCGAGTTTCGAATTTAGACATAATCATATAAGTTGTTGATGCAGTACTAAAACGAGATAACACAAATCGGACCTGTTAATTCACACGAATATCAGGAACGATTCTACCAATAATCAGATGCATACGAATGCCGATTATGAGGATAATTTTTAGCAAAAGCTTCCAAAAATAGACTTTTGGTATTTCTTTGAATAGCCAGGATTACAAAATACTTATTAAATAAGAGTGTAAAACTGAAATGGGCCTCAAAAGACACACGGACCAAAAACTAAGCTAAAAACAAAAGTCCAAAAAACCCGAAAAAACATTAAAATGCAAATAACTCATAAAATACAGTATTTCCGGGCTCGAAAGTTCCATAAACCGACGTAGTCATTTTACCGCTATGTTCTCCTCGTTCCAAGCTTCAAATCGACTGATCTTGGGCCTGAAACGGAATCCCGTAACTCAAGTTATACTTATTTTAGTGAGGCCTCTTTCCTCACACGATTTTGGACCTCTAGATAGATAATGGTCCGTTCATCAACACTTAAGCCCACATTAATTGTTATAGCTAGATAATATCTATCATTATCGTTCTAAAATATAAGACAGTAAAGAACATAAGAATAAGAATTAAACATTAAGCATTAAACTTCTTTTGATATCCTTAGAAGTTAGAACACAGTTATTTAGAAAATCTCATTTTAACAAAATGACAAAGTATGTATTCCCACTTGTCTAATTCTGTCATTAAAAAAATTAATACAAGCTCAAACAACCACAAATCATGGTAAACAATATTTCAATCCGTGACTCATTAAACATATGGATATACCACCATATACACATTATATATCCATTAATTTATAGACACCCTTTACCATACTTGCCAAAACAAAATACCTCATGTGCTTTAGCTACACAACATCATATACCCTTTATTTTCAGCCAACACATACTCTCTCGTGAGTCATTATTCATATATATAACTTTTTGTGGTCCTAAAAAAAATAAACAAAAGTTACAAAACACACTCATGGATTGATCAATTTATTGAGCAACATCGCTTTTTCTGTTCCACATTCATTTTAATCAATGGCAGAACTATGTGATTTGCAAGTGCATATTAATGGTCAACAAACATTCTATCTTAATGAGGTAACATTTGACATATGTGTATGTGTGAGTATTTGCTGTCTAAATATATTTTTGCCCTCAAAATCTGATTATGGTTTCTTGCAGAAAACAATATCAAGATTTTCAGGAAAGCTAAGGAAGATCATAAAGAGAGAAAAGAAACGAACCCAAATTCGTAAAACAGGAATTGAGATCAATGATTTCCCTGGTGGTTCAGATGGATTTGAATTATTTTCAAGATTTTGTTACAACAATGGCGAAATTGATATATCGGTTACAAATGTTTCTCTACTTCATTGTTGTGGTGTTTTCTTAGCAATGAATGACACCTTGCTGCCACAAACCACTGAGATTTTGTCACGTGTGACTGAGTGGTCATGGACGGACGTTCTTGACTGTCTCAGGAGTTGCACACCGTTTATTTCTTACGCGGATTCTTTTGGCATCATCGAAAAACTTCTATCCAATCTCATACTCAAAATCACACAAAACTCTGATTCCATATCCAACACTTTGATCCCATCTTCATCTTCTTCTTATTCATCACCAGATAGTACTACAAAGTCTAGTACTTTACTAAGACTCTCATCATGCTCATCAACCAAAGGCTTATGGTGGTTTGATGACATGACAATTTTACCACCATCCATAATCGAAAGATTCGTCAAAGCTCTAGGAGCTTATGGCAATGAAAACAATAGTTTAGTTGTCACAAGATTTTTACTACATTACTTAAAAACATCATCACAATCCAAGACACAAACTTTTCCAAGAAGTGAGTATGGTGGTCTAGCAGACACAGCAGTCCATGGAGTCATACTAATTGGAAAAAATGCATTTTCATGTAGAGGGCTATTTTGGGTACTAAGAATTGTTTCAAATTTTGGGTTGAGTAGAGAATGTAGATATGGGCTAGAAAGATTGATTGGTGGCATGCTTGATCAAGCCAAAGTGGATGATTTGTTGGTGAGTAATACTAATGGATCAAGTGGTGTGTATGATGTGAACCTTGTTTTGAGATTGATTAGAGAGAGTAATAAAGTTGAGGAGGTGTGTTTGGATAGAATGAAAAAAGTTGGGGGGCTAATTGATAAATATTTAGGGGAGATTGCACCAGATCATAACTTGAAGATATCAAAGTTTTTAGGAGTTGCAGAGAGTTTGCCAGATTGTGCAAGAAATTGCTTTGATGGGGTCTACAAAGCCATTGATATATACCTTGAGGTAATTCCTAAAAATCATTAATATGTCTAGTTATAAGTTGCTGTATGTTATGTATCATGTTGTTAGTATCCTTGCAGTATGCAATATAAAAAAACCGTTCACAAATCATGAACGGTTCTTTTAAAAACATATATAAATATCACACATTCACAAGTTAAAATGTCTCCATCGAAGCTTTAACCTACATTTTGAGGCTCTATACGGTAGCACACCTCGCACACCCTAGCATACGGCTCTGAGTACATATGTTTTTTTGTTGGAACTTGTTTCAAGTAGGATGTTTTTGCTAAATGACGACAATAAATTTTCTGATGAAAAATGTGTAAAAGCAAAATTTAAACTTGTAATGTTAAAGATGCAAAACTCGAGGGGCGCTCTAGACAAAAATCCAAAACTGTTTTTTATTCATTGTGATTGGTAAATAATTAGAATATTATTATTTTATGTGTTTACTGAATATTTTTCACCTTATTAGATGTTTTTTTTCTTCATGTGAGGGTCAATAGATGCCTTTGAACAAAATGAACATAGAGATAGAGATATAAAGACAAGACATAAATTACACCGGATGTGACAAAATATGTCTAATTCCTTTTTGGGATTATAATTTGAGGAACACGTATGCCATTTTAAACTTTAACCAAACATTATATTATTTGTGTTTAAATTAATTTATTGGTGTTCTGTTAATAAAAACTTGTACATTTCATTAGTTTCAGTATCCATAATTTTCTTGTATTTTATTATAGGTTTTCAATAACGTAAGCTACTTGCTAATTTACATACTCGTATTTAATATTTAATATATAAATATAATTCAACTCTTTTTGCCTAATTGAGTAGCTAAGTTAAAGTAATCAATAATTTTTTTAAAATAATATTTTTTTTTTAAATAAAATAATATCAGTTTTTTTTCAATTTTTTATTTGTCAGTTTAATTAGCAAGTAAATTGAAGTTTTTCCTCATCTATTTAAAACATTTATTCTCTAGGAATGCATTATTGTGTCATTTTGGCTTTACTTGATCATACAATCTACAACCTACAAAATCAAAATATTAAATGTACATATACATATTAAATAAAACGATAAAAATATTTGAAACTTTGTTCATCCAGCAGTGTGTCTTTTTCAACCAAAATATTAACATAAAAAACTATCCAGTCTATTCCCTATAAATTAAACTATAGTTACAGCCGAAAAGGTAAACGTACATGATATTTTATTTGATTCTATAAGTTTCTATTATACAGTAATAAAAATAGAAAATTATTTCATAAAATCTATAAATTAAAGCAGTGTTGCAAAAATTGGCCGAATCGGCCGATTAACCGGTAATCGGCTATACATCTTGTAGAATTTTGAAAATCGATTAAAAAATCAGTCAGGTCAAAAAATTGGCCGAATCGGTCGAATCGGTCAACTTTAAAAAAATAATAATTTCATTTATGACGCACAATGGGGATAATTTATTTCACTTATAATGCACAATGAGCCTCATAATCAAAATTTGAGCCTTTTATTGAGGTTTGAAAACATAGTAGGCTTGGAATCAGTTAAGATATTTAGTTTGGTCTCCAGAAAATACCCAAAACTGCAGAAAATGCCAATCCAACTAATTCCACCTTGACCGATTACTCACTGCAGGATGATCGACCGCCCGACTATCAATTCATGATTTTTGCAACATTGAATTAAAGATACATGAATGATGAATGTCTATTACATCATGTTTACCATTTTGTTCGTATCAGAGTCTCATGAGACACCCATATTTGTCTTTTCCCTATTTTATTTGAAACGTAAGTCCTATCTGTCCCCATTATATTTGTTTCATCTTATGTTTTTCATCGCATCCTTTTTCACCTATAGTAAATTTTCACTCCTAATTAAAGGCTTAAAAAAGCGTACGAACTAAAACAAAATGAAGAGCTACCATGCACATTATTTAGTTTGTACCGATGTACGTATACTTCTATATACATATAGTATATACTAATCAAATACGTACATATTGTGAGTTTATATTTGGTGTATTTTTATATTCCAAATGGCTAAGTAAATAAGAGACCAAACAAGTAATAGTAGTCATATTTGTTTGGAAGTACTTTAGTGGCTTAACATGAATGTCACGGATGGCTGAAACTAACAGTACCTCATACCACTTGTCAAGTGGCTGAATCAGTCTTGTAAGGTACTTTTTCTAGAAAGTAGGTTTGACTTTTTAAGTATTTCTTTTACAATTTTGACCTTAAATATTTTTGCTTGTGTTATATAATATTAGATAACAATAATACATAGTGGAAATATATTTAAAACTCAATCTATTCATATATTTTGCATCAAATATTATATAACACAATCAAAAATATTTATGATCAAAGTTAAAAAATACAGACTTAAAAAATTCAAACTGAACATTTAATATGAGACTGAGGGAGCATTTCGAATTAGAATAATAATACTCTACTTAGTTTTCAAATAATGTTATTATTCTCTTATTCGTATAGCTAGCTATTTTGCATGCTCAATTCAGACTTCTTATTCTCAACGGTAAATGTATTACAAGCTAGTAAGAAATATGCAAATTTATCGCACATGTCCAAAACAATATTTGAACCGACAACTACTTGTATTATAAGGTAAGACTATCGAGTTATTATAACATAATACAAATGTGCTTCTCTGATTCTATGCATCTAATTTAATAAAAGCTTGTGGTTATGAACCAAATTTTTTTGAATCACATCACATGCAATCAAATTCAAATAGATTTGTACGTGTGATTTAACCACGAGGAGCATGAAAACTAGTTGGTAAAAGTGAGTACGTTTGTCTCTGTCAAGTACGAGTACGTAGTAGGGACGAAGATTCGAGTGAACGTCCACATGATTGCTGTGTGATGTTCCCCACCACGTACATTCTCCTATCTTAAAAGTTAAAAAGTCCTTCAGATTTTCAGAATTCTCCACGTGGCCCTACATATCTTTGCGAGGACGAAGGGATCTTCTTAACATGTGAAACCAAATATAAACAAAACTTATCAGCATACCATGTCATCATGTTTTTTATAGTCATTTAGGGTTTGACACATTAAGTTTAATTTGAGTTTAGCCTATTCAAAGGTAGTTGATGTCATACTATATATGCTAAACCAGGGGCGGACATAAGGCGTTCTCAGGGGTTCACGGGAACCCGATGCATGTTTGTCGCATAGTGTAAATTATCATTAAAAATCATGATTTTTGCATCGTTTTGAAAATTTGTGTAGCATAAATACATGTCTTGTTTAGTTGATTCAGTAATATGTCAAAAGGAAATACGTGTGTTATTAATTTGTTTGCTAATTTTAATGAAATTGTACGTTTTAATGCATTAATATTTTTTTATACTCGTAAAAAATTTGTACAACTGGTAACTTGGAGTTCTGAGTTCGCCCTATGCTAAACCCTAATTAAGCATAAACGGCGGTCCTTAAAAGACAACATTGCTACTGAGTATCAATTAGTTATATGAAAGAAATAAATATAAAAAATCTAAGATTTCGCAGTCGCACGTCATGGATAAAATGCCATGGATAATTAAGAACCCGCGGTCTCTATTGTTTTTTATTCATATTTAAACGCATTAATTCTAAGCTATTTATACTCATTCAAATCGTGTTTGAATTTGCAGTCGCACCCATGTCTATCACTGGAAGAACGATCACGACTATGTAGATGTTTAAACTACGAAAAGCTAAGCTTAGAAGCATGCAAAGACTTAGCTAAAAACCCAAGAATCCCACCAAGAATCGCAGTCCAAGCACTTGTTTCACAGCACTCAAACATACCAACACATTACACAAACGATCATGATCATCATCAAGATTACACCTACATAAGCGACCATGGTCACGAAACCCCATTGACCAAAAGCAGCAGAGAACTCATGGTGCTCTACAACAAGAATGGTGGACATGATCATCTTCATTATGATTCACCTGAACATAGCTCGAGAAGCAGCTCAAGACACGAACATAAGGAAGTTGATGATGGTGTGGTGAAACTAAACTTGCAAAGGATGCAATGGAGGGTGGTCGAGTTGGAGAAGATTTGTAGGGAAATGAAGGGTCAGATGTCTAAAATGGGTAAGGGTGATCGAGTCATGTCGTCGCATGGTAGACCATTGCCAAGATTGTGCTGACCCTTTGAAAGCTTCCTGGTTTATCTTTGGTTATTTTTTCAACCTTTTTTTGGTCTTTAAGTGTATAAGAATGTGTTATTATGAGTGATTTTCTGTATATTAATTAGTTGCTTGAAATATGGGTTTGATCAAATGGTTTTTCATTGGGACTTATTGGTCTGGTCTCTTATTTGTATATAAGGTAGTAATTTAAAAAATAAATTGATAGATCGCGATTAGCTGATCTGGAAATATTTCGAATGATCTATACAAATTCAAGGGGTTCTGGAAAATTAATAGAAAGAGTCTGAGATCAGAGTTTCTCAATTCTTGATGTTTTTTCCGTGTGATATTACTCTTTTGTCTGATAATCCATCAATTATTCTCGACCGACAATATCCAAATTGTCTATAATTTGTATGGTTGTCCTAGATCAGAATAGCCATTGTTAACAGTAAATGTAACTATAAAAGATCAGGTCCACCAATATTCGAGCAATGTCTTATGTACCAAAAGATCATCATGTGTCACAAGCATAATTGCATTGTACAAGCATCCTATATAGCGACTATTCATCGGCTCGATCACTAAGGTCCATTACAGTTTATAGGAATTTTGGAAACGTTAGATGAAAGTGATATCTTGATCATGATGGTCCAATTTTTTAAATATAGGTAAATAGTAAATCGTTACTATGTTAGTTGAAATCGGTTATTTGATTATTTACGGGACAGGAATCATATTGATGTTACTAATTAATGACACAAAACCGTATCCATTTGCAGCTTGTTTTATAACTTGTACGCGTTCTTCTATCATTAACATTTTGCTAAATGCATGAACTTAACTGAACAAAAATCTTTATGCATTAACCCTTGAATTAATAGTTTATTCAAAGCAGTTTCCTTAAAAGGTATGACTAAATGTATAAATATGTACATCTTATCTCTTATCTCCCTATACCCTGCTCGAGCGAAATTGAGTATTGTTTTTGCATCTTTTATATACAGAATCTGGATCACAGAATGATCCATGTGACATATCAATTACTTAATTACATATGGAACATGTATGTGGGGTTATTTATATATTGTTCATCATTTTCATGCACTTATAATCTTCTACTTTTGTTCATTTGTCACATCTTTTTGCAGTTATATGAAATCGAATTGACAAATCTCTGTCATGTACAAGTTTATCACTATGGAAATGCTTGCATGTGAAGTGATATCTTTTTTTGCTAGAGCATTTGATTTCGCTTTTTCCTTCTATACAATAATTTTCCTTACATTATGTTGATGTGATTTTATAAGTTTAGGTATGCGCCAAATTGGTAAATCTCAAAACCAAATGAAAGTTACAAGCCATAATAAAAAATAATAAAAAAAGTTAATGTCACAAAATAGCAATGCATTTTTTTTTTAAATTTCCATTTCGGTAAGTAAACTATTTTTATCCACTTTAGTTATTAAACTTTGTATGTGGTGCCAATGATTATTATCTTCTCGAATTTTTAACCGGTACTTGACTTTCACCATGCAAAATGTCTAACATGCGATAAGTTATATTCAAATGTTGACAAGTTTCGAAGTTTTGCCCCGATTTCTTAAGAAAATAGGCCAAAAAAAATAATTGAAGATTTTTCCCTTTTTCATACACCGCCACCAAACATATGTCAACATTTAAGTGTAACTTACATTATGTTAGACATTTTGACAAGTTATGCCATATCATCTATTGAAAAATCAAGAAAATAAATGTCATTATAACTTACACATGCAAGTATATAACCAAAGTGAATAAAAATAAGTTTAATCACCAAAATGGACAGTTACAAAAAGTACGTTACTATTTTATGACATTAACGCTACTCGAAAAGAGAGAATTGTAAAAACGTTTCTCTAAACTACCATCTATGAAGGTTAACTAAATCTATATTTAGTTTCTCTTATACCAAATCAGATTAAAAAATGTTTAGTAACATAAACACTCCATGTTTTCTTAGAGCATTTGCAACGGTTAACGTCCCCCGTTAAACGCGTGTTAAGCCACGTTAACCGGCATTAACCACAACGAAGCCGGCGTTAACGTGTCGGTGTTAGCCCAATAACAGGTGTTATTTGCAATTAAAAAAAACAATTCCCTAACAGATACTAGCGTTGGGGTTTAAAAAATTCATTTTACAACCCCTCGGAACCTTACGGCTAGTTTTAAAAAAACATTTTTTACCACTATAAATACCCCACTAAAACAACATTTTTTTCACACTTCCACTACTCAATCCTCTCAATCTTATACTTCCAATTACTAAAAAAAAATGTCGGGAGGCAACAACGATGATACATTCATGAATCTTCTCGGTGGTGGGTGAAATACCTCAAACCCGGGTTCATCTTCAAACCCGAACGCGGGTTCATCTTCAAACCCCAACGTCTCTTTTACAACCCACTAGGCTTGTCGAGCAGTAGAGCCAAGAAATGTACCTACAAAATCAACAATATCTGTTTTGGCAACAAAGTCAACAAAGCACATTAAACACCAACTTTCAAAATCTACAATTCTCACAACACTCACAACATTCACAAACTGAAACACATGATATTCCTGAAACACCCACGTCTCCTCCAAAAAAATCCAAAGGTTGTATTAAACAAAAGTCCAAAAAATCGAAAGACCCCGAACCAATCGATGATGAAGATGAAGAAGAATGCGTTGCTGGGCGTTGGCAACCATCAGAGGAGGAATTACTTGCCAGGTGTTATGTAGCTGTTACGGAGGATCCGATAGTCGGGCGTGCACAACCCAAAGATACATTTTGGATACGGGTCAGAAATGAGTTCAATAGACTCAATTTTCAACGACGCAACAAGGATATAATGACAAGCAAGTGGAAAAAGTTGAACCGTGATTGCACAACGGGAACAGAGAAGTGGGGAAAGTGAGATAGATGTCATGAAACGGGCGAAGCAAATGTATCGTGATGAGCACAAATCAGTGCCGTTTGCTCTCGATGATGCTTGGGAGATTTTGCGTAAGCATAAGAAATGGGACACGCCGGATCCGGTTGATTTAACCGTCGATGTCTCAAGCCAAACAAACGAGGCTTTGTTTGGTCATGATGAACTGTTAGGTCACCATATTAGTAACACAAGCATCAATATGTGGAAATATAGAGAAGAGAGATCGGTTGAACAATCAAACACTTATGCGTATGAATATAAGAAATGTTATGCGTATGAAAGTGAAATGAATTGAACAACCAACCTTCAAGAAAAGGTTTACAAGAGTATTTATAGGAGGGAACTAGGGCAACACTCCAAGTTCCCATCCTTTTACTTATTGGGCTTGGCCTAGGCTTATGGGCTTTCTACATAAGCCTAGCCTTGATTACAAACATAAAAGTCATATTAAGCTAACTATTACATATGAATCACTAACACTTGAAATATGGTTTATGAGTGATTCCAACAATCTCCCCCTAAGTGTTAGTGATGAATGAAAGAGTGATAAACATTGTAGGTGCTGATGTAATAGTAGCTTTGACGTCTTCTAACATTCTTCTTTCTTGTGAGAAGAGTTACCTTGATTCGAAAAATCTCCCCGGTGTAGAGAAATTGTTACCTTTGAAAAGTTATGCTTTGACGTCATCATTTTCTTTGTTCTTTGATATTTGTTCTTTGTGATGGTAGTGATAGTATGTTGTTGTTGTCTGCATCAGGTTAGCTTCGTTGCTCCAGTGTCTCCACGTCTTTCTTCAACATGTTCACACGCTCTTTGATGTTGGATTTCAATACTGATGTAGTTCTCTTAGTCTTTAAACTTTATAGATTCTGTGACTTTGACGAAGAATCATTCTGACTTTGTGTTGCCTTTTGAGAGAACTTCAATTAGTGTTGTTGTTGGTTTGAGCATGTGGAGAATCTGCACGATCAGTCCGCTCCAGAGCTTCCATAAGAAGAAAACATAAGAAAGATTAGTAATAAGCGGATTCCGGCACTTACAAGTTCGAACTTCGAGAGTGTTAACAGCATAGTGTGAAAACACAACTCTAATTCTCACAAAGGCCATTCCTGAACCGGAGTCCCACAAGTGAGATAACGCGATGTACCGAAGTACATCTACGGTTCAGATGAGTCGCTGAGGTACACCGAAGCATCACCCCACGACTGTAGACCGTTTGAGACACATTAAGCGTAATCCACGAGGAATTACCGAAGTGACCTCTGTCGGGTGTTTGAAGTTGACCCTGCGGGAGTTTCCATTCAATCACTGAGGATCACAATTGTGAACCTCTCATAAATGTTCTTGACAGATTGCTAGGATCTGTGTAGGACTCGATAACGTACCACTGTTGTTCTTATTGTTGAATAACAAGTGATGAAATGTCAAGTGTACCTATGAGATCTTTTGATGAATCTCGTGGTTCTAGACTCAATAGTGCGTTTTGGTTTTCCTGAGCGGAGACTAGGGAGAGGGTCTCCTTCTTCAATACCAGCAATCTCTAAGAGAAAGCCGATAGTTTACGTAGGGTTCCCTGTGAGAATGAAACAAGCTTCTTTTGGGAGAAACTTGAGTGGCTAGGAAGGTTTAGTGCATGCGTCACTGGGTCCATGACGACTTTTAATCTTCAATACCGGCGTCATCAAGTGACAACCAGTAGCATATGAATTGAACCGGTGTCTGCCCTAAGTTGAATAATCTGGAGGGTTATTTCTTTTCACCTTTTTCTTTGCTTTTCTTTTTAATTCTTCAACTCCTTCTTTCTCCAATTCTCATTTTCTCCTTTTTATAATCATACCTAAGGACTTCTAACACTAACTATTGGTAGTGTCCTTGGGTAGATCCCTCCGGCTCTGGCGGATCATAGGACGGTTATTCCTAACCTTAATCACCTTATAAGTCCATTGCCATAAAACCATTTTCATGAAAATCTCTCGAAGTGTTTGTGAATGAAAAACCATGTTTGAACACTTCAAGAGTTTTATATTTTCAGAAATACTCCCCCTCCATATGTGCTTAAGAGTTTTGACAGAAATCTGCACAGTGAGAGAAGAGCGCGCACTTTTTGAATTGATCGACTCAAGATAGACAGTTCCTTGCGAGACACGATTACGTTGCATAGTTAAAGAGATACATTGTCAGCTTTTAGGTGACAACTAGCTTTAATAACTACCTTGAAGATGTGGACAACCCCGAAAGGTTATCAAACCCGTCAAAGTTCATGTCTATCAAGAGCTTCTTGAATAGGTACAATTTACTTGGATAAGTCTTGGAAGACAAATCTTTTCAATGTATGACTGTTTAGTTCCCGTCAATTCATGGGTTGAAGTCTTTTCACACGAGGATTCAATAGCAAAGCACAACATATTTCTTATCACATAATTTTTCTCCCCCTCAAAAATGGCATATACATGTTATTTTTGATGAAATTTTGATATCAAATATGTCCATTTCGAGTTTTGCGGGAAGATTACCACTAAGAACATTTTGTGAACAAATTTTATAGTCAAATACTCCACCTCATCAAGTAATATTAACTTTTGAGGTTTAGAAAAACATAAGGGGAAGTACTTGTTCTTTTGAGCAAAACCTTTTAAATATTGAAAGGTTTGATAGGTTTACTCAAAAGTAAGAAGCTTTTGCTCCTTTTATAAGTATTGTGGCACTGAAGCGTACCACATGGTCCTTTCATTACACGAACGGGTTGTACACTGTTATGTGTGCACAAGCCATAGTCATTAAATAATCACACATCCAAATTAATAATGATAATGAAACAAATTAAGGGGTACCAGGAAGTCCATCAATCTTTCCAGGAATGCGAACAGGGCGTTGATAGCCTGTGAGAGTAATCCTGGGACGACCACCTACGAAGCTCTCTAGAGTTCTGAACTAGTCCCTTCTGTACAACCTTTCATCAATTCGAGTGATGATCCTCTTCACATCCCGTCTATCCTGAGAATTCCATCGCTTTGGAGACCCAATGCCTGCGTGTATCTCCTTTAACCTATAAGCCATGCCATCCCTCACCATCTTCAATGTGTGATCCCCAAACTTGTAAAGATCTCTACACGCCATCAAGCGCTTGCTGTAGTTCGTCGTAAACTACTCCGAATCGGTTTCTTGATGAGAGTGTATTGTGAAAGCTGGTTGATGTCGGTATTTCTAGCCGAGGTCCGGTGAAGTTGACACTGTCCGATATGATTCAACAGAAGTTGTAAATCTTCTACACGTTCCCGGATCACTATGCTTCTGATGAATATGAGCAAGGACTTGATGTATTCACGTTGAATTTCAGTCGATAAATGTCTCATTCTTCCTTGTACTTTAGCAAGATACAGATCTTCAATGTCGTTGAGAGACAAGTTCTGAAAGTCCGCTTCACAGAATTCATAGTCCCTTTCATCTTTTCTTTTGACCACGATATACTTGAGGAAGGTGTAATCCCATTTAGACGAAAGGGTGACATGATTAACGGCCACGATCCCTTTATCACTGAACACTTCATGTTGAGACTTTCGAACCTGGAAGCTCTTGTAGTAGATTCTTCGGCGTTCTGGCCAATGATGAATCTCGTACATTGCATCAATGTCATACTGTTCCACGCTGTTGGAAAACATGTGGGTAGCCTTTTCTTCGACGGCAATGCAGTTGGAGTATATGGTCGCCGAACGGAAGTGTAAGTGATGTAGCGTATTTCTTTGTACCATCGCTACCGTGTAGAAGAAATTCCAAATCTTTGTTGAAGAAGTAGCGAAATGGAATCCTAGGTTGATCTGGTTGGCCAATTGTTGGTAGAGGTGTAGACCAGTCGGTGTAGTATGGAGGGTTGTCTCTGTTAGGTCACTAGATTTACAACACAAGCTTACTAGAAAGAGATAGAGAGGAGATGAGATCGGTTGAACAAATATCAAACACACACACACGTATGAGTAGCACGGTTAGGCGTAGAGATGTGAATGAGAGAATAACTTGAACAACCAACCTTCAAATAAAGGTTTACAAGAGTATTTATAGGAGGGAAGCTAGAGCAACACTCCTAGTTCCCATCCTTTCCTTAATGGACATGGGCCTAAGCTCATGGGCCTTCTACATAAGCTTAAGGGTAATAACAAACATAAAGGCCATAATTAAGCTACCTATTACATATTAATTACTAACACTTGATTATGGTTTAGGAGTGATTCCAACAATCTCCCCCTCAAGTGTTGGTGATGAAAAACGGTGAAGGCTTTGATGTAATAGTAGCTTTGACGTCTTCTGACATTCTTCTTTCTTGTGAGAAGAATTTCTTTGATTCGAACCATCTCCCCAGTGTAGCGAGATAGTTTTCTTTGAACAATTATGCTTTGACGTCATCTTTAACTTTGTTCTTTGATCTTTGTTCTTTGTGATGAAAGTGATAGTATGTTGTTGTCTGTATCAAGTCTGCCTCAAGTCCGCTTTCGCTTGTGTCTCCACGTCTTTCTCCAACATGCTCACATGCTCTTTTGACGTTGGAAATCAGTACTGATGAAGTTCTTTAAGTCTTTAACTTTGTAGATTCTTTGATTTGACGAAGAATCATTCTGACTGTTGTGTTGCTTTTGGATAGAGCTTCCATTAGTGATGATGTTGGCGTGAGCATGAGAAGAATCAGCACGATCATTCCGCCTCCGAGCTTCCATAAGATGAAAACATAAAAACGGTTAGTAATAAGCGGATTCCGGCACTTACAAGTTTGAACTTTCGAGAGTGTTAACAGCATAGTGTGAAAACACAAATCTAATTCTTACAAAGGCCGGTTCTGAATCGGAGTCCCACAAGTGAGATAACACGATGTACCGAAGTACACCTACGATTCAGATGAGTCGTTGAGGTACACCGAAGTATCACCTCACGTAGACCGTTTGAGACCACTGCGCAATCACGGGGAGTTGCGGCGACTGCTCGGGCGTTCGATGTTGACCCTGGCAGGAGTTTCCATTCAATCACTGAGGATCACAAATGTGAACCTCTCATAAATGTTCTCGACAGATTGCTAAGATCTGTGAAGGACTCGATAATGTACCACTGAAATTCTTATTGTTGAATGTCAAGTGTACCTAAGAGATCTTTTGATGAATCTCGTGGCTCTAGACTTAATAGTGCATTTTGGTTTTCCTGAGCAGAGACTAGGGAGAGGGTCTCCTTCTTCAATACCAGCAATATCTAAGAGAAAGCCGATAGTTTACGTAGGGTTCCCTGTGAGAATGAAACAAGCTTCTTTTGGGAGAAACTTGAGTGGTTAGGAAGGTTTAGTGCATGCGTCACTGGGTCCATGACGACTTTTAATCTTCAATACCGGCGTCATCAAGTGACAACCAGTAGCATATGAATTGAACCCGGTGTCTGCCCTAAGTTGAATAATCTGGAGGGCTATTTCTTTTCACCCTTTTCTTTGCTTTTCTTTTTAATTCTTCAACTCCTTCTTTCTCCAATTCTCATTTTCTCCTTTTTATAATCATACCTAAGGACTTCTAACACTAACTATTGGTAGTGTCCTTGGGTAGATCCCTCCGGCTCTGGCGGATCATAGGACGGTTATTCCTAACCTTAGTCACCTTATAACTCCATGACTAACCTATGTTGCCATAAAACCATTTTGAAGAAAATCTCTCAAAGGGTTTGTAAATGAAAAACATGTTTGAACCACTATGAGAGTTTTATTTATTAAAATGAAATTAACCTTTTGGCAGTTTTGGTCCCTCTACCTTTTTCATTTTCATCCAAAGCCATATAACTTCCATTTTGGTTACCAAACAAAGATTTTAAGAAATTACTTTGACGCCACTCCCCCTCGACTTAATAAATGATGAAAGGTTATAAATTTTAGTCCGAGGAGTGTCAGTTTAACCAGAAAAGTTTACCACCATTGATACAAGAAACAACCAGAATAGAGTAACATGCAAGTACACGAATGTTTTGAAACAGTTAAGTGTTAATTTTCTCCCCCTCAACACTTGATCGGAAAAATACTGAATTTTGAAAGATTATAGTGTTGACGGAAGAAATGTACTAGCCATGTTGAAAGAAAAATAGATAGAGGAATATTTTTGTTGTTTTATCAGGTTTTATATTTTTGTATTTTGTTTTTGAAAACAATATTTACAAAAGAGATTTTGGTGTTTGACAGGTTTTTAAGACTGTTTTAGGATTTCATCCAATTCCTCTTGAGTCAAACACCTCATACCAATCCGGTGGACCAACTCATTAAATCTAGCTGGAGGCAAGGCTTTGGTGAGAAGATCTGCCAATTGGTATTCTGTACCCACAAAATATAATTCAACAAGTACCCTGTTCCACGTGATCCTTGATGAAATGATATCGAAGATCGATGTGCATTGATTTCGAGTGCTGAACTTAGTTGCACGAGATCGCAATGGCACTCCGATTGTCGCAGTACATCGGGATTCTGTCAAATACGTAACCATAGTCTTTGAGTTGTGTTCTCATCCAAATGACTTGAGCACAACACGCCGACATGGCTACATATTCTACTTCGGTTGAGGACAAAGATGTACCATCCTGCTTCTTCGATTTCCAAGACACCAGTTTATCACCAAGAAATTGTAAAGCTCCGGAAGTGCTTTTCCGTGAATGTAAGCATCCTGCGTGGGTCGGAAAAGCGATTAGTTCAAAACCAGAATCCTTCGGATACCAGATTCCCAAATTAATGGTTCCCTTGATGTATCGGAGGATTCTTTTAGCCTCAGAGAGGTGGGTTTCAGTTGGTCGCGACTGATAACGAGAGCAAAGATATACGGCAAAGACAATATCAGTCTGCTAGTGTTAGATACATGAGAGACCCAATAATACTACGGTATTTTGTAGGGTCCACCAATTTCCCATGTAAATCAGCATCTAGCTTCTTGGTATGAGCCATTGGTGTGGCATAGGTGTCACAGGTTTGCATTCCAAATTTGTGTAACAATTCAAGGGCATATTTGGACTGACTCAAGAAAATACCACGGGGTGATTGATGAACTTGTAGTCCTAGAAAGAACGTAAGTTCACCCAACATGGACATTTCAAAATATTTCTTCATTAGTTTTGCAAAAGCGATTGAGTACTTTTTATGAGTTGACCCAAAAATGATGTCATCCACGTAAATTTGAACAATTAAAATATGTTCCCCGTGATATTGTATGAAAAGAGTTGGGTCGACTGAACCTTTGGTAAAATTATTGGCAATGAGGAAAGATGATAACTTATCGTACAACGCCCGAGGAACTTGCTTGAGACCATACGAGCTTTGTTCAGGTTTGTAGACATGGTTCGGTAGGCGGGATCAACGAATCCTTCGGTTGGTGACATAAACCGTTTCTTTAAGTTGCCCATTGAGAAAGCAGCTTTTGACGTCCATCCGAAAGACCGTTATATTCATATGAGCCGCGAACGCGAGAAATATCCGAACAGCCTCAAGACGAGCAAGCGGAGCAAAAGATTCTTCAAAGTCAATACCCTCTTCCTGACGATAACCCTTAGCCACTAGGCGTGACTTATTTCTCGATAACGTTTCCTTCAAAGACATCCAATTTGTTTTTCCAAATCCATTTGAGACCAATGACGTAGACCCTGTTGGTCTTTCAACCAGTTCCCATACTTCAAGGCGTTTGAATTGGTTGAGTTCTTCTTGCATGGATTCAATCCAGTTGTCTTTTGTCATTGCGTCTTTGATGTTTTTAGGTTTAGATTGGCAGACGGTGAGTGCATAAATGCAATGTTCACCATCTGAGTGAAGACGTTGTCTTGTAACGACCGGTTGATTCGGGTTGCCAATAATATTTTCCAGAGGATGGTCTTTTGTCCATCTATGTGTGGAGGGTTGATGTTGGTATACATTGTGCGGATTTTGAGGATTCAAATGGCTTGTTGAAGATTCCGCGACATCCGTGCGCAGCCTCATTAGCAAACGGGTTAAAGCGCATTTGGATCAAAATCTGCGGTGGGGGTACTTCATTCGAACATCATCACCGGTTAATCATTGTTGGAAGCGGTTTGTTCAACTGTTGTGTTGGAGTCAACTGGTGGTGCTTCTTCAACCGTAGTTGTTGTAGCAGATGTATCAGGTATAAGATTATTATCGTTGAGCAAAGCGGAAACAAATGGATACACACGAGCACGTTCATCAATATCATCAGCGAACAGGAGCAAATAACCTTTCCATTTGTTGACGAGTAAGTCGAGGGCTTGTTTCGGTGATGATGGGGTTTGGGGAAGTTTAAGCGGTTGTGACCGGGTTCTAAGCTGTTATACTCAGAAGCCATTGCCGTAAGTTCATCAAAATGAGCATGAATCGTTTCCATAACCTCCTTTGTTCGACGATTCCAGATTTGGAAACCTTTAGAATTATCACAATATACTACAAAGACTCCAATGTCAGCTTTGGCTTTGAGCTTTCCAAAGTCATCACGATCATTATTCGGATAGCAAAGACATCCAAATACATGAAAGTGTTTGAGATTCAGTTTTCTGTTGTGGACAAGCTCGAAAGGTGTTTTGTTGTGGCGTTTTGTAATCATAGATCGGGTTTGAGTATAGCATGCGAGATACGAGCTTACGCCCATAAGTAATCTGGAAGTTTAGCTTTGATTAACATTGTTCTTGCAGCTTCCACTAACGTTCGGTTTGTCTTTCAACAACTCCGTTTTGTTCTGGTGTACGTGCAATAGATGTCGATCTTTGAATTCCCACTTTCTTATAAAATTCACGAAGAGTTTGGTTAACAAATTGGTGCCTCATCTGTTTCCGATTTGTCGAACGGTGTTTCAGAGTGAACTTGTATTTTCGTGAGAAAGGTGATGATCATCTGTGGAGCTTGATCTTTGCTTCGAAGAAAGTAGACCCAAGTCCAGCGTGAATAGTCATCAACGATTACTAAGATGTAGCGTTTGCCATTGATCGTTTGCACACGCATCGGGCCACACAAATCCATGTGAAGAAGATGAAGCACATGCTGAGAGCTGTGTTCCACCTTTGAAGGAAAATGAGCACGAGTGCTTTTGCCTTGTTCACAAGCTGAGCAAAGGTGATATTTAGAATACCGAAATCGTGGGAGTCCTTCAACTAGTTTGTGTCGAGCAAGGTTGGTGATGGTTTGAAAGTTTAGATGTGAGAGACGACGGTGTCATAGCCAGGATTTTGTTGATGTTGCCTTTGAAAGTAAGCAGATGGGAGAAGTAGCAACCATGTCTTGCATAGAGATAGTGTAAAGACTGGAATTACGCGAGCCAGACATAAGGTCGTTTCCTTGTAGATCACGAATGAAACAAGTTTTCTCCCTGAAAGCAACCTCCAAATCTCCATCACAAAACTGACTTACTGAAAATAGATTGTGACCGAGGCCTTCCACATAATAAACCCTGCTAATTTCAATATTGCCATTGATATAATCTCCGTAGCCCATGATAGCTGCGAAGTGATCATTCCCGAATCTGACAGTGCCAATGAACTTTGCAATAAAGTTTGATAACATTTAAGGTTGATCTGTCATGTGTCGGGAATATCCGCTATCAACAATCCAAAGGATGATCTGTATCACCTGCATTACACACATACGACACAGATGGAATAGAAGTAGATGTGGAACCCGATGAGTTAGAGGGTTATTCAGCAGTTATAGTAGAAATACACATATCAATGATTTTAGGCATCCATTTAAATCCTAGTGTATTATGTATCCATTTCTGCCATCTCCAACTTGTTTTAGCTTTAGTCTCAGTGAATGCACTAATAAACCCTGCTAATATCGATGTTCCCATTGATATAGTCTCCGTAGCCCATGATAGCTGCGAAGTGATCATTCCCGAACCTGACAGTGCCAATGAACTTTGCAATAAAGTTTGATAAAGTTTAAGGTTGCCTGTCATGTGTCGGGAACATCCGCTATCAACAATCCAGAGAATGATCTGTATCACCTGCATTACACATAGGCGACACAGATGGAATAGAAGTAGATGTGGAACCCGAAATGTTAGAGGGTTCCGGAGCATTTATAGTAGACATACACACATTAATAGCTTTAGGTATCCATTTAAATCCTAGTGTGTTATATATCCATTTCTGCCATCTCCAACTAGTAGTTGCTTTAGTCTTAGTGAATGCACTAGGTGGTACTACATTCCTAGGAGGTGAAACTGAGCTACAGGACAAAGCAAAGCGTTTCTTAGAATCTAAAGAGGGCGGTCTACCAAGCACAGACTTAGAAAGATTAGTGGGCATATAGGTATTCCGTTCTTAGGATTCCTTAAACGAGAGATGATAGCTTTAGCAACACATTTATCATGACAATCGGAATTCATACTTTTACGACAAATAACACAAGGTGCATCCGACTGAATATCAAAAGTGCTTAAAGGTTTAGCATTCGTTACATCACTATTTCTATTACATGTGCCAGATGCAATATCTATAGTGGAAGCAACGTGAATCTTATTCATAGTCCTAGGGTGTTCTTCTACTTTAGCATTCTTTATTGATCTTTTCTTAGGTCGCAACTTCCTATTCTTCGATGTAGTGCTCCTAGGCCGTGAAGTGCGGACGTTTGGAAAAGACGCAACTATTCCTGTTTCAGTAGAAGGAAGCACGCTAGCAACTTGTGATTTGGCAGTAGGGATTCTAGGTTCACGATTACTAAGTGTTATTGGTGCTATTCTCTTAATCACGGTAGGCGGAAGTTGTTCATACTTTCCTAACATTTCTCTTAACTTGAAGATAGTGTGAATCGGATCTTGATTTTCGTAACCGAATATTTCTAGAAAAATGCATAACTTCTTTAGTGTGTGCAAGATAATGATCAAGTTCATTTGATGCTTCATCACGAGTCTTTTTGAGTAAATCAAATATAACACCATATTCCTTTTTAACTTTTACAAGTTCTTGTTCATATTTTGAGATTTGACACTTAAAAGACACGTTTTGATCATCTAGTTGCTCAATTTTGGATCGAAGTTTTGTCACGCAAGCTCGGGCGATTTTGTGTTGAAAAGCAAGTTGTTGATCGTGAATATCTTTTTGACACCAATTAAGACGACGTATTGCATTTGAAAGTTCGTTTGACAATCGTTTGTTTTCAACTTTTAAGGACTCGATCTGAAGCACATTATCGGTTCTCAACATTTACCACAGAATCAACGATCGCAGAGATATAATCAAATGCATATGACAAAGAATTCAATAGCACAACATTATGGACATCAGCACATATGACATCTTCCAAGAGTCGATCAATATCTTTTCACAACAGATTCTTTTTACGTTTAGTGTTAGAAATAGATGTTTCTGTTTTCTCGAAAATGACCTTCATCAATCCAAGTTCCTTATGAAAGTCCCTTTCCCAAGACAATGCACAACTTTTCAAATTTTTAACATTCGGTTAAAGATTTTTCTGAAAAATGTCTCTTTGTTCTCACGCTAGAGGCGATTGAAAATGTTGAACTTTGATTTTCGAATGATATTCTATCTCATGTTGTAAAGTTTTGAGGTCAGCCATGAAAAGGTCAAAATATCGAAGAATTTTGCGATTTTCAGGTTTTGAGTTTACTTCACCGATGGAAGGTAAAGGACCATAAATTTGTGCATAATCTGGTTGGGGATTAACATTAGAAGACTCGTGTGTTTTTATGATTACCCTTGGTGTGTTAGAAGAATCCGTTGGTGTGACGAAAGTGATCGCTTTGAATAGTTAAAAGGTTTGTTGTAAACAACTTTTTTTAATTTTGATCGACACTCGTCTTCTGCATCTAATTCCTCTTGACGATGATATTTAACAACACTCATAACATAATTATCAACTTTATATTCTCGCGGAAACTTCAGGATTTGGTTTGAATGCTTTGGTTGAAAGCTTAGGTTTGTAATCCGCAAGATTCGGTCCATATCCATTTGGATTGGGTTTTAAAGTAAACTTTTCAATGGCTGTGACGGACTCGCCATGTTTGTAAACAACAGTTTTAAACTCTTTAAGTTTGTTTTGCAAGCCGATGATTTCTTCAAGATGATCATCTATTCGTTTCGTTGAATGCTTTTTGTATGCAGAGAACTGTTTTTGACAAGTTAACAACTCGGCCTTAGCTTTTTGATTTTCCAAGGTGAGAGCGTTAATTTGCTTTTTATGTTCATGTTTCAGATGTTCTATTTGAGACAACAAAGCATTCTTCGAAGCGGCTAGATCACGCATCTGTCGTTCTAAATATTTTTCGTTTTGATGAGATTTTGCAAAGGCGCTTCAAAACCTTTTCAAGTTTTTCTTGAGTTTTGAAAAAGTTGAGTTGCTTTTGTAAACATTCAAAATCCTTGGTTAACAGTGCATTTTTGCTTTTCAAGTCCTGATTAATGGCATGACATTCTTCCACTATGGTTTGTTGGTCTTGTATTAAACGAGCAAAATCCGGATGAGGCAAAAGTTCGGTGTGTTCAACGTGAGTCACAACATGATCATTACTTAGATCCTCAAGTATAACCACGGAGTCAATTTGAGTATCAAGGGAAACCATAAGGTCATCTTGATCTTCAAATATAACTACGGGGTCTATTTGAAAATCGGCAGAATGAGATGTGGACAACTCATTTTGAACATTCTGAGCCTTGCCGGATTCAGATGTTGGCGGAGATATGAGATCAGAGATAAATATGGTTTGTTCGGGTACTGAGACAAGCCATCAGTGTCATACACTGGGCCTGTGTCACTCATGTGTAACTCATGCATATTAGCCATCAACATAACATTTGCATTGGCCTGCAAGTCCTCCATATCATCATCAGTCGTGCATTTGCCATAAAGCTATGTTCTTTGTCTGTGAGAGTTCCACCAACTTCATCCTTAAGAGCCAAAAGAAGAGCCTCTTTGTGATAAGCACTGCCCCTAGTCCTAGGCTTTGGGCATGCATTAGCCAGATGTCCCTTCTCATTGCAGTTGTAGCATCGAAGACCATTCAACCCATTTTGAGCATTTCCCTGTTCCACCACTTGAGCTCGATTGTTATTCCTACCCATAGCATTAAACCCTTGACCACCGCCCATCGGACGACCATAACCACGATTCTGAACTTCAACTCGTCCATTGTTCACAACAGCTTGATTCCTTGTGTTAGATGAGGAACGAATATGGTTGTTGGACTTGTTGATATAACGGCTAAAGGCATTAGCAATCATAGCAAATCCTTGTTGTAATGCTTCGAACGGATTAGATTCCTCATTAGCTTCATGACAAGTGCTTGAGCATTTTTGTTGTTGTATGGAACCAATTGAGTTTGTTGAGATTGAGGCTGTGAAGGATCATATGGTGTGATTGTAGCAGTTGGTTGAGTTTCTGGTTGAGGAGAATAACTATTTTGAGCATATAAGGCAAGTTGTTGATTTTCCGGATGTGTCGATGGAGCAATTTGAGCACGGAGAATCCTTTCCTATCAACTTCCTTTTCATGAGGCTTCAAGTAATCGTACAACAATCCATATGTAGAATGATGCAAATTCTTCGCTTGACAGAGAAAAATGACATACTTCTCCCATTCAGGACCAAGACTACTCAGGAACTTAGTATTCACTGCAATTCTTGGCATGATGATGTTGTGTTTATCCAAATCATTGATGATGTCTGAAAAACGATGATGATAAGACTCTAGTGTCTCTCCCGGTTCAATCATGAAGTGTTCATAAGCCAAGTAAATTTTGGATTCCAAATCCTCCTGATTGACTACAGATCCTTCCATAAGAAGATGAATATGATCCCACATTTCCTTTGCAGTCTTTTGAGCATCAACACTTCGAAGAATTGGGTTAGGTAATCCTAATAGGATATATTGCATTGCAAGTTCATCAGCTTCATAGTGTAGAAGTTCCTCTGCATTCAGGTCGGCAACAGTAGCAATGTTGGATTGTTCATCTCTTGGTGGATTGGCATTTGGATCGGCGGGTTGATGAGTGTGTAAATACTCATCATTTTTGGTTTATTCTGAACTGCAAAACGTTTAAAAATGCTCAGAAATGCATCAAAATACTGAAAATATCTCAAAAGTGCATTTTATATGTTTCAGATGCAAAATGTTTAAAATCAGATGAAAAACGAGCAAAGTTTGCATAATTAGCAGTTTCAGCCAAATTCCGACTTTCAGAAAATGGCAAAATCAGTCCCTAGGCATTTATTTTAAAAGAAAAATCACCAAAGGTCCTTTTGGAATCATAAATTGTCATATTTAGTCCTTTGGTGGAAAATCCAAAAATATTTGAGAAATTTCAGTTTAGTCCCTGAAAATCCAAAAATGGTCAAAATTAGTCCTTGGAAATTTCAAAAGTGTCAAAACTAGACCTTGGTCTATTAAAGGTTGGCAAAACTAGTCCTTGGACTACTTTTCATAATTTACAGAATTGGTCCTTTGGTTTTATGAAATTGCAAAAGAGGTCCTTGTGTTTAATAAACAAACCAAACGGATCCTATAATTATCCCAAGCCCAATCTAAACCCCTTGGCCCAAACCACTTACCCGGTCCAGTATACCCATGACCCGACCAACCCAATGTTTAAAATAAACAAACCCGCCCCCTTTTCCCTGTCATCCCCGACATTTATGTCTGCAATCCCTCACCTCCAGCCACCTACAACCACCTTACTCCACCATTTGTCTCCCCCCTCCTCACCTAACATACAAATGCATTTAATGCAACCCCTTTCCCTGTCCAAGATATCAAGACCAAGATTTGGCGCCAAAACCATGAAACGGCCAAGATGGCTCAAAAGGCATCCAAGGGCTCAGATTAATGCTGGGAAGTGTCCAGAGAGAGGAGAGAGACAGTTTGGTGCATAAAAGAAGCCAAGAGGAAGCAAGAAAAAGGAGTAGTTAGTTTATTTTTCATATATGTATGTCGTTTTAATGTTGTTATGTCTTACTTAGTTTCTCAGTTGAATTTTAAAGCTCTTTTGTGCTCAACTTAGTTGTTTCATTGTATTAAAACCCTTATCAAGTTTCAATTCAAGTCTTGGTTAATATTTCATATTTACTGTCCACTGTTGCAAATTGGAGTTTCAAGTTCTTATGTTTCATTCTCTAGCAGCTTATTTATAAGCTCACATAAGTCTATGCAAGCTTATTATAGCTCTGTGTAAGCTTATAGTTAAGTTTTAAGCTATTTTGGGTATTGGTCAACACAAGTCAAACTTGGAGCAAAATGGGTGCAGGAATGAAAAATGGTTGGTTCAGAGCTGGATTTGGGTTGAATCAAAGTTAGGTTAGGGGTTGGATTAGGCTAGTGTTCTTGGTTTCATTGTTGGCAGGCCATTGTGGCCTTGGACCAATTGTAAGTGCAACTTTCAAAGCTCATAAGCATAATCTGTCTTTGTAGTTTTCACTAGTTTAATTCTGTGTATTTAGTTGTATTTAGGTTATTTGAACTGACATTGATCATTAAAACAGGTTGTAGCATTGAGTAGCTCATTTAATTTTTATAACAGTTAAGATAGGAGTGTTTGGTTTAGCTTTAAAATCTGTGCTAGAGGTTGATATATTGGATTAGGTTAGTTGCTTTAGACTTGTGATGGTTTATTGAGTTCATGCCTGTTTTTGTTTTGCATACAAACACACTGAAGTCAAAATCATCTTTGAATCTGTCTCATTGATTATCTGTTGGATTTTTAGGATTTGAAATCTCTGGATTTGTGTTTAAAAGTCTTAAGCATTGCTTGCTTTGTGCTTGTTCCTTCATATTACATCAACATCAATCATAAAATTGGATTCAAAGTCCATTTTAGTCAAAGTTCTTCTATATCTTCAAAAGTCAAAAATAGCAAAAGTCTGTTTTGGGGTCAGTTACAAGGAATTTTCATGAGCTTATTTTTTGGACTTATCAAGCGAATCTTGGCATTTTAGAAACTTGACCTGGTCTTGTTACTCATTAGCATTTTAGTATAATTTTACAATTTTTGCAAAAGCTCCAAACAAGCTCTTATCTTAGGCCAAACTCTGCACCACGGCTCGTTAACACTTAACACCGAGCTTTTCTCAGAAATTGCAGCTTAGGCACAGGGCTTATTAGAGCTTATCATAGTCTGCTTTTTGGTACACTTGGTCTCACCCAGGTCCTTTCCAAGTTCCAATTCATAGTTTTCAGTTTGAGCTTATTTATAGGCCTGTGTTTGTGTTCAAAGTAGGCACATCAAAACTGTTTTAGCTTAATCTCATAATCATCACATCTGTGTTATTTGGCTATTCAGAAGTTTTAGCTTGTTGATTTAAGTTTCATTTTGGTTATTTTAGTATTTCATAGCTTTTTGAATCAGTTGGTTGCTTGTCTTGTTCATTTGGCTTATTTTAGTGCTTATTTATAAGCACTTGTGACATCAGTTGCATTTTTCTCCATATAACCCACTGTTTTTCCATTTTTCTTAGCTTCTTAATATCATTTTAGAGTTTCCCTGAAATTTTCAGATTTTTCCAAGCTTGTTTGCTATTTTTCTTAATTTAAAGTAGTTTTTAAGCATTTTTAATTAGCTTTTAATACAAAAAATTCAGAAAAGGTTCAAAAAATTAAGTTTTCATTTTTCTTAGGTTTAGATAAATATAAAAAGTAAAAAAAGTAATTTTCCAGATTTTTCATAGTTTATTTGGTAATTTTTAGTAATTTAATTAGTTTTTAATAGTTTAAAATTCCTAGAAAATAGAAAAATAATCAGAAAATTACAAAAATAGTTTTGAAAATTCTATTTTGATATTTTAGATTTTTCTAAGTCTTAATTTTATTTTTCTAGCTTTATTTCTTAATTTCTTGTATTTTAGGCTATTATTTAATAGTTAAAAATAGTTTTTAATTAGATAATTAGTCATAAAAATAATTTTCTTTTTCTAAAAAGTTTCTTTTATCATTAGGATTGTAAAAACATCATTTTCATATTTTTAGGGTTAATATTGTGTAAGTTTTACTTTTTAATTTGTACGTCACGTAGATTTTAATTTCAGTTTTATAAAAACATAAAAACAAAAACATCATTTTAATTATAGTGATAGCGTTTATTTAATAGATTTTATCTTTTTAATTTCCTTTAATTTTCATTTAAGCCTTTGTAATTTGTTTGATATTTCTGTAGTTATAATAATCAATTCATATTCTCTTTTCCATTCAAATTCCTCGATCACTACACGTTTGATAATCCATTGCATAGCTCGCTGGGACATAACGACCCGGGGAGACCCTATACTCCTCTGATCTTCATTGAGTTCGTTCCTGAGCCGTTTTAAGGTTCTTACGGTCTGCCATTCACAAGTGGCAGGCTTGTGTGAGAAACCTTGACTGTTCGGGAGCGCATCACGGGTACGATAACAGTAGGCATCTGAAATGGACCTTCCAAGATAACCTTCTTTAAGAACTTTCCATGTGGCTTCTTCAGATCACAAAACCTAAAGAACCTTATCACCCATTGATCGTAGTTTCCTGGAGTGAGCATTGGAGGTCTATCAAGTGATCCAGCCTCATGAATTGATTGTTGGCTGCTTAAAGCTTCACACATCTTTGCAAACCAAGTGGGTTCCTTCATAGTGTTCCTTGATGGATGTTGATTGAATTCGTTTGTGTAGGGTTGTACTTGAAGACTTGGTGGTGGTTGAACCATTTGAGGTTGTGGAATTGCAGCAAGTTGTGGAGTATGTTGTTGATTAAATTGTTGTTGATAAATTGCTTGTTGTTGATTCCATTGTTGATGTTGTGGAGTTAGTTGTTGTTGACGTTGAGAATAAGTGTAAGGGAAATAGTTAGAGTATGGTGGTTGTGACATGTTGAAAACTTGTGTTGGTAAAAATGGATCTTTGTAGTCGAATGAACCTTTGTTGATGAAGTATCCTTAGGCGTAGTAATCACAATAAACCAAATAGGACTTATGCGTAAAAACACCAAAGTTACGCGTAACAATGAGAGTTACGCGTAAGCAGGGTAAAGGCACTAAAGTTATGCATAGACACAAAGTTATGCGTAGAAAGTTAGGCGTAGGATTACCTTATGCGTAAGACTAGGCTTATGCGTAAGATGAATCTTATGCGTAGGATTTCTACGCGTAAGCTTTATGCTTATGCGTAAGTTTAGGGTTTTATCCCAAATGATCTTTTACACTATCCCAGTGCAAAAGATATCCAAAGTCGACGTATTTTCAGGCTTATCCAAGCAAGAAAACACGGAGTAAACCACGAAACTGAAGATCAAGCCACGGATAAAGTTACGCGTAAAAATTGGGTTTTGGTTACGCGTAGCTTACTCGTAAAAGTGATTTTGCCCAAAGTTGTGTCTAAACCAGATTTTTGTTATGGAATAGCTTCAATATCACCAAAATAACACAAAAGTGTGAAACTTGATGAGTCGAAACGGCTAAACAGGTTACGCGTAGAACGTCACCCACGAACAAAAATAAGCTTAAAAACGTAAATCCACGCGTAAAGTTTGAAACTTTTTGCCAAAAACAGTTATTTTAACACCTTAAAACGTTGAAAGTACAAGAATCTTGGATTAAAAAGTGTAAAAATCGTGTTTTTAAGCGAACCAAAGTATCATACGTTGTTTTACGCGTAGGACCTTAAACCCACTTCAAAAACAAAACGTTTCACCCAACTAATAGGCGATTGATACCACTGTTAGGTCACTAGATTTACAACACAAGCTTACTAGAAAGAGATAGAGAGGAGATGAGATCGGTTGAACAAATATCAAACACACACACACGTATGAGTAGCACGGTTAGGTGTAGAGATGTGAATGAGAGAATAACTTGAACAACCAACCTTCAAATGAAGGTTTACAAGACTATTTATAGGAGGGAAGCTAGGGCAACACTCCTAGTTCCCATCCTTTCCTTAATGGACATGGGCCTAAGCTCATGGGCCTTCTACATAAGCTTAAGGCTAATAACAAACATAAAGGCCATAATTAAGCTACCTATTATATATTAATTACTAACACTTGATTATGGTTTAGGAGTGATTCCAACAGTCTCTTTTGGTGAAGTCAATGTTTGCTTCAGAGTTGAAAGGCTTCATTCTTGATTCGTCTCAACTCTGATTTCGTCATCTTCTTCACATGAAACTTCTCTTGCAATAACTTAGCATGCTCCAACGTACTACCTTCTACCATATCTGGATCATCAGTTATGGCGGGAGTGGCATCAACAAGTGTAGAGAACCAATCAAACTCGGTGTCATCTTCATCTAACCATGAGACGACATTAGCCTTAGGAGACTTCTTCTTCTTCTTTGGCCTTGATGAGGATGATGGTTTCTTTGTTGAAGCGGGAGAGGTGGGTTGTTGTTGGGGCTCAGGGACTTCCTCATCGTCACCACCAGTATACTCAAAGTGATCACCGGTTTTCTCTGTCTGGGGTGGTAACTCAGAGTCCTGAGGTTTGTCAGCAGAAGAGCGAGGAGGAGATCGTCTTGGTGGTGAAGTCCTTCGGGGTGGTGGTGGCATAGATGATGGTTCTCCAGACTGCTTTGGACGTTTAGGCTCGTCATTTTTATCCTTATCCTTGTCTTCATCGTCTCTTGGACGTTTAGGCCTTTGAGCTTCTTCTCTGTATGCTGATTTGAGTTGGTATTCCAGCAATGCTTCAAACAATTTACCTTCGTGAGAAGTAAATGTTGCAGATCGTTTAGACATTTGAGATACTAGCCTGGAAACCAATTCAGAATATGAGAATATTATGGGATCAGTTGGATTGATGTTCGCTTGCATAGGTGTTGATCTCATAGTTTGCTTGGCCAAATGCAATAGATTTGGATAGAGTTGTCTGGTGTACATTTCTTTTGTCACACCAGGAACGATGTCAAGAAGGAACTTGTGAGTGTAACCTTTGATCATCTCATTCATTTCCCCTTGAAGATCCCGTTGCATGAACTTCTGGATGTACTCCCTTTCAGCTGACATCTTGTCATTCTCGTCAAAAAGATACTAAACCTGGTCAGCGAGAAAATTCAGCTTTTTGTAAAGCACGTCTTTCTTCCTGACCTGCTTGACAGCTTTAACGATCCTTGTCTTTGCTCGAGAAATCCAAGAGTCCGTTGGCTTCTTCACAGATTTGGATGTGGATTTGGTTGTTCTTCTGGATGGTGGTGGTGAAGAGTGAGAGGATGAATCTGATGATGAAGATACATGAGGAGGTTCAGGGTCCTTAGGAGGTTCAGAGGTTTGTTCTTTAGAATGTGCTGGACTATCTAGAAGAAAGTTATCATATTCAACCTCGTCATCCTTTGCAGTCTTAGCCTTTTCTTCAGCCTGCATCCTGGCCTCTTCCTCTGCTTTGGCTTGAGCTGCAGCCTCTTCATCAGTCTTTTCTTTCTCAGACTTTTCCTTTTCTGGTTCCTCTATGTCAAAGTCGATAGAATCCTCCAGGCGCTTTTGTTGTTGCTCAAGAGTGGTGGCACCAATTCCCTTACCGGGTTGATTAACCGCATCAGGAATTGGTGTAGATAGGACACCACCACTTGACCCTCCGGGGCCACGCATTTGTTCCTGTTCAAACTCTTTTGCCTTATGTTGGAGTCTAATGATTTTGAACTTCTTCCTGTAGTCAGTATCCAGTGGCTCTTCATTAGAGCTTTCTTCTTCTTGCTCAAGTACTGGAGTCTTCCCTTTGCCTTGGTCAACTTTTGGACTGGGAGGTTTAGCTACTGTTTGAGTGACAACGGTTGCAGTTTCAGAGTAAATAACCTCTTCTTCTGATTCGGTTTCCTCAGAGTTTTCATCCACTAGTTTTCTTTGCGGTTCAGAATTAGGAATGGGAATAGGACCAGCTTCCTTAGATGGAACTTTCCTTTTGAGTGAAGGTTTCCTCTTAGGGAACTTTCATTGACTCTCAGTGCTTGCAACACTTCCTGCACTGCCTCTTCTGGTTTTCCTAGTAGGTGTACCAGAAGACTTGTCATCGAGAAAACCAACTTTGCCTTCATCAACTGCTACCAAATACCTTTTGTATGAGTAAAGTTGTTTGATTGCATCAGAGAGAAGGTGATCCGGAAGCACAGCACCTTGTTTCTTTGTTGTTGATTCCTTAAATCTGACTGTTAGAGTAGGTTCATACAACATGGAGTGATTGTTTGGGTCGTCGAGTCTCAAGGGAATATCAAGATTTAACCCAAGAGCTCTCTGGATCAGCAGTTTTGTGTATCTGATGTATGGGGTCTTGGTGCCTCGCTTTTTGAGGAAAGACATCATGTCATCCCATATCAGAGCTTCAACTTCGATATGTTTCATGTTGATCAAAGCCAAAAAAATCTGTAGTTCCATGAGCTTGGGATGCTCATAACCACTATCCAGTCCAGAAACAGATTTTGTGATGATGATGAAGAGGGTTCTCCAAGGCTGAGGGATATTCTTCAGGTCAACGTAAGAGTGCTTGGTGATTACCCCTGTAGCTTCGTCATAACCGATGTTGATCATGAATTGCAGAACAACCTCTTCAGAAGGTGTAGCGTTGTACTCAGTTGGTTCAATGACAGGAATGAGGAGAATAGCCCGCAAGTCTGCTGGTGTGATGGTGACTTGCTTGTGATTGAGAGTCACAGTCACATCATTTTGCCCTTTGATCTGCTTCATTGTGTGCCAGAATTGCTGTATGTAGATCTCCGGAACTGTGGCAGAGTTGGTGAGCATGTTCTGATAAGAATGGTGAGAAGACTCTGAGCATGTGAGGGTATCAAAATCAACACGGAGGTTGTTCTTTCCAATCTTCATCGGATAGCCATTAGGGAAGATATCAGCAATGGTGAGAACATTTGGTGCATCCACATTCTGCATTTGAGCGTCCATGTCGTGATCTGAAAGATATTTAGTCAAAAGAACCAACATATCGAAAGACATTATGTTAGTCAATAGATGGTTTTATTGTCTAATTATTGAATGTGACATGTCGATGATTGTTACGAGTCCAATGTCACTAGTTTGTCCAATAGTCCAATGAAGTCGTGATAAATTTTGTGAGTTGATTAACTTTAAGTTTTAAAGTCCATGTTTTCACTTATTATTCACAACTTGTTTAAACATTTAAGCTTATAGTGACATTATTGGTTTCGTGGCGTTATGATTTATTTATTTACAAGTTTGCACGCGTAACAATTCATGATTAAGGTTAAAGTAGGCTTAGGCATAGAAATGGCAAGCTTATGCGTAAACAGGAATGATATATGCGTAAACGCAAGCTTATGCGTAGGTTCTTGACTTACGCGTAAGAAATATTACGCGTAGGAAAAGGGGACCTTATGCATAGAGCTTACGCGTAAGCGTATATGGAACCTTACGCGTAAGGCTTACTCGTAAGAGTCAACCTTATGTGTAGAGGTCACTGTTTACGCATATCCTTCACAGGATACGCGTAGTCCCTTATGTAGAACCTTATGCGTAAACGTTACGCGTAAGATTTCTCTTACGCATAACATGCTACGCGTAAGGTGATCATTATGCGTAGATGTCAAACAACCTTGATTCTGAATTTTCACGCGTAATAAACCTGAAATAGTTTCATCATAGCACCAATATTAACGCATAAACTCAGTTATTTTCCAGATCATAGCATGAATACACATTAAACAGTTACGCGTAAGAAGACTTATGCGTAAACTTAAACCCTAAGTTTCAAGAATTACGCATTACTGTTCTAACCATAGGATTAACACCAAACTTGTTCTGGTAAGTCTTAGAAGCTAAATGAGTTGTTCATCCAAGTTTTAACATCAGAATCAAAGAAAATCAAAAATACCTAAATACATATGAACATAAACCCTAGTTTTAAATTATAAGGCAATTGATGTTTCTGGGTAATTTCTGGGCCTAGATATGATCAATTCAACTTGAACACAACATCATAAAACTATCTTTTTCACCAAAAACACTCACATATGAAAACCCCCAAATCGGCTTATAAACCCTAATTTTGAAAATCGGACAATTCGTGTTTTTGAGTGGATTAGATTGATAAAAATGGTTTTGGTATATAGTTTTGAACATTTTAACACCATTGTATCATGAAAAAACTCACACCTGATGATCTTGTGTTCATATGCTTACGCGTAGAACACGAAGATCATCCAAACACAAGATTTAGCCGTTGGATTTGCATGTAATTCAAAACCATTGTTTGTAAACACGTTTAGATTACGAAATCACTTACAAATGATGATCAAGAAAGCGGATTTGGAGATTGATTATTACGCGTAGGATCTTGTTAGATTGGATATTAAATGTGAAGAGTTAATGAATTAGGTGGGTTGTTTTATTAAAATAACTTTAAGCTTTTGACAGTTTTAGCCCCTCCACCTTTTCCATTTTCATCCAATGTCCATAACTTCCATTTTGGTTACCAAACGAAGGATATTTGGAAAAAAAAAATTGACAACATTCCCCCTCGACTTAAGAAATAATGAAGTTTTATAAATTTTTGTCCGAGGAGTGTTAGTAAACCAGAAAAGTGACCACCATTTAAAGAAACAACCGGGATAAAGTAACATGCAAGTACAAGGTTTTTATGAAACTGGAAAAATATGTTCTTTCTCCCCCTCAACACTTGATCGAAAAAATACTGAATTTTAAAAGAATAGAGTGTTGACGGAAGATTTGTACTTGCCATGTTAAAAGAAAAATAGATAGAAGAATATTTTTGTTGTTTTACCAGATTTTATAATTTTGTATTTTGTATTTGGAAAATATTTACAAAAGAGATTTTGGTATTTGACTGGTTTTTAAGAATGTTTTAAGAGTTCATCCAGTTCCTCTTGAGTCAAACACCGCATACCAATCCGGTGGACCAACTCATTAAACCTAGCAGGAGTTAAGGCTTTGGTGAGAAGATCTGCCAATTGGTATTCAGTACCCACAAAATATAATTAAACAGTACCTTGTTCCACGTGGTCCTTGATGAAATGATATCGAAGATCAATGTGCTTTGATTTCGAATGTTGAATTGAGTTGCACGAGATCGCAATAGCACTCCGATTGTCGCAGTACATCGGGATTCTGTCAAATACATAACCATAGTCTTTGAGTTGTGTTCTCATCCAAATGACTTGAGCACAACACGCCGACATGGCTACATATTCTGCTTCTGTTGAGGACAGTGATGTACAATCCTGCTTCTTCGATTGCCATGACACCAGTTTATCACCAAGAAATTGTAAAGCTCCTGAAGTACTTTTTCGTGAATCTAAGCATCCTGCGTGATCAGCGTCTGAAAAAGCTATTAGTTCAAAACCAGAATCCTTCGGATACCAGATCCCTAAGTTAATGGTTCCCTTGATGTATCGGAGGATTCTTTTAGCCTCAGAGAGGTGAGTTTCAGTTGGTCGCGACTGATAACGGGAGCAAAGATAGACGACAAAAACAATATCAGGTCTGCTAGCCGTTAGATACATGAGAGACCCAATGATACTACGGTATTTGGTAGGGTCCACCAATTTCTCATGTAAATCAGTGTCTAGCTTCTTGGTATGAGCCATTGGTGTGGCATAGGTGTCACAGTTTTGCATTCCAAATTTGTTTAACAATTCAAGGGCATATTTGGACTGACTCAAGAAAATACCACGGGGTGATTGATGAACTTGCATTCCAAGGAAGAATGTAACTTCACCCATCATTGACATTTCAAAATGTTTTGTCATAAGTTTTGCAAAAGCATTTGAGTATTTTAAATGTGTTGACCCAAAAATGATGTCATCCACATAGATTTGAACGATTAAGATGTGAGCCCCGTGATATTGTATAAAGAGTGTAGGGTCGACCGAACCTTTGGTAAAATTATTGGCAATAAGGAAGGATGATAACTTATCGTACCACGCCCGAGGGGCTTGTTTGAGACCGTAGAGAGCTTTCTTCAGTGTGTAGACATGATTAGGGAACTCTGGATCAACGAATCCTTCTGGCTGGCTAACATAGACCGTTTCTTTCAGTTGTCCATTGAGAAAAGCAGATTTGACATCCATCTGAAAGACCGTGATGTTCATGTGAGCCGCAAATGCCAGAAAAATCTGAACAGCCTCAAGACGAGCAACCGGAGCAAATGATTCTTCAAATTCAATACCCTCTTCCTGTCTATAACCCTTAGCCACCAGACGTGACTTGTTTCTAATTACGGTTCCTTCAGCATCCAATTTGTTTTTCGAAATCCATTTTAGACCAATGACGAAGACCCCTGTTGGTCTTTCAACCAATTCCCATACTTCAAGACGTTTAAACTGATTGAGTTCTTCTTGCATGGATTCAATCCGGTTGTCTTTTGTCATTGCATCTTTAATGTTTTTAGTTTCAGATTGGCAGACAGTGAGAGCATAAATGCAATGTTCACCATCTGTGTGAAGACGTTGTCTGGTTATGACTGGTTGATTCGGGTTACCAATAATGTTCTCTAGAGGATGGTCTTTCGTCCAACGATGTGTGGAAGGTTGATGTTGATATACATTATGCAGATTTTGAGGATTCAAATGGCTTGTAGATGATTTCGCAACATCAGGTGCAGCAGTTTCATTAGCAAACGGGTTAAAGAACGCATTTGGATCAAAATCTGCAGGTGGGGGTACTACATTAAGAATATCATCAGCTGCTTCAACGTCGTTGGAAGCAGTTTGTTCAACTGTTGTTGTAGAGTCAACTGGTGGTGCTTCTTCAACCATAGTTGTTGTGGCAGGTGTATCAGGTATTGGATTATGATCAGGTTGTGCAGCGGAAACATTGGATACACCTGGAGCACGTTCATCAATGTCATCACTAAACAGCGGAGCAAATAGCTTTTCCATTTGTTGACGAGTAAGCTGGGGGCTTGATTCAGCTGATGATGGGGTTTGAGGGAAGTTTAAACGGTTGTGACCGGGTTCCAAGCTGTTATACTCAGAAGCCATTTCTGTAAGCTCATCAAAATTAGCATGAATCGTTTCCATAACCTGCTTTATACGACGATTCCAGATCCGGTAACCTTTAGAATTCTCACAATATCCAATAAAGACTCCAATGTCATCTTTGGCTTTTAGCTTTCCAAAGTCACCACGATCATTATTTGGGTAGCAAAGGGATCTAAATACATGAAAGTGTTTGAGATTCGGTTTTCTGTTGTGGGTAAGCTCAAAAGGTGTTTTGTTGTGGCGTTTTGTAATCATTGATCGGTTTTGAGTATAGCATGCAGTTGATACAGCTTCTACCGATAAGTAATCTGGAAGTTTAGCATTGATTAACATTGTTCTTGCAGCTTCTACTAACGTACGGTTTTGTCTTTCAACAACTCCGTTTTGTTCTGGTGTACGTGCAATAGATGTTTGATGCTCAATTCCCACTTTCTCATAAAATTCTCGAAGAGTTTGGTTCACAAATTCAGTTCCTTTGTCTGTTCTGATTTGGCGGACGGTGTTCCAGAGCTGAACTTGAATTTTCGTGAGAAAGGTGATGATCATCTATGGAGCTTGATCTTTACTTCGAAGAAAATAAACCCAAGTCCATCTTGAGTAGTCATCAACAATTACCAATATGTAGCATTTGCCATTAATCGTCTGCACGCGCATCGGGCCACACAAATCCATGTGAAGAAGATGAAGCACATGCTGAGAGCTTTGTTCCACCTTTGAAGGAAAATGAGCACGAGTGCTTTTTCCTTGTTCACAGGCTGAGCAGAGGTGATCTTTAGAGTACCGGAATATCGGGAGACCTTCAACAAGTTTATGTCGAGCAAGATTGGTGATGGTTTGAAAGTTTAAATGTGAGAGACGACGGTGCCATAGCCAGGATTTTGTTGATGTAGCCTTTGAAAGTAGACAGATGGGTGACGAAGCAACCATGTCTTGCAATGAGATTGTGTACAGACTAGAGTTGCGAGAGCCAGTCATAAGATCGTTTCCTTGTAGATCACGAATGAAACAAGTTTTCTCCCTAAAAGCAACTTCCAAGTCTCCATCACAGAATTGACCGACTGAAAAGAGATTGGGACTGAGGCCTTCCACATAATAAACCCTGCTAATTTCAATATTGCCATTGATATAATCTCCGTAGCCCATGATAGCTGCGAAGTGATCATTCCCGAATCTGACAGTGCCAATGAACTTCGCAATAAAGTTTGATAACAGTTTAAGGTTGCCTGTCATGTGTCGGGAATATCCGCTATCAACAATCCAAAGGATGATCTGTATCACCTGCATTACACACATACGACACAGATGGAATAGAGGTAGATGTGGAACCCGATGAGTTAGAGGGTTATTCAGCAGTTATAGTAGAAATACACATATCAATGATTTTAGGCATCCATTTAAATCCTAGTGTATTATGTATCCATTTCTGCCATCTCCAACTTGTTTTAGCTTTAGTCTCAGTGAATGCACTAGGTGGTACTACATTCCTTGGAGGTGATACTGGAACTACAGGGACATCAATGCGTTTCTTAGAATCTAAGGAGGGCGGTTTACCAAGCACAGACTTAGAAGCATTAGTGGGCCTAGAGGTATTCCGATTCTTAAGATTCCTTAAACGAGACAAGATAGCTCTAGCAACACATTTGTCATGACAATCAGAAAGCATACTTTTACCTCAAATAACACAAGAAGCATCAGACTGAATATCAAAAGTACTTAAAGGTTTAGCATTCGTTACAACACTTTTTCCATTACATTTGTCAGATGCAATATCTAAAGTAGGTGCAACGTGAGTCTTATTCAAAGTCCTAGGGTATTCTTCTACTTCAGCATTCCTTATTATTCTTTTCTTAGGTCGCAACTTCCTATTCTTCCTTGTATTGCTCCTAGGCTGTGAAGTGCGGACGTTTGGAAAAGAGGCAACTAGTCCTGTTTCAGTAGAGGGAAGCACATTAGTAACTTGTGTTTTGTCAGTAGGCAATCTGGGTTCACGTTTGCTAAGTGTTACAGGTGCAATTCTCTTAATGATGCTAGGCTGAACTTGTTCATACTTTCCTAAGATTTCCCTAAACTTAATGATAGTGTGCACCAAATCTTGATTTTCAGAACGAAGATTTCCAGCAAAATTCATGACTTCTTTAGTGTGTGCAAGATAATGATCAAGTTCGTTTGATGCTTCATCACGAGTCTGTTTGAGTAAATCAAATGTGACACCATATTCCTGTTTAACTTTTGCAAGTTCATGTTCATATTTTGAGATTCGACACTTAAAAGACACATTTTGATCATCCAGTTGCTCAAGTTTTGGATTAAGATTTTTTGCATGCAACTTGGCGATTTTGTTTTAAAAAGCAAGTTGTTGATCGTGAATATCTTTTTGACACCAATTAAGACGACGTTTTGCATTTGAAAGTTCGTTTAATAATCGTTCATTTTCAACTTTTAAAGACTCGATTTGAAGCACATTATCAGTATTCTCAACAATTTCAACAGAATCAACAGTATCAGCAGAGATATAATCAGATGTAGATGCAACATATTGTAATAACACAAGATTATTGATATCAGCACAGATAACATCTTCCAAGAGTCGATCAACATCTTTTCTCAACAGTTTCTTTTTACGTTTAGTATTTGAAATCGATGTTTCTGTTTTCTCGAAAACTGTTTTCATGAGACCAAGTTCCTTGTGAAAGTCCCTTTCCCAATATAGTGCACAAGTTTTCAAATTTTTGACATGGGGTAAAATTCTTTTCTGAAGAATATCTCTTTGTTCTCGCGCCATTGGCGATTGAAAATGTTGAACTTTTATTTCAGAATGAAATTCAATCTCACATTCCAAAATTTTAAGGTCAGATAAGAAAGTGTCAAAATATTTGATAACGCGACAACTTTCGGCATTAGTTTTTACTTCACTAAGTGAAAGTAAAGGACCATTAATTTGTGCACCATTGTGTTGGGAACTAACTTCAGAAACTGGTGTGATAACCAAAGGTTTGTTAGAAGTATCTTGTTGTGTGACAAAGGTTACGGCTTTTGAATTGTTAAATGGTTTGTTATAAACGACATTTTCCATTTTTGACCGACTCTCGTCATCAACATCTAATTCCTCCATGCGATTATATTCAACAACAGTCATAATTGAATCATCAATTCTATGTTCTGCACTGTAAACTTCAGGATTTGGTTTGAATGCTCTGTGTGAAAACTTAGGTTTGTAATCAGCAAGATTCGGTCCATATCTATTTGGATTTGGTTTGAAAGTAAACTTTTGATTCGTTGTGATTGATTCACCATGTTTATAAACAACATTTCGAAACTCTTTGATTTTGTTTTGTAAGTCGACAATTTCTTCAAGATAGTTATCTATTCGTTTCGTGGAATGCTTTTTGTACTCAGAGAACTGTTTTTGACAAGTTAACAACTCAGCCTTGGCTTTTTGAGTTTCCAAAGTAAGAGCGTTAATTTGTCGTTTGTGTTCATGTTTTAGTTGTTCTATTTGAGACAACAAAGCATTCTTCGAAGCGGCTAGATCACGCATCTGTCGTTCTAAATATTGTTCGTTTTGATGAGAATTAGCAAAAGCGGCTTCAAAACCTTTTTCACGGTTTTCTTGAGTTTTGAAAAAATTGAGTTGCCGTTTTAAGCATTCGAGATCCCTGGTTAACGGTGCATTTTTACTGTGTAAGTTCTGATTTAATGCACGACATTCTTCCATTCGGGATTGTTGGTCTTTAAGTAACAGATCAATATCTGGATTAGGCAAAGGTTCAGTGTGTTCAACGTGAGTCACAACATGATCATTATTCAGATCCTCAAGTATAACCACAAAGTCAATTTGATTATCAAAGGTAACCATTAGATCATCTTGATCTTCAAATGTAACTACGGGGTCTAGTTGAGAATCGTTAGAATGAGATGTGGACGACTCATTTTGAACATTCGGAGCCTTGCCGGATTCAGATGTTGGCGGAGATAATAAATCAGAGATGAATATGGTTTGTTCGGGTACCTAAGACAAGCCATCAGTGTCATACACTGGGCCTGTGTCACTCATGTGTAGTGCTTGCATTTATGCCATCAACATCACTGCTGCATTGGCCTGCAAGTCCTCCATATCATCATCAGAATCTGCATCTGCCATAAAGCTCTGTTCCTTGTTGGTAAGAATTCCACCAGCTTCATCCTTGAGAGCCAAGAGCAAAGCCTCTTTGAAATAAGCACTGCCACTTGTCCTCGGCTTAGGGCATGTATTATCCAGATTACCCTTCTCATTACAGTTATAACAACGAAGACCATTAACCCCATTCTGAGCATTCCCTTGTTCAACCACTTGAGCCCTTTGTTGTTGCGGAGCACCCATGTTATTCCTTCCCATAGCATTAAACCCTGGACCACCTCCCATCTGACGAATATTACCACGATTATGAACTTCAACTCTTCCATTGCTAACTACAGCCTGATTCCTTGTGTTGGATGAGGTACGAATGCGATTGTTGGATTTGTTGGAATATCGGCCGAAGGCTCTAGCAATCATGACAAATCCTTGCTGCAGGGCATCAAAAGTTTCAGTATCCTCATTGGATTCACTGTAAAGTGCTTGATCAGTGTTGTTGTTATATAGAACTAATTGAGTTTCTTGAGATTGTTGCTGTGATAGATTATATGGTGTAATTGTTGCAGTTGGTTGAGGAGCGGGTTGAGGAGGAATACTAGTTTGAGCCCACAAAGCAAGTTGTTGATTGTCCGGAAGTGACTGTGGAGCCGGGAGTCCACAGATAGCCCTTTCTTTGTCAACTTCTTTTTGGTGAGGCTTCAAATAGTCCTACAACAATCCGTATGTAGCATGATGAAGATTCTTAGCTTGGCGGAGAAAAATGACATACTTCTCCCATTCCGGACCAAGACTACTTAGGAACTTAGTGTTGACAGCAATTCGTGGCATGATGATGTTGTGTTTGTCCAAATCATTGATGATGTCTGAAAAGCGATGATGATATGACTCTAATGTCTCTCCTGGTTCAATCATGAAGTGTTCATAAGCCAAGTATATTTTGGATTCCATGTCTTCCTGATTGAGTGTTGTGCCTTCCATAAGAAGATGAATATGTTCCCACATTGCTTTAGCAGTTATTTGAGCATCAACACTTCGAAGGATCGGATTGGGTAATCCCAAAAGGATGTATTGCATTGCTAGTTCATCAGCTTCAAAATGTAGAAGTTCATCACCTGTGAGGTCTGAGACAGTTGCAATGTTGGTGACAACATCTCTTGGTGGATTGGCATTAGGATCTGCGGGTGTGACAACAGTAGGCATCTGAAATGGACCTTCCATAATGACCTTCTTTAAGAACTTTCCATGTGGCTTCTTTAGATCACAAAACCTAAATAACCTTATCACCCATTGATTATAATTTCCGGGAGTGAGCATTGGAGGTCTATCAAGTAAGCCAGCTTCATGAATTGATTGTTGGCTACTTAAGGCTTCACACATCTTGCCAAACCATGTCGGTTCCTTCATAGTACTCCTGGATGGATGTTGATTGTAGAAGTTTTTGTAAGGTTGTACTTGAAGACTAGGTGGTGGTTGAACCATTTGTGGTTGTGGAATTGCTCCAAGTTGTGGAGTATGTTGTTGATTAAATTCTTGTTGATAAATTTGTTGTTGATGATTAAATTGTTGATGTTGTGGACTTAGTTGTTGTTGTTGTTGTTGTTGATTATAAGTGTAAGGGAAGTAACTAGAGTATGGTGGTTGTGACATGTTGAAAACTTGTGTTGTTAAATGGATCTTTGTAGTCGAATGAAACGTTGTTGATGAAGTATCCTTAGGCGTAGAAACCAAGTGAAGGCAAAGTAATACTTAAGCGTAAAAACACCAATACTTACGCGTAAAATTGATATTTACGCGTAGGATTAGCTTACGCGTAAGAATTGAGAAACACTAAAGTTATGCGTAAACTGAAAGTTAGACGTAGAAAACTTAGGCATAGGATTAGCTTATGCGTAAGACAGGGCTTAGGCGTAAGAAAATCTTATGCGGAAAGAGTTCTACGCGTAAGGTTTGAGCTTACGCGTAAGATTAGGGTTTTTCCCAAAAATCTTTTACACTATCACAGTGTAAAGGATATCCAAAGTCGAAGTGTTTTCAGGCTTATCCAAGAAAGAAAACACTGAGTAAACCACGAAAACTGAAGATCGATTCAAGTATGACTTACGCGTAAGAATAGGGTTTTCTTACGCGTAGAATGCAACCAAAATTGATTTCTGCCCACCGATGTTTCTAAACCAGATTTTAGGAATGAAATAGCTTCAATATCACCAAAATAACACAAAAGTGTGAAACTTGATGATCAAAAACTTCAAAATACCTTATGCGTAACTATGAACACGCATATAAAACCAAGTTTAAAACTAAGGAAAAACACGTAAAGCTCGAAACTTGATGCTTAAAACTGAAATTTTAACACTTAAAAACGTTGAAAGGACAAGAATCTTGGATTGAAAAGTGTAAAAAATTAGTTTTTAAACGTGAACAAGTTTTTGAACCGTGACTTACGCGTAAAACCAAAAGCTTCAAAAACAACTTCTTTGCACTCAACTATTTGTCTCTGATACCACTGTTAGGTCACCATATTAGTAACACAAGCATCAATATGTGAAAATACAGAGAAGAGAGATCGGTTGAATAATCAAACACTTATGCGTATGAATATAAGAAATGTTATGCATATGAAAGTGAAAATGAATTGAACAACCAACCTTCAAGAGAAGGTTTACAAGAGTATTTATAGGAGGGAACTAGGGCAAAACTCCAAGTTCCCATCCTTTTACTTATTGGGCTTGGCCTAGGCTTATGGGTTTTCTACATAAGCCTAGCCTTGATTACTAACATAAAATCCATATTAAGCTAACTATTACATATGAATCACTAACACTTGAAATATGGTTTAGGAGTGATTCCAACATGAAAAACCACGCCCCATGGGAAAAAAACATGCTTCCAAGAAAGCAAGATCCGAGAGCACGACAAGTACTGGGGGAGCGAGCACCGGAGGAACGAGCTCGTCAAGTCAATTCACCAAAACTATGGCAAACGAGTATCGTATCAAACATGAAACTGCCCAAGCGGCGTATCGGGCCCAAAGTCAAAGATGAAACAATAACAAGGTTGGAAGAGATGAAGTTTTTGATGATTGAGATTGATGGCGAAGATCCAAATGTCGTGGCTTGGATCAATGACGAAAAAGACCGAATCATCAAAAAATATAACTTGCAACCTCGTTTGTAGATTGTATTCTCGTCATTTCCTTTATGTTGTAACGTTTAATTTTCAGTGTCTTTTTTTATTTCGTTGTAATTTTTTTTAATTTCGTATTGTAATATATTTTCAAATTAATGATATGTTTTTTAATAAATGAAGTGTTTGTTTTAGTTTAGGGGTTGAATTTGAAAATATCAAATGTTAAACCTTAACTTGGGATGTTATGATAGTGGGTGTTTTTTGAGTGAGTTAAGATGAAATGTTAAAGCTGATGTGGCGCTGACATGGCAGGAGGTTAAGAAATAACCTGAGTTATGAATGCAAATGCTCTTAAGACCTCTAAATTTCTATCCTTCCTAGGTAGCAGTTACACATTTGTTATGTCCAGGTCAGAACCGATCAAACAATAAAATTTTACTTTACAAAACCTAGGAACTATGTTTTTGCTCGTCTACATACCCCGAGTTTAAAAGGCCCGTTGGACACGAGTAAAAGGGCCCATCTTAGCTGCACAAATCCCAAAATGTTTGCTAATCTTATATTCAAACAACCAAAACAAAATGAGGTACAATATTTGATTATAAGACATGACAAAATTGCATATAAATTTATGAATTCATAATTGAATATTTATTTGGTGCTTAAAAAGAAGGGAAAGGATTCTCTCAAGTTATAAGTAACTTGATAGATCAAGTTGTAAGTATTAACCATTGGATTAAATTCAATGGCTCAAATCATCTCATGTTCTTTTGATTTGAGCCATTGGATTTGATCCAATGGTTGATAATTGCTTAACTTGATCCATCAAGTTATTTATAACTTGAGAGGATCCTATCCATAAAAAGAATTGATGACTACATATAAAAAGACATGAGAGTGAGGATCTACATAGGGGTGGTAATTCTCGACACGACACGATAAACGAAATGAACTCGACACGAAGTTAAACATGTTTGGGTTGAGGATAAATAGGTTTAGGTCAATAACGGGTCAACCCGTTTAATAAACGGGCCGTGTTTGGGTTGAGTAAGTATTAAATAGGTCAACCCGTGAACCCGTTTAAGTATATAAGATCTTGTAAATTAAATATATAACCTGGTTTTTATGTTGGATGTGAATTAAATGTATTTTGTTATTTACTTAGTATGAGTGAATTATAATTTTATACCTTACATATCATGAAGATTGACGTTTGTAATTCAGAAAATTGTCGCATAGTTATTTGTATGTTATTCTTATAATATTTTAGATCCTTATATCATTTTTTACGTTTAAACTAGTTAAATCGACAAACAACCAATTTTATTCACTGCTTGACCTATTTACTTAAATGGGTTAAACGGGTCACAAATGGGTTACAAGTGTTATGCAGGTCTGGGTTAGGGTTGAGTTTCTTGGCACGATTAATAAATGGGTCGTGCTTGGATAAAGGCTTTACTAACCCGCCAATACGCGAACCCGAATAGATTAACACGAATACGACTCGATTGCCACCCCTAAATCTATATCACTTTTATGCTACTTTTAAACATTTACTTTTTTATTTATGAACCTCTAATCTCATGTAACTTGTTTTCAAGACTCCAAATTCTTCAATTATTTTTACCGCCAATTCTCCCCATCATGCTTTATAAATTTTTACTGCAAATTGTCAATCACCATTTTATTGTTTAAATATCAAAGTATTATACTCAATATTTAGCTTATTTTATTCATATAATAAAACATTTTTACCTTTAATATATTTATTTCAAAAGTAAATATCTAATTTTCGCTGAGTCATAGTTAAATAAATAAGAGTCCTACTATTAAAAGTTTAAAACCCTAAATCCACTATCAAAACCCAAGTCAAATCTACACCTTAAAATTAGTGTAACTTTGAAGAAAACAATTTGACTGATACATTTATTCAACTACTTTATTATATTAGGAAATTAAAAAATAGTTATTATAATATTAACTACTAACTAAATAACCCACCATCACCACCTTATATAAACAAGCTACCATCACCACCGGAAACAACCCATCATCATCACGATTAAGCCGACAACGACCACCAGTAAACAACCCACCATCACCACCGGTAAACAACCCACCATCACCACCATTCATCGTCACCACCATCACTCGAAAAGCATGACCAGTTTTCTGTGAAACTGTCCACCAAAAAAATGAAGAAGAACCAGATGAGGTGAGAAATAGCCATGTGAAACTGTACACCAGAAAGCAGGACCAGTTTTCTGTGCAACTGTACAATAAGCTTGGACGAAGTGTTCTTCGGACGAGGTGAGAAATAGAACAGCTAGTTCAACATATCCAGAAGCAGAAGTAGAACAGCTAAGGTCGAGGTGATAAATTTCATTCATTGAAACAGTACAACATATTTTTTATTTTATATTATATATTGAAAGTGAAAGCCAGTTCATTGTATATCTAGAAATAGAAGTAGAACAGCTTACGTCGAACCATATATTGTATAGTTTTAAGTTACAACATGTTTTTTTATTTTATATTATAATGTATATCGTATAGTATTGTATAGTACACTGTCATAGCAATGACACTAGTTAGCATTTTATAGTATTAAGTGTATGATACAAATTAGAAAAGATTTTAGCTAGGACACTATTAAGTGTGATATGCGTGGGACTTTAGCTAGTTAGCGTTTTTAAATATATGCGTGGGACACTTTTAAAAAACAACGTTATTATATTTCAACTAGTTAGCATTTTTAGGTTTTGCTCTAGTTTTTATTTTGTATTATCTTTATTTATTTTTACTTTGTTGCAGGTATTTTTTTTGTTAGCATACGTAAAAATGTCATTTTTTTTATGAAAACAACTCGACCGAAGATGATGAATTCCCTGCATATGTGTCACCATTTTTTACCAATGAGGTTTTGTACTAATATTCTATCTGATTTATATTTATAGTATTATCATGTAATTATAACTCATCGTTAACAAAAACAATCTCAATTTTAGGTGTTTAATTCTCATGAAGATTTAAAAACTTGGGCACAAAATAAGGCACGCCCTCTCGGTTATGTCATCATAACTAAAAGATCAAACACGAAAACAAGCAGTTTTACAAACGAAGTCGACATGAAAGCTACTAGTAGATTGTTTGACGTGGACATCGTACTTGGAAAACTACAAGCAACTTCATTTAGTATTGAGAAAATATCCACGTTTATTTTTCTAAATTTCACATATAATATACATTTTATTCGCTTATATAATCTTCTAAATTTCACATTTTATTTTGTCTTTTCAGGTGCTTTAAGTTACGTGGAAGAGCAGTGGTTGAATAAACATAAAGAGATGTTTGTGTCTGCATGGACTGATCAGTCTCTCAACTTTGGTAACAACACAAGCAATAGAGTTGAGAGCCAACACGCCAAGCTAAAATTGTACTTGAAGTATAAAAAATATAGCTTGGATCAATTTTTGGGTTATATAGATCAAGTCGTGCAATCTCAAGTTACGGAAATCAACGCAAGCTTTGGAAGAAGTACAACTTATCGTTATCATCAGCATAACCTACCGATTTTAACTTTATTACGGGGTCATGGTTCGAAAGAATCTCTTGATTTGATTGTAAAAGAACTTCTTTGGTTGGATGATATTGAGTTCGACTACTCAACATGTGGTTGTCGACTTCGTAGTAGTTGTGGGTTATCATGTGCTTGCATACTTTCAACGTACTTAATGTAACTTGAGATCTAACTTAATGTAACACTCCCGTGATTGAAAAAGTTAATGAAAAGGGGCATTCTAAATACACCAAAATGATGATACCAATCATTTATCTTTTTCATCAAAAGTTACATATAACTATTTTAATTATTGACTTGTTTTCTACTTTTACCTTTTAGTTATAACTAGCATGTATGCCCGCGCGTTGCTGCGGGGATGCTAATTGATGCATCGAACATTTGTGATAATGCATATGTAGGTGCATTTGTTGTTGAATTAGTTTGTCGTTGTTAGTAAGTTAAAGTAAGTTGCACCAAGATGCTTTGAAGGGAATCTAATGGCGCACAAATACTAAACAACATCTCAAAGTTAAATAAGTGTAGTGTTTATCTCTAATAGTTGTAAGAAACAAAAGTGAATATGCAAAAGTTCAAATCAGATTGGTTGAAAAAGTGCACTTCCAGCATAAGCTTGATTTGCAGCATGATTACTTTCCAAAATCTTCCAGTTTGATTCCGTGACGATTCTTGGACCAAACTGTAATTGTTTCAAAAAGAGAGAGAAGCATAGATTATCTCACACTGAAATATTTCCTACTCATTTCTGCTTAATGTTAGAAAAGGCTAGATAGGTAGTTTTTGTAAATAAGAAGATATACCGCCTTGAACTTCACTGTATCGGTAAGATATGAACTTTTCTCAATACGACTAAAAACATAGATATCCATTCCTAACACAACATAGAGACACATGTTATAAATTTAAGATGTAAAACTTTTTTGATACCAGCATTTATATTTACATCACTTTTTTTATTCCGTGCAATAGTACAGCCTATGGTATTTGTAATGGTTATACAAAAATCGATTGAATATGTAGTTGCACTATAACTGAGACCTCAAATAACATTTATGCTACTGGTGTTATTATACATTTGCATATACGAATCTAGTCAATTTCCAACATACCTTGAGTACCATTAGCATCTGTAGTCGCATCCTGAGTCCAAATCAATTCTTATTTTTTCATATTATGTTGATGTCTTTGTCACAACATCATTAATCCTTTTCTCCTGCTCTTCACGAACAAAACGTAACTGCAGCATACACTCCTTCAATGCTGCATCAGCACCGTGTAATCTTTCCTCATCAGCTACTCGCTGCTGTGTAGCCTTTTCTAGTTCTTGCTTTAATGCTAAGACCTCTGTTTCAGCTTTTTCCCACCCTATATTTTAATCAGAATAAACGACTTACTAAGAAACGCATAGACTGATAAGAATATAAATACATCTATAATTTTTTTTATAAAAGACCTTGAATGGCTTCTCGGGCAATGTTAGTCTGCTTCTTTGTGATCTCATCTTTAGCATTGATTTCAGCAAGTGCAGCCGAAAGTTTCTTATCTGAAATTTTCAAATTCTTCTCCAGTTCCATTTTATTAGCCAAATTTTCCTAAAACTAAACATCCTTTAATGTTAGTAATAAACTAATAACTTCAACCTCAATATTACATGAAAGAGGGTGGTTACCTTGTCTTTTGTGATCATCGTTTTCTCGGTCGATTTTTTCTTCCAAGTCCATGACTTGTCCATCACTTGAGATAGTTAAAACTTCATGAATAACTTATTCCACATACAATCTGCCACAAACAAAGTATTACACACAATAAAACTCATTTTCTTAATTCACCCAAAGTCAGGACCCTATATTTATATCAAGTATCAACAATTAATCCACTCGATCTATATCAGTAGCATAACATAAAAAACATCCAAAGAATAATAAATTTGGTTCCTCAATGTGCATGTATCTTGGAATCATTTTACCACTTAACAGTCAGTAGCCCAAGGGTCTCGTATGTCCTTTTTGATGGCTATGTGTGTACTGCATTACCTAATGCATTGCCATGAACAAAAGGCAACAATCATTGAAGGTGTTCCAATTGGACTTCCAATCAGCTTCTTTTGTACAAAGCTTAAAAGCGACAACAAATTTTTAAATAAATAAATAGTGACACAGACTTACCTTATAGATGATTAGATTGACTGAAACAGAGCAAGTATGCCGCAGATCCATTTTCGCCCACACTAAACTGTAAACGTATACCTAAAATAAAAAGAGGAACACGTGACTTTTTGCCGCATTCCTATACCAAAACCAGGAACATCATTATGGAGGTATAAATTGTGTACCGCAAATGTCACGCTGCAATAGCCACCATCATAATCCGAAACATGTACAAAGTATAAATTGTGTACCACAAATGTCACACTTCCTCATAGGCAAGACAGCTAGTCGTATATGTTAAAAAGAGTGAGATATCTAACCTTGTCTAATACGCCTTTGTATATTCTGTTGTATACTCATACCTTGAGTACCATTGACATATGTAGTTGGATCCTGAGTCCCATTGGATGAAGAGTGCGGGCGATCTGGAACATGTATGATCACAGTTAGAAATATGTATGAATTATAAATTGGATACCACAAATGTAACGCTTCCTTATATGCAAGACACCTACCCATATCTGTTAAAAAGAGTGGGTTATCTAAGCTTGTCTATTCCGCCTTGGTCTATTCTGTTGCGTACTCATACCTTGAGTACCGTTGGTGTCTGTACTTGTGTCCTAAGTTCCATTAGCTTGTGTACTGGTGGTAACTGCAACAGGTATGATGACAGTCAGAAACATGTGGGAGGTATAAGTTGCCAAGCACGATTTGGGTTAGCAGGCAACTCTGTTAAAGAGTCGATGCGTTAGTTATGTTGAGATGTCTGCAGCCATATGTGCAGATGCTTCTTGACTCTTTCATAACATGTAATGGGTTGGTTCGATTATGTTATATATCAAACGAATCAAAGTTTTCACCTGTATAAAAAGTTTTCAGCTCAATAGTTACACTCATAGCGAAATGATTGCAATACCTGGTCAATCATATGCATCATTCCAATGGCCCTGGTCAATCATAATCTTATTAATACTTTCACCTCAATTTCACCAAAGAAAACACTTTCAATTCATTAACAGTATTTGCATCTTCAACTCAATATCTAGAAGGACAAATTTGTGATTCAAAAACAATGGCCAAAAGATTGGATTTCATGTGTGTTCTCATAATAGTCATGTGAATTTCAAAATAGGTTTGTTGTACATACCATTTAAAAGTCTTTCCATCCTTCACGAACCACATGTATGCCTTTTCTCCTCCATCGTTCCAACAAGCTAAGCAGAGACCGAATAGTTGTACCCACTCATAGAACACTGTTCAGTAACATAAAAAATAGTTACACATTAGCAGCCCAAAAAGAAGCAAACCAAAAAAAGAAAGGACGAACAAAGAATGAAACACCGTCGTTTCATTTTCCTATTGATATAGTATAGAAAATAAGTATCTAATATTTTTGATAACCAGTGATGTCTATAACGACAAACTTCTGCATTTTCTCAGCAAACAGAATCGGCATTTGAAACGACTAAGAAAACTGTTATAGCTATTATGAATTTGATTATTTGAACCCTAACCTATCTTTTGTAAAACATAGTTTAGGGGTTAAACCACTAAAATAAAGGAATTTTAATCCTTTTATCATTAATATCAAAAGATAAATAGCCAAACTCACTTGTAAAGTTGGCGTCTGACTTTGCCACGTCTTCTCAACCGCCTTCATCTTGGTTCCGTATTCTAACCACCACTCTATAAATTTTCATGTCCTCTTTGACTCAGTGATAATTCTGTCTTTGTTACTTGTTTCTGCAGCTCTTCAACATCTGGTGATATAATTTGTAAATTTTTGTGTGAAGAAACCTACACACAAAAAAAGGAAATCGAATATTAATACGGGTAACCACATTTTCACTTGTTTATATTGATTGAAACTCCCAAAAACAGCATGCGCGTACCTTCAAATCTGAACTTTTACAGCCAAATATAAAACTGATAAAAAGAGGATGAGACCTTGGCGTGCTTGTAACAGTGGATGGTGTTTTAATGACATGTTTTTACACTACGGCACTGATGTTTAGAGGGGAAACACGCAAAATAAAAGCATTTGTTGTACAACAAACCCATTTCCGAAACATGTTTCGACAACATTCCATTTCTTTAGATGAACATTTTTTTCTACAACAACTTACCTATAATGATTCCCGACGTACCTTCAACTTCGATAGTGGGACCAGTTGCATAAACGTGCTCTAGTGTATCCTCGACTACAAAATCATTAAGAATCCAAAATAGTATATAAGCGTACACAGTCATTGATGATACAACTATAACAACAAAAAAAGGGAAATTGATATATATAACTCTTAAAAAGAAACAAACACCACCTATAACAAACGGATGGACATCCTTATGTTTTGCATTCTGCCATGCTTCCTCATTGGCTCACCATGCTGAATTATACCTGCCAAAATTATATAGTCAGAAAGGTTAATGTGACATAAGTAACTGACCTTAGAATATATAAAGGTAATCAATATAACAACCTAGGTACCTTCTTTTAGGCAAATGGTAGAAGTAGGGTTGGTCTTTAAACCATGGGGTGTTTTACGGATCATATTGGCACAGGAATCGATAAGCAGAGGATACATAAGCCATGGGTACAGGTGTTGTAACCTGCCTCTCCAAAAGGGCTACAACCTCAGGTCTAATCAAACTCATATAATGGGTTAAAGGATCGAAAAAAACAGGTACGCCTTCCATGGCTGCAATTCCAGTAATTTTCCGTGCCAATGTGCGCACTACTTCAGCTTTCATCAGAGTATCAGACCATGAAGACAGAACATTTTGCAAAAAAATTTGTCTGGGATCGATAAACAGAGGATACAGAGGCCATGACTGCAAGCCTAGTAACTTGCCTCGCCGACAGACCCACAACCTCTGGTTTATTGAACCCATACATGGTATGCTAAAAGCGAGAAACCGAAGAGGCATGCCCAAAAAAGGCTTGTTACAGTCAATCTAAACATGCTTCTCATCTAACAAACCAACAAAGAAATTAACATTTGCATGCACAACTTATCATACATACAGTTAAACCATCCCTTGAATCCACTAACCAAAAAATGAAAGGAAGCGCCAGTTAACCCATCCCATCCCTTTCGATTTGGGTACCACGAAGCAATAATTCTTACGGAAACCGTAACAAAAACTCAATAAACCAAAATTTTCCAATATATGCTATTAACGCAAAATTCGTAAAAACATTGGATCTAAAAATGTTTGCACATGAAGCATACCTGTACCAAGACTCTTTATTGCTACAATAGCTTAATGCAACCAACTGATTGTTGAATACCCATCACACATACATACATACGCTCACATCTGTATCAAAACCGGATGGTCATCACGCAATGGCTCAGAAAGGCGAACGACGGCCATGGCTGCAACCACCACTTGGGGTAAGGCTGCCCCGCCAAGATATCGACGTAGCCAAATCAGTCATGTTGAAATAGCGAAGGTCTGCAAATATAGCAGCAAGAGCGAACAACAGCCATGGCTGCAACCACCACTCGGGTAAGGTTACCCCGCCAAGATACTGTCGTTGTTAGATCACGATCATGAAATCTATAAACAACGATAACTATCATCATTGCCTGTATGTATGTGTTGGGCGTTAAATGGGTGAAACACTTCTTCATCATTTCATTCGCAAATAAACAATATCCACTTTAACGAAAGTACATTTAGCGGGGTACCTACCAAAAAAATGAAGCTATTTTAGTAAAACAAATCGAAATCCAAATACTTCAGCACACATCCTTTTTTAAATAATCTAGTTTGCTTTTACAAATCATAAACCTAAATTCCTACCAAAGCATAAGAAGGATAGTTTAGAAAAATCTAACTATTTCTAAAATTGAAAAAAACCCTAATTTAAAAAATCAGTGATCAACCCTAAATTAATGAAATCTCCAAATTACAATACGATTAACCATAGACATAACAAAGGATATACAAATTCTACAGTTGTGGTTTGTACACAAACAGAAACCGACAGTGATGAAACAATTTTTGTATACTGTAGTGGCTGTGAGTTTTTTATTTTTTTAATTTTTATTTTTAGCATTAAATGAAAATGATAAAAAAATATAAATAAATAAACGGTACCTTGTGGTCAGAGGAGTTTGGTGGATGATTCGGAAATGATGATTCCGGTGCCGGAATATGAACATATCCCAAGAACATCATATAAAAAATACAAAATTTAAGAATCCGATTGACAATCCATTGTTAAACCTTGTTGTTTCAAGGCGATTATCAAACCTTTTAATTTTTTGTTTTAGCTTCTCTCCTTAAAAATCCGGTCAACCACCGTCACACTACCGTCATATTGGTTTAATTTTTAGGGAGAGAAGGATGAAGGACAAACTCACAAACCGAATTTGGTGTTATATTTTGAGAGAGAGAGTAATGGGTTTGTGTTGATTTGAGATACTTCTGGAAATTAGATGGGTTTTGTAAATGTTGAATACAACAACAGTTGTATTAACAATACAAATAATTTCGGCCAGAAAAAATGAGAACAACAGTGCTATTAACAGGAATGTTACCATTTCTCAGCCACAAAAAACCGACCCACTGTAGCATGTATGGTAAAGTATACATTTTTTACATCTCATGTACACATACAATGAACAGTAAACATGCAAACACACTCCAGCCAATGGGGTGATGCCACAATAGTTTTATGTGTATTATACCATGTACAGGACTAATCAAATGTTGACACCACATCATTTATACCTTGTATTCTTATACACCCTCCAACTCCTAATAGTATATATATATAATTAGCTAATCATTGTTAATCTTTGTTATGTTTTTTTTTTCTTTTTTACTTATCTATTTATTTTTATAAGTATTTTTATTTTTGTCATGTATGTATACTAATTATTATATCGATAAAATATATTAGAAAAACAATGTATACTAATTATCGATAACATCTAGTTTCGTATGGTTCAAGCTTTTGTACTAATTATCGATAAAATATATTAGAAAAACAATGTATACTAATTATCGATAACAACGGTTCAACCGGTTGAACCACCCGGATCGAACCGGGTTTTAAAATATTATATTTAATCTCCTAATCTTTAAGCTTTTATCATTTTTTATTTATAACTCATAAATTTTTTTTATTATTAAACGATCTATCGCTATAAAACCTTATTATTATGAACGAATACTCGTCTAGTATATTTAAAGGTACTAATAATATTCGCGAAACACCCAATAACTATATTTATAGTTAAAATGTATGTCAGTATAATTTACATGCGCAATTATTAAATATATATTTTTTTTTTCATATAACGTCATCTACAAATATATCTACCTACAAATATAGCTACCTATTTGATGTTATTACATTTTACTATTTTATACTCCTATGAAAAAGAAAATAAAATAGGGTGCTGATAAATTCACGAAGCTATTTGATTAATCCACAGCAAATGAATATAAAGTTACATTTTTACCCTCAATATCTCTTATCTATTTTTGTTAACCTTATTCCCCAAACACTCACGATTCTCTATTGCTAAATTGCAGTCCATTATTCCACCATCATCTACACCAGCTCGCCTTCATCACATCCGCTTCACTCCCGTGACATTGCAATTGATTAATTAAGAACGCTCGTTAATCAATACTAAATATTTCATTACTTATTGAGAAACTAAAACAGACGTCAATATTGTTTTAGATCTATAGAGATAACTGTATAAGATTTGTATAACTAATACGATATTGTGTTTGTTCTTCATGATATCCATTAAGAATATGAGGCTTAAATGCGTCTATAACCGGCGACAAGCCAATAAGCCATAGCCCGTTAACATTATGTCAAATAACACGTTTGGCCAAGAAAATTTTGCCTTTTCATTGATCGTCAAGACTTTAATCATCAATTTATACAAAGTTACACTTCATATAAATATGAATACTCCACCTACATACAAGTATACAACTAATATACAAGTGCCTATGTATCCATGCCAATTATAAAAGATACACCAAATATAAAAGATCTGCAATATATTATTAGAGTAATACATTAGAACAAATTAACGTATGCTATAGTATTTGTAACCAGTCACTTTGAAAGCTTGGAATGTTGTTAGTTATCGCCGATATCAATTTCATGGTTTTAAGTATTGCAAAATATTATGAGGTTCTTATAATATTTCATCATTTGGTCATATAACAAGCGTTCGTAATTAACCCAGTTGCGATGTTACTTTTGAATTGCCTGTAGATCATCGTGAGTTTGGCATCAATTTATTAAATGGTTCCATGTAGAAAATACGGACATGTGGATGTTAGGGCCGTAAGATGAAATTTAATAGGTGAAATAACTATGGAGGACAAAACTGGAACTTTAGCTCTAATTGCTGTGGATTTATCAAGTGGCTCCGTGAATTTATCAGCACCCAATAAAATAAGGTGGGACCGGTAGCTTCAATAAACATGAGTAGAAAGTAATGAGGTTATAATAAATGCTGTTTCAGTTTCCAATGTATTGACTAATATTTTTGTTAGTGTATTTAGTAGTTACTTAATAAAAGTTGTAATCAATGTTCTAAAAGGCTCGCAAAGGCTCCGCAAAGACGTGAGGCTTGGTCATGCCGCCACGCCGCCTTATAGCATATGATTTTGTAAACTCGATATATATGAGTTATGATATAAATATATAAATATTTTCATACTTTTTGACGCCTTATGCCACGCCTTATAAACGCAAAAGCTTCGCCTTAGCTACAAAGGCATGAGGCTTGGTCATGCCGCCACGCCACGCCTCATGCTATTTATAACCTTGGTTGTAATATTTATTTTTGAATTTTATGTTTATATATTTGTTTTATATATATATATATTTGGATAAGTTAAATTAATAAATGTAAGAGATACATTAATTAAGGTGTTTTAGTCATGTATTTTAATGATTCATTATTAGTGCAATCATTAATACATTAATTAAGGTAAATTCAATCATTGATGCCTTTTCATTGATACCTTAATGAGTATCGTCCCATCACCCTTGTCGGCGTGATTTGTAAAGCTATCTCCAAAGTTCTCGCCAATAGGCTTAAACTAGTGATCGGGCCTCTTATTTATCACAATCAGTCCGCTTTCATTAGTGGACGTTTCATCCTCGATGGGCCTCTGATTCTCAATGAGGTAATCTCGTGGGCAAAAAATCAGAAAGAAAAGCTGTTTCTTTTTAAAGTGGACTTCGACAAAGCCTACGACAATGTGAACTGGAACTTTCTCTTGTCAATCATGGAGCAGATGGGTTTTCCTGAAAAATGGCAGCATTGGGTTTTCTGTATGCTTTCGTCGGTTAGGTCTGCGGTTCTTGTTAACGGGTCCCCCACCTTCGAATTCCAATGCCAAAAAGGAATGAGGCAGGGGGATCCGATTTCTCCGTTTTTATTCCTAATTACCATGGAGGCGTTATGGTGCATGATGAAGAAGGCTGTTAACGGTGGTGGGTTTAAAGGTTTACAGCTCCCTAATGACGGCCCGGTTATATCTCACCTGTTATTTGCGGATGACTGCACTTTCATTGGAGACTGGTCCCTCTTAAACGTCAAGAAGATTACTCGTATCCTTAGATGTTTTCACTTATGTTCAGGTCTTAAAATCAATATGAAGAAATCCAATCTATTCGGGATTGGGGTGGATGTTTCGGAAATCAAGAGGGTTGCGAGAGCCGTAGCGTGCAACCCAGGCGAGGTTCCCTTTGATTACCTCGGTATTCGGATAGGAAGCAATATGAATAGAATATCAAATTGGAATTTCTTGTTCTACATCTTTAAAACAAGACTTTCTCGATGGAAAGCTTCTTGTTTATCCATTGGAGGACGTGTTGTATTGATTAAAGCGGTTCTAGAAAGTCTTCCCTCTTATTATTTGTCTCTATTCAAAGCTCCGATCAAAGTTTTAGATGGTCTTGAGAGTATTATAAGGAAATTTCTGTGGGGAGGCACGAGTGAAGCAAAGAAAATTCATTGGGTGGCGTGGGAGAGGGTTGCTTCTCCGGTTAGTGTTGGAGGCCTCGGGTTGGGCAAACTTTTAGACTCTAACATCGCCCTCTTATCCAAATGGATTTGGAGGTATATGACGGAGCCCGAGAGTCTATGGCGAAGGGTTGTGGACTCAATCCATGGATCGAAAAGAAGCCCGGTCAGGAAGTCTGTGGTGGGGGTTTGGACTAACATTGTGAGAGCTATTTCTAAAATTAATATCTCGGGTACTTATTTTAACCAGTTGCTGAAAGGGGAAGTGGGAGATGGGAAAAGCACAAGGTTTTGGGTGGATCCATGGATAAGCGATAAACCTTTAAAGGACGTGTTTCCTCTAATGTTCAAACAGGAGAAGAAAAAGAGATGTTTTGTAAATGAAAGGTTCAACATGGCTGATAGAATATTCACGGGGTGCTGGGATGAGTTGGGGGGAAAGGCTAGTGACAACGAGAAGGAGGAGGGGTACAATCTGACAAGACTTCTCGATGGCCTCAAGCTGCGAGATCAGGTAGACATGTGGGTTTGGCAAGGGAAGAACTGAGATGGTTTCAGTGTCAAAGCGGTAAAAGATTTTCTTAGAAGTGGAAGGGACTTTAGTAATCGATTTGTTTTCAAATGGTCGAAGTGGGTTCCATTGAAGTGTAACATTCTTTTGTGGAGGTTGGCCATGAATAGGATTCCCACTATGGATTCGCTTAGAGCTCTTAATTGTGCCTTCGTTTCATTGGATTGCAGCCTGTGAGGTATGGAAGAAGAAACCACGGATCACCTTATTAGTCACTGTGGTGTTGCTATGGAAGTTTGGTATAGAGTCGGCAATTGGTGCAAGATCCCTCCAGTTTTCTTATTCGCAGTAAATGACGTTTTTCAACTTCACAAAATTTCTGGGATGGACAGGAGGCGCAGGAAGATCTTGAAAGGGCTAGTCTTTACCACGGTTTGGTGTATATGGAAGGCCCGCAATGAAAAAAGATTTGAAGACGGCAAAGTCGATCCGATAAGAATTCTCCAAGATATTAAATCCCTTAGCTATCTTTGGTATAGAAATAGAAGTAGTCATAGTTCGGTAGAGTGGAAGGATTGGTACTCGTTTAACATTATGTAAAGGTGCTTTTTTCTTCATCGTCTTCCCTCCTTCTTTGAGGGTAGTCGGTGTTTGTTTTCGTGAATAATAGTCAACTTTTCAAAAAAAAAATTTAGGGGGACTCATAAATAATATATGTATAAGTTTTATTTTATTTTTTATTTATTTATAAATTGACACATATTTAAAGTGTGAAAACTAAATGTTTAATTACAAACCGTCTTCTACTTCGGGGGCCGAAACGAGATTTTTGATTTTTTAAGAAGGCTCGCTCGGTTTGCACACCAATATTTTAGTAATTACACACCATTATTTTTTTTTTATTCTCAAAAGTACAGTGCAGAGATAACAAAACAAAAAAGAGAAACCTCTCTCCTTCTCTTTTTCCCAAACTATTTTCTCTCAAACCTCTCTCTCTATCTTCTTCTCCTTTACCCAAATGCAATCAATCATCAGTTAAACACTTTAACTGTAATCATTTCATAAATTTGGTTCTTGTCTTCTTGTTATTTTGGTTTATTTCTTTAGCAATTAGTCATCAGTTGGTTTATTTGGGCTCATCATTTCTTATAATCCGCCTATAAAATCGGAACTAGCCTCCACCGCCAGAGGTGTTGTTTCGCAAGGTTAAAAACAGAAAGTATATTACGGTGGTGATTCGGTTAGTGTGGTTTTGGTCTGGGTAAAATGGTAAAGCCGGTTGTGGTGTTTGATTGCTTCGGTGGTGGTCGGTTTGTTGCGTTTGGTTGGGCTGCGACGGCGAAGCTGGTGGTGATGGTGGCAGGTGTTGGTAGTGGTGAAGACGGTGGCTGATGCATTGGTGGTGTGAAGATGGTGATAGGATTGAAGGTGGTGATGAAGATGGTTTTTTGATGTTAATGGTTAGGTGATGAAGAGAGAGAGAGAGCAAGATAATGAGAAGTGTTGTCAGTTTTTATGAACTTGTGACTATATTAGAAAAATTATTTTATTTATTGGAAATTGTGAAAAACAAAATTGTGGATTGTAGTGGTGTTTAAATCATAGAGCCCTTTAAGAATAGCATTTAAACCCTTTACTATTTTTGGTAAATGTATTATACTGAAAAATATTAACTTGTTAATGTTACCTTGGTCTTATTTAATATTAGGGGTTGTCTAACAAGTGCCCTTAAGGCATCGCTTAAGGTGCATTAATTCATCTCGAACTTTCCTATTAAAAAATGAATTTAATACATATTAATTGATTTTATAATTTACCTTAAATAAGTATAATTTTGTAATTAATAAACTGAAAGTTTTTTTATTTAATCATTTAAAATAGTGTCCTGAGGTCACTTGTTAGACAAACCCTTAATATTATAATGTCATGTTAGATATATGTTTTCATGTATTTATCAATTGTTGTTTACATTGTTTTTGTTAACAACGCTTCAAACAACATTTTTATTCATCACTTATTTCATATAAAAGGATATTAGTAATTTGCTTTAGTTCAAACACTTTATTCGACACATAAAATAAACAACTATTTATTTATCTACATATAGCATATATGTAGACATTCACTTTAATTATACATGACTTAATAAAAAGAAAAAACAAACATGCTCAAAGTATCTAACAACAATAAAAAAGCATGTGCGTAGATCAAAGTTCATGGTTTGGTTCATCATGATTATGATCATCATGGGGTGGAAAGATGGTGTCCTTGATGTTAACTGCAGCTTGATGGATCTTATCTTTGGTTGTTCCGGCAGCATCTTTGGTTGTTTCAGCAGCGGATTTCGCAGTTTCCTCGAGAGTAGTCATTACCCCATCACTGAATGTCATGGTCACAGCGTCTTTAGCCTTTTCTCCTTGATCTAGTATTTTATCACCTGTGATAATTCGAGGTTCGTCATCGCCCCTTACTCCGAAACTGAAGCAACAAAGAAAAAGTTCAACCACCGGCCTTCAAAAATTAATTTTTGTCAAGTGTTCATTTTACTATTTGTTTGCATGTCTTGAAACCTATTTTATTCAAAATGTTTAAATCAAAAAATACATGAGAGCATGCTCCTTTTCCAAAGACCCACCCAAAATGGAAAGGCCCCAATGTTCTGAAACTACTCGAACTAAATAAGAAAAAAGGAAATGAGACAGCGTAACAAGTGCATGTGTGTATTTTCATAAGAAACATCTATTTTGGAATCAATTCTAGTAAGTTAAGTTAAGTTAAGTTAAATTAAAAAAAAACAAAAAACAAAAAAAAAAAACCCTACTACTAAGATAGTGCAAGTTAAGAATCTTTATGGTATATTCTAACACTAAATAATTTTTACTTTAATGGTACTAAAACTTAACACTAAATAAATCTTTGTCATTAAAATAGATATGAAAATGCAATAAATAAAAAATATATTTGATATAATATATATCGATATTGAACTTGTTTTAAAGGTATTCATGATGAAGTTATACATTTATATTTTATAAAAAGTTATATTTACTTTTAGCATATATTGCATAGATATTGTGACAATGTTTAGTTTTAAAACGATGAATAGTGTTTTAGTGTGATGGATAGTATAATACGGAGTACTATATTTAGGTTTTTTTTCCGTTTACTATTATATCATAAGATGACTTAACGCAGACACCTTCAATTTTATTGCTTAATATTTTTAGTCATTTTTCTTTAGTAAGTAAGAAAAAAACAGTTTTAATTTGACTTAATAAATTCAGGTTTAAATTTTTCATATTAAGTCATTTAAGTCACAAATAAACACCACCAATACTAGATGATTTAGTGCTAATATTGGCGCACTTTTTCTGCAAATTAGCTTTATTATATTGAAAAAAAAAACATTTAATGATGACATTAGAGATATTCTTAGCGGTGTTTAATTTGTTTAAGTTTGTGGGATTAGGAGCTTGTACGTTTTCGGTTTATGTTTGATATAAGTCTACTTTTTTTCTTCTGATACATAATATAAGTTTCATATTATATTTTATATCAAAGTAAGCTTATACAATAATAAGTACGGATAAATATCATATATTTCAGAGTAACCAAAAGAAGTTTTACGAAACATAAGCTAAATCACATAAACTTGTAAGCTCAAAAAAGCTTAAAAAAACACATGCACCTTAGTACTTACTCTAGGTTCGGAATACGGGCAAAAAATGTCTTGAACCAATTAGTTTTGCTCTGAATAAACGACTCAGGAGGTGGATCTTGATTAATCCCATCTTGAAGCGATAAATACCCGGATAAGGAAATGAAGAATATGACAATGACAATGATCTTAGTGTTAGTACGAGATAGATACATATTTGTTTTTGAGGTTTTAAGTTATGGGTTAATTAGGTATTTGTAGTATGATTATCTAGAGTGGCTGTGCGAGTTGGTGAACACGTAAAGCTAAATGTACGTGTCTTCTAGACAAAACATGTCGACAAAACACTTTCATTTTGATATTCTTTTAAATTTAGTTCAAGATATTTATAAACTGTCGACATATTATAAAGACGCACAAATCTTGTACCAAATCAATCTCCGATGTTGGATAAATATCAAGTTTTGATTGTGCTAGGTGCTATCAATCTCTAGTGTTGTCCAATTTATATGTGTATGGATACCGTGATTGAACTCGGCCGGACTCATATCAGGGACGGAATCAGGGGTTTTCGCGGGTGTCCGGGACCTTTATAGATTTTTTAGATGTAGTGTTAATTTTTGAAGAAAAAAAAAACATTAATTTTTTCTAAATGCATTTAAAATGCACCCGGTCTATCGAAATGTGTTTTCATATTATGGTTTCAAAAAATTTATGCATCTGATTCAGTCCCTGACTCACATAAACTTCACCTAGTCAGGTCATATTGAATTTTTCCGCTAGTACTACTTGGAGTAGAGTATGTTTCGCCATTCTCAAGTACATATCATTTCGTTATGCATGTGAAATCATCATTAGGTAGATATATCACTCTCATAAAAGTAATGTCTAACAGTCTAAGCATTGTCAATCAATTCTTAGTTTGTAACCAACGAGCTTCTAGCCAATGTTACCATCTACCATGATAATCAATAACTATCCCTTACACATGCAAATGCAAGTATAATAACCACAGTGAATAAAAAGATGTTAAATTATCAAAATTTTCAATTACAGAAAGTACGTTGCTATTTTATGACATTAACGCTACATGAAATGATAAAATTGTATAAACGTTTCTATAAACTACCATCTATGTAGGTTAACTAAATATATACTTAGCTTGGTTTCTTTTATATCAAATCTGATTAAAAAATGTTTAATAACATAAACATTCCACGTGTTCATAAGACCTCTAAATTTGAAACCTTACTAGGTGGTAGTTACACATTTAGAATGGCAAAAATTACTCTGCTACCCATATTTATTGGGTTGTGTGTGAGACGGGGTTCCTACTACGTATTAATACACAGCATGATGTCGATATGGTCTGTATATCTTGAGATTGAGGTGTATGGTGCGAATTGAGTTCAAGTGCTAAATCTTTAACTTTGATGTCGTGTATATCTTTAGTATATACGACGTAGTTTCAATTATATGTCGGCTCGCCACGAAACGATGTCGTTGTATCGTTTTATACATATTTATATATACGATGTATATATTATTATTATATACCTATATATATATAGCATTATATATATATATATATATATATATTAATATATATATATATATATATTATATATATATATTCTTCCGTTTTCAAAACACTCTCTTTCTTTTTCTTTTTATTGTTTATGCATTTCGTTTATATTTTTCTAAACATTCATAAACTATTTATTTCATACGTTTATGTTTTACATTTTCTATGTAATGTTTTTAATTTATGAATAAATTTTTTTGCTTTATACAAAAAAGTTGGCATTTTTAGTTTTATAAATAAAATGATGTCGTTTTTAATTTATGAATATTTACGTTTATATTTCCAAATGATATTTCTTATTTTATAGAATTGTACGTCTTTTATCCCCTGTGGTTTAAGAGTATGTTTTGAAAGTTATATATATATATATATATATATATATATATATATACATATATATATATACTAGTGTCCAAAACCGTCCGATGGGGTATGACTGTGATTTTATTTTTATGATTTAGTGGATCAAATATATACTAAAAAGTAATTAAAAGTTAAATGAAACGGTTAAGATCTATAATTGATGTTACCATAATCCATAAAACGGCTAAAATCAGGTAAGTATTTTGATTTTTTGTTTTTATTTTTAGGATTTAGTATAACAAATATATACTAAAAAGTAATTAAAAGTTAAATGAAATGTTAAGATCTATAATTGATGAGCATAGTAATTACTTTGATTTGTGGTTTTTATTTTTTGGATTTAGTAGAACAAATATATACTAAAAAGTTATTAAAAGTTAAATTGAACGGTTAAGAACTATAATTGATGTTACCATAATCCATAAAACGGCTAAAAGGAGGTAACTACTTTATAACATTTTGTTCTAAACAATATTAATCATGAACATCTTTTACATTTGATAATATTATTAACATTTATTATTATTAGCATGACTTATTATTATTGTGGACATATTTTACTATAGTTAAAGAAAATGGGTAAAAAATGGTTGGAAAATATCCAATGAATAAATTAAGTAATGGTACCAAATCACTAATTTCATTGAGTTTGAGGTGGTACATGCTTCTTAACATAAGAAAGCGAAATGATAAGCCAAATACTCATTTCTCAAGTATTTTGATAATAGATGAAAAATTGCATAATCAATGAAAACCGTTTGTTTATAGATTGAAAAATAAAAAATGGTAATACTCAATTTAATATACAAAATGGGTTTGACATTCATACCTGTTTTATACTATAAATCAAGGTTGTCAGGATTGGAATCCTACCTAGGATCGTTTTCGGCTTTGCAAGATCGTGATCGTAGAATCGGATCGGGATCACAAGATACTATGAAAATGTATATAGTTTTGTATAGGGGTTATAGTTTTATATTTCTATATAATATTTCATATCATAAACGAATCTAAACGGATGATAAAAGAAAAAGTTATATGTTCAAGTACATTAGTAGTAGAATTGTCTTCTTCTCGCGGCTTTTCTCATCCATCCTGCCCGGTAGGTGCTTTCATGACTCACTAAACGGGGGATCAAAATCTTTGCGCAAGCTTTTGCCACAGGATGAGTCTTTCTCCTCCGCTGTGAACGTTATTATCTTGAATCTCTTTTAATGGAAGAAATAGCTTATATAGTCATGATTCAATTCAGATCGCCTTATGATGTGAGACTACCATGGTTAACTGGTTGACGTCGTCATTTTTATTTTTTTCATCTCTTTATGATATTCTATCTTCCTACGAACACAAGTAGGTAGGCGGCAGGGCTGCCGCATTTCATCTCAAAGACCATCCTCTCCTCCTAAGACCGAAAATCCTGCATCTATTGATTCTATTGGGATCAGTAAAGAAAAGCAGAGGAAGCATTCGATGCATCATAAAAAAAAATTGTAGCTGCCAATTGCAATGCTCACTTGCACAAAGTTACTACATACGTGCACCTACTTCTTGTTCAATATTTTTTATTATAGGTTTTTCGTGACAACATTTAGATTAATGCAAAATTATAGTGTTAATTTATTGGTACGTGTTTTTGTGACTTTTTTATTAGAATATATAGATTAATGCAAAAAGATATTCTGATAAATTAAGTAATGGTATTCTGATAAATTAAGTAATCTTATCATAATATCTTAATTTAATTTATTTGATTATATCTTAATTTAATTTCTAGATAATCAAATAAATTAAATTAAGATATTCTGATAAGATTACTAAAAATTTTAACATATAATTCATGCTTTTATATGAAACATAAAATAAATTATGAATAAAATTGGGTCAAGCATCTAGATGGTTTACTTCAAAAATAAGCTTATGACATGTTACAAAGCACGAAATCGTTTTTTATAATAAACAAAAAAAACACATCTAAACAATTTCTAAATAGTCTATAAAAGCATAATGATTTAACACTCATTAATCTTGCAAAAGACAATCAATTAACAACATCAAAATAATAGCTTTCATGAAGAATTCTTTTGAATGGGCTTTAAGACATGAACTTATGCTTAATGAGTTAATATAGCCAAATAAATAAATAAATAAAAATAGACGATCTTACGATCCTACGTGCGATCCTATGATCCTGATACGATCCTACTTGAATTATGATCTTGTTAAGATCCTGATCGTTTTTTATGTGTAGGATCGTACGATCCTACGATCGGGATCGCGATTTTGACAACTATACTATAAATTATACATAGTAAGTAATCCTAGCACGCCTTGGGAAGTAGGTTCACATAATCCAGGATAAAGCGTCGCATGGTCAATTAACCCAAAAATCTTTATATTTGGCACTTTTATGATTTTTAAAGTAGAAAAATTCAGTTACTTATGTCTTCAGCAGTGGATATAATATTAATGAAGAGCAAGCGAACCAGTAAGAGAACCTGAAAAAACAAAAGATTAGAAGACCCGTTTAGAAAAAACGATACTATTACCGGACATAAACTTGACAGACTAAGAATAGGCAACAGATAGGACTTCACTTTAGAGTAGAAAAAATGATGAATTAAAAACTGATTTGTGATTCTTTCCTATGGTACTTCCTCAAAGACATTCTAGGTTCAGCACTTAATGATCAATGAAAAGGTTTACCTGTATCCACGACAACAATAGAAAAAAGTAAGTAACAAAACATACGGACGTGAACCATGAACAGGTTACAGATTTGAAGGAAAAGAGCATACGTTGGGCCATATTGCTTAATAAACCACTCTGAGTTTTTGGAGTTTGATGCTTCAAAACATGGTCTTTTCAAGTCGTAAGCGCTCAATCACCTTATCTATGATATCAGCTCTAGCTTCCAAGCATCTCTCTGCCCTTGTGATCAAAGAATCAATATCTCCCATAAGTTATGTATTAAAACGATCACTTTATTTTCATCATCATGCAGTTTGGCAAGAAACATATGTTCATCAAAAAAGATTACACTAATAACATATAACATGACAGACTTTAAGGATTATCATCATAATGCAAAAAATATATGGAACACTACGATCATAATATAGCCTAGTGTCCAATTAGGATCCTAACAACAATATATTAGAAAGAAGTATACTCATACCAGATGTTCGAGTTGTAGATGATATATGTTGCACATATTCCCAATATGCTTTTAGAAAAATGTTACGTTGATACACAGGACTGAGACTTTATAGCCACATAAAATTTCCCAATTACAAAATAATACTTTCTCGAGGTCATAGATTAGAAGTTTGTTCCGCAGATCAAATCCAACATCAATCATCAGAGATAACAGGTGAAGCAAAAGATGGAAAATTCAAAATAGTAAATAAAAAAAATAAAACTGCAATGTGACGGGCTTTGTCACCAACAGAAAGCTACTAAGCCAGACCAAAAATTCACTCATAGATACATGCATGGGAAAACAGTGGCAATAAAGAGATTACATGAACTTTGAATTTAACATAAAGTACATATATCAGAAAGTGGACACTTATTGATGCTTGACAAAGTTCACATTGACTCCAGGAAGTATAGAGTACCGCGGGCTAAATATTCTGATTTGGTGTGTCAAGTATTTTAAATATATGAAAAGATAAAACTCAGCAATAGCTATCATCAAGTGCTTATATTTCATCAATGACCACAGTTATACGCTCATCTTACCTTGTCAATCTGGTCAAATTCCGTTTTCCCATAAAATAACAGTTGCTTAGATAAATATTTACCGGGGTAAAACCCTTTACAAAAAAAACAGTTGCTTAGATAACAGTTCAGCCATAATACAACCTAGTTACCACATGTCGATTGCAGTAGAATATTGTTTTGTTCTATTAGAAGTAACCCACCAATATGGTCTAATTGTACGCCAGTAATTCCCACTCAGTACCTCCTAAAAATACCACGCACAAACATGCATAACTCAAATCTCAAAAAAGGCATTTAAACGTTAAATATGGACAAAGTTATGTTTTTACTATTGTTAGCAAAAGAATTCGTAGTTTTTATAAAACGCATTGAAACCCGTGTCTTTTGCAAAAATCACAGGCTTTCATTAACGAATCTTAATTAAGTTGATACTTATGACAGGTAGTAAAACATTTGTGGGCCTGTAAACATAAAAGAAAAAGACAAACGAATAACCCTTCTAGCTGCGGTAGTAAACCGCACACACTGATATAAGTTGCCACTAATTAGAGATATAAGTTGCCACTAATTAGAGGTTAACATAAGAAGAAGCAACTTTGTGTATAAAAATGAGCCATACCTTATGATTTTCGAGATTCATTTCCAATAACATGTTTAGCGGTATGCAGTTCCTTACTTTTTCTTCCTCTAAGTCTGTGCGCCTTTCTGTCTGAACCTGTAAAAGGCGGTATTAGGCCAAGAAAATGATCATACATGTTCAAGCAAATGCCAAAATTTTAGAGAAAGTGTGGCTTTTGTAAGATAGTTCAGAAAAAAAGAATTGTGAGAATGTGTGAGCGTCATTTCTTTTTTATATATCAAGCGTACCTGGATGTCAACATGAGCCGACAGCTATAATAACCGGCTTTTCCAATGCTATGTATGTTTGCATTTCAAAACGTGTCGCCATTACCTTTTATAGGCTAAACGTAATAGTGTTCCTACTGCCAAGAAAAGGTTCAGATAAATATAGATATCACTTGTCTCATTTGTTGTCTCTAAGAGCATCTAAGCGAGGGTTGCTCATGCACAATAAGAGAGAACTTTATTTGATGTCCACCTACTGATCAAAATCAAAAGTATATTATCATTCACATAATCAGCAATCTAATAGGTCTCAAATATAGATAGTCCTTTAACTGTCATTAATATATCATGTTTAGTACTCATCAAAAACATTTGTGCCAACATATTAATTTATGTCAAAATACTTATTATAAGGAACCTCAAGTATCTTACTGTTAGTCGAACGACTCACTAAATTTTGTTAGTCAAAGGACTCACTAAACATTCTAAGTACTTGTGAATTCAAACTTCACAATCATTGGGACAAAGAAAAAACAACATCTTCCTAATTCAAACTTTATTTTTACCGCTATTATGTTTAGCAAGTTACGATATACGTTACACCTTTAAACCAAGTTATAATCAAGCCACAAAGATCCTAACACGACAATGAGCATGATAAACCTTTGTATGTCCTAAATAAATGACGATCTATTATAAAAATTGTTAATAAACATATATTACTGTATAGTAAAAGTAGAGTACATAACTTTTTACACATTTTGGTGATTGTTGTTGCAGCAGTTCTGGAGTTGTAAATTACAAAAAAAAATAAAATGCAGAACACTAAAATCATTCATTAAGCCTTTTCAAAAAAAAAAAACCCATTTTTAGTTTTCAAGTCTATGATGACGAACTTCAACCCTTAATGGTTCGCCTCAAATGATTTAGATAGATGATACATTGGTCGGTGTAAGCCACAAAGTGTAATTGTAATGCTAAAAGCATGCTAAATAGTTTTATTTTTATAATATGAAATGATTATAGTAATAGCTTATAATGTGCAAAAATGCTTCCGCCAATCCGACCTGTTTCAACTGGACTCATTTGACCCGTTACCCGACCCGAACAATATGCATATACATTACAGCATATAAAGTCTCATTACCTATCATTGTATCTTCCTTGAGCATAGCCAAATTGACGAGACCTGAGAGAGGGATTATCGGGGTTTGGTATACGGTATTTCAATGCAAAAGAATTTTCCTTGGTGAAACCTCTCCTTTTTCTAACTCATTTTGGGGTGCCATTTGGGGACCGGCTTCTTGACGATTCTTTTTTTCTCACCAGATGGTGAGACCCTTTTCGTGAAGGACTCCTTGAAGAACTTCTTACCTTTTCGTGACCGGACATAGTATCATTGGGAACACTTGGGCTCCTTGTCATCCTCTTTGAGATTGGGCTTACACTTCTCCTAGAATCTCTCCTAACTGGGCTTCGGGCACTCCTGATAAAAGATGATAAAAAGAAGGAAAAAAAACATGCTTAGAAAAGCATTAACGTGGAAATTTTGACCCATTTTGGGTTATTTTCAACCTCAACCATGTCGAATAAAAAATCAGCCAAGTAATTGCTATTGTTTGGTTGCTGCCCAGTCAATCAGGGTATGCATAGAGATGTGAAGCGTGTCTTAAGTAATTTTTCTTGCATAAAATACCAACATAAACTTTCATTTGTCCACTTTTAGCCTTGTAGTATTTTTGTACATCCTAGTCATCTTTTAATAAAACGCAATGACAAACCTTGGGTCATCTGAATGCTGATGTTGATTGCTGGAAGGCTTATCAGGTTTGGTTTCCTTAACAATACCATATTTTTACTTGAATGCCATATCTCGACCACAACTTTAGTTCATGTTCATCTCATGTTCATCTGGCATTTTCTATAAAAACAATTAAAAATACCACAACAAAGGCCAAAAAAATCGAAGTTAACCCATCTAGTTATGATCAGGTCTTTTGAGGATATGTATTTTGACCTTACGTCTACAATGTCAAACAATTATATACTGCAAATTGCTAAAAAGGGAATAGCCAAACGGGTCTAATAGTTACTCTAATTTATTTCATAAGATATATAAGATAATTGGTTTAATATAAACTCTGTAATAAACTTCAAAACATGAAATAATTATAGAAAGAAAAAAAAAAGATAAAATGATCGAGATAAAACTTATGGTGCTGCAGTACCTCTGAGACAAATGGAACTTTCTTGCGCCAGCCTCTTCAAACGAATATTGGTAACATATTCCCTTCCTTTGTGTCCATGTGAAAATTTATCTTCGGCTAGCAGATTATCTTCAATATCAACTATACTCGATCGACCTTCAGATGCCCCTTGAATCAAACACATTTCTGATTATCAAAATCCCATGCAATATCTTAGGATTAAGACAACAATGTCAATAACCCGTCCCACATGACTTCTACCCTTTACAACTCTATTCTTATATATGGAGCTGCTAGTCTTTGACGAATTAAGACTTTATTGCAATATCTTGAAAGTACCAGGCACATTTCAGTTGACTAACTGTTTGACCTGACTCAATTGGTCAAACATGATTTATATCTAAGAAAGACGTAAGCTGTTAGTCTTTGAACATTTGAATAAACTCTAGTACTTTCAAGCTTTTGAACAGTCACATGATTAATAAGTTTATCCCAAGTTTTATTTTTCAGCTAGGCGATCAGTTTATATTAAGGATATGTATTGGGGTTGAAACCCCAATACTGGTGAATACAACATACATGGCTTGCAAAAGATTGTATAAGAAGCTCCTTAACTCACACCTTGTCATTGAAAAACATGATAATTATCTCACCTCAAATGAATCTATGCATCCGACCCTTTCTGTCCTGGATCTTGAAAGAAAATGTATTGGGTAATGTAGGAGGATGATAAATAACTTTTCCAATATCCGTCCCCGCTTCATAAGCAAATTTGGAAGCAATCTCACTGCAATATCACCATTTCTGTTTATCCCAACCAATAATAAGTCAAAATTTCAGTAATTTTATTAGAAAGTGGCATATTCAATACCTCCTGGTGTCACTATCATCATCTGAAGGAGGAGGAGTTCCCACTCCCAGTTGGGGCCGCAACCAACACATTGTCATCGGTTTTATACAACACTGTAAAAACTTGTGTTTGGATAGGATTAAAATGTTTGAATTCTTGATAAAGTGATTCGTATAACGGTTCCTGAGAGCAGTCACAGGGTTGCAAATCCAGCAACTCAGTAGGTGGTGGGTACTTTTCTGATAAGATCAAGTGACAAAAGAAACCGGCAAAACGGACAAAGACCCATGCCATCTGTCTGAGACTAACTTAATGAAATACTGAGGTGGCAAAGGTTCAGAGATCTGAATAGTGAAGCTCAAAGTGTGGTCCTCATCAATATACTGATTTTCAGCAAGAAATACTCGTGAATCCTATCTTCACCGTCTCGCATATAGCACGCATCAGACGTCTCGCATTCTGCAAAACCAAAGTACAACTTATGTTAAAGATATGTATCCTGAAAATATATCATGTAAAAACAAATACAAAGTACATGTAAATCCAAGATTGCAGCCCAATAGAAAAATAATTGACATGAAAGAGTATAATATGAGCAATAAGGTAAAAGATAAAACCAACCTGAGTTATAAATACCATGTCAGACGTCAAAGAGAGTCCTTCAAGCTTTAGCTGAGAAATATATGCTTGGAGCAAGACATTGATCTTCGCACTGGGTTCTTGTAAACTTTCTTTAATTGGAATAGGAACACAATCCAAAAGCTTAGCAAGTTCCATCTTCTCATCTTGTCTTACTGTTACGTATTTAAATTCCTCGCTGAGTGAGAACAACCAACATAGCTCGATATCACCCATGGTGGGCTTTAAATGCTCATTGTAAGTGGAAATTGTTCCATGAGATATGTAGTAGTAACTTGCAATTCGACCCAAGTCAGTCACTTGAAAGTAGCCACTTTTTCTATCATACTTCACCAACCTGTTTTTGTCCAGTATTGTGGCGGCAGAATGGACCTGAAAGGGAAAATAATAATGAACATTAATAAGTTCCAATATCCATAAAACATGTCATATGTGCACCAACACCATGCATAAAAACTAACCAGTTACTACCAAAGACTAAAAATTCATTTTGATCCGTTAACCAACTCCTCCAGACCATCCAATCTTGTAACCTCTAATAGCCTGGATACATGTCCAACACCCTAGTAATCTCACGTTCATGGATCATTTGCCAACACGTTTCCTATATACCCTCCCGCTAGTCATATACTCATATCCCATATTAAGCAGTTAGAAATTGACTATCTAGTGGACCATGATCACGTAAGACAGTTCACTCGCTTTATATTGAAGACATTGCTATTTCATGAGTGATCAAGTGTTTATAAACTTACCATGTAGTAGAAAAAGTCGAGGATAGGGTGATTCAAAACATGCATATCGGCTTTCTTGTCAAATGCGGCAATCGCGACCTATTGAACAGACCAATCAGATCATTACATACAGATAAGTATGGAACTTTAGACAAGGTGATGTAGCTCATGCATGTTCCTAAGTTAAATGAACTTACCATCACACATCTTATTAAGAAACAAGTACAGCAAATCCTAGTCACAGATCCCACCTGCAAAAAGCCGCACACAAACATACAAGATCCAAGGTTAGTCAGGTCTTAACTCTTAAAGCATGCAACATAACAAAGACGAGCCACTTTCAGATAGTTCCCAGTTGTTGATACATATTAATTGTATGCAATTCAAAATGACTGGATAGAATGTTTCCCGAGGACACATCAAAACCAACAAACATACAACTTTCATGGACAATCACACTTATGTCCCTGGGACCTCTGTGTTGGAGAGACTTCATCACTAACTCTATGATCCACATCGATGGGTAGATGATGGACAATGACCTTAAACCATGAGCCATAACCCATACAAAGACAAACAGTTGTATTTCAGGCTTATATCTAAAAGCTTAGAACGTGATTTAAAAAATAATATTGAACATAAAGATCCCAATTCACCAATACATGTAGTTTTGGTTCACTATTCACAGAGTACTAACAGGAGTTCACACCAATTTTACTTAAAACCAACCTCGAAGCCATATTAGAAAATAACGTTTGGAGATAATAAGAGATGTAACCTCGTGGAGATAATAAGTAGTAAAAATAGAGATAATTTGATGTAACCTCGTGGAGCTTGTTTTGACGGCCTCTAGATTCAGTCGGGAAGCGCCTAAGCATGACGAACAACCTGTGACAAGAAACAAACGCCATAAAAAATTATAAATAAAGAACTAACAGAAGATCAAGGAGACAAAGATAGTATCTTGTTCTTGCATGGAAATAACTGATTACCTGCCGCCATAGACCATGAACCCTACAGCAGCACCAAGTGAGATAACTGCATTCACAAAAAAAAAGTGCATAGAAGATATCCGATTATTGCAACGAATGATATTTGTGTGGGTTACAGTTTGAATGATATTAGGGTTTTGAGATATAACGAATGAATCGGGCTAATTTTTTGATTTAATGGGTTATGTTTGTTTGGAAAGGTTTATAGGTTTTTGTTTGCAAAATGTAAAACAAAAAGCTTTGTTGATGTAGTGGTTAGCATGGTTGTTAATGTTATGCAATGTCCCAAGTTCGAATCTAGCAACATGATTTTTTGGGGAATAAATCTGAATTTTATGAAGGCAAAAAACGGATTTTAACTAAAAAGCTGCTTACGTGGCATTAAATTGTGATGACATGGAAATATGACGTGGCATTATAGGTTGCCACGTGGCATTTTATGAATATATGCCTCCTCTTATATATAATGTATAGATATATATATATGTATATATATATATATATGTATATATATATCTATACTATCTATAATAGAAAAATGGTCAAAGTGAAAAGTGAAAAGTCAAGAAAGTGAAATGTGGAAAAAATTAAAAAGGAAATGTTGAAATAATTAAAAAGAAAGTAATTTCAACTATTAATACCTACATATGTTTCAAAAGGAAACTATTAATACACATCAAAAACCGGTTGACCCAGACGCCCAACCCGGCGGGTTGACCCGGTTTAATTTGACCCGCTTTTTCACCCAACCCGTCGGGTTGACCCGGTTTATATTGACTCGTTTTTTAACCGGAACGGTTTAACCAGTTGAACCTCTCAGTCTAACCGGTTTCAAAATATTATGTTAATCCTCAATTTCTCAAACTTTTACTATTTTTCGTTTATAACCAATAAACTTTTTTTATCACAAAAACTATCTTACTAAAAAATACAATAAAATTTTCACAATGTACAATTTAAACAAGCTACAACATAATTCTAAATATAAAATAATTAAACATACTAATTAATATTATTTTTAAAACATCCTAAAATGAAAAGTACATGTTATTATATACATTATACAAATTAATAAAACACACAAAGCTTCATACAAGCTAACAAGTCGATGGTACATATAGTTTTGAAAATCGGATCGGACCAACGGGTTCAACCGAAACCGTGTCGCCACCGTTCGGCTAACCAATAACAGCCTATCCAAAACGAACTAGAGAGGACCCGTTGAAACCGATACAACCGGTGAATCAGTCTCATCGAGATCTATATCGTTAATCGTCACAGGTACTCAGCCACAACGCAAGCAGTACCTGTTACGCTATATATAAAGGAAAACCAAAAGTAAAAAGTGAAAATTTGAAACTATTAATACATATCGAAAACCGGTATGACCCTGGACGCTTCAAAACCGGTGGGTTGACCCTGTTTAATTTGACCCATTTTGACCCAACCTGTCGGGTTGACTCGGTTTAAATCGACCCGTTTTTCGACGGGAACGGTTCAACCGGTTGAACCACCCGGGTCATACCGGGTTTCAAAACATTTTGTTTAATCCCCAAATCTCAAAACTTTTATTATTTTTCGTTTAGAACCCATAAAAGTTTTTTAACACAAAACGATATGTCGCTATATAAATATATTATATATATAAGTTTTTTTTCGAAAATGATTATAATGTTTTACAATTAAGAGAAAATATGTGCCCGTTAGTGCACATTTAACTTTTCAATAGACTAAATACACCCATTTCAAAAAGAAAAATGGGGCTAAATGTGCCCAAATCTTTTTTAAAATAGCCAAAATTAGCCAATTTTTTTATTTTTTATTTTGGGCTAATCACATTCATGCTAATTTTGGTACTTGCGTTCTTCTTAACAACGACACCATTAATCCCATCTTTGTTAGTTTTATGCGACAAGTAATGTGTGTTGTTACTTGTTAGTTTTTATCTCATAACTGATGTAATGTTTACTTTCATTTTCATTAAATGTTTTTATATGTTGTTTGATAGATGTTAAGAATTTTGTCTAGACTTTAGTTATCATATAGTACAACTATTTGCAATTGCATTTTCATCGGTTCACGTTCTATTTTAAACGCTACATAAAACACTCACCACAGTATCACAAATCATTAATTATCTGACGCTAGAAACCGCTGCCGCTAGGCGCGGGTACTCGCCTATATATGTATATATAGAGAAGCGTTAAAATGAGAATGGCTATTTTGGTGAGAATGCGAGAAGAGATCCTGACCCTCCATCTAATCTCCTTCTTTTTTTAATCTAATGGCTAAAATAAATCATAATTTAAACATTAACGACACTTTTTTTGCAAGGCCGGGTATAAACATAAAAACACACAGAACACACTTTTTAAAAGTGTGAAAAACTCAAATACTCTCTCTATCTCGCTTCATCCACCGTCATAATCCTCACCGATCACCACCGTCCACCGACGTAATCATCGCCTATCAGCACCGTCCACATCAGTCAGCGCCGATCACCACCATCCACCGACGTAATCATCTTCGATCACCACCGTCCACCTAATCATCGCCGATCGCCGTCCACCGCCGTAATCAGCACCGATCACCACCATCCTCCATCGATAATCATCATCATCATTATTATACAAAGGTATTGAGTTGTCTGAATTAAGCTTTTAATCATATGTATTTATTTTTGATTCAGTGATTATAGATAGATGTTTTCCTATGGTTTATGTGTTTGATTTTAGTTATTAGTTATGTTCATGAATAATTAGATGATTACGTAAACTTGAAGAAAATGAAAGATGAACATGCCTTTGCTGATGGGTTGTCAATGTACATTATGTGTTCGATGAAATGCTAGTTGTTTCACATGTGAAGATATAAGGAATCGAATACCTTCACATGTGAAGATATAAGGTATCGAAGCTCTATTAGAAAAAATAGTACCTTCACATGTGAAGATATAAGGTATCGAAGCTCTATTAGAAAAAATAATACCTTCACATGTGAAGATATAAGGTATCAAAGCTCTGTTAGAAAAAATAATACCTTCACATGTGAAGATATAAGGTATCGAAGCTCTATTATGATGTTAAGGGTAAAGTAAACATATTCGTTGTAGGAGATAAAGATAATCTTGAGACTAAAAGGATTGAAGCTCTATTAGAAAAAATGAGAATGGGAATGAAGCAAGACGGGTTCTCTAATAAAATAAAATATGGGCTGGTTCAGGAAAATGACATGGGGAAAAAAAGGATTGATTTGTGGGCATAGTGAGGCGTTAGCGATTGGTTTTGGGATATTGAAGTTGCCACCTGGCAGGACGATCCGGGTGACCTAGATGTGGAGATTGTCATGAGATAGTTAAATTTATTTCCAAGGATGTCGAGAGGCATATTGTGTTGAGAGATTCAAATAGATTTCACCATTTAAAGGATGGATTTTGTTCTTGGCAGAGGGTATTAGTGAAGCAAGAGGTAAGAAATAATTTTTCTGCATCTCTTTCTGATAGATTATGAGGTAATTTATTATAGCTATACAGAATATTCAACAAGCTTTGTTAAATAGTAGTAGTATTGTTTCACACTATGCTCTTTTACAATGTGTATATTGAGAAGTTATGCTGAGCTTCCGTCTCAAGCCAAATATCACTATATATGATATAAATCAGATATTCAGATTATAAAGTTATGATTTCTACGTGACTGTCATTAAAGTGGCTAGCCATAATTTGATGCGGGACAACGTCTTTTGCAGCTACTTCACGATCATTACAGCTCCCTGAATTTACTCAAAGCTGTATCCTTTTTGTCTATTTCCTTCTATTCATACGAAATGGAGAAAACCCAACTGTGAGATATCTTTTATGACAGTAGATGATGGAGAAGATGTGGCGATGTGCATGAACAATAATAGTATTGCTGTTATGTTGTCTAGTTTGAACAATAATAGTATTGCTGTTATGTTGTCTAGTTGCGGCAAATAAAAACTTGGTATACGAAATAGAAGAAATATAAGTATGATGAAAGAAGGAAAATGATAATTTTTCCTTCTTAAAAACAGACACTGCTTATTTACTGACTAATTTGATAGTTTTTATTGTGTGCACTGAACCTGGTTGATAGGTAATTTTTGGGAATATTAGAAAGTAATGGTTGAAGTGTTACTTGCCAAGCGGTCCTTTGCCAATCAATGTGATTTACATTTACATAAAACAATAAATTTGTTCTATAGAAACCTTTTTTTATTCCCAAATCACTAGGAATATTAGTCGTGTATTTGAATGGCTGTATTGGTTTTGGTTTCAGGTTACTGGTATTAGTAGCCACCTAAGTTTTGTGGGTTACTTTTTGGATTTGCTATCCAAGTTTTTGAAATAGCGTGCGTCTCTAGATCTTGATGGAGATTGAATAGCATGTATTTGCATGTCCATTGTTTCATCACTTAGCACATGTTGTATGAATTTCTAGTCAAAGGCATGTCTGATTTTTTTATGGTTTTGGTATTGATTGGTACAGTAAGATACACTGTGAGGTCACTCAGGTTTATGTGTTTCGTGTAAGTAGTTTATGCTTATATGAAATGATGTAAAAGCGAAAGGCCTCCGAAATGGAAAAGAGATGTTGGGGGTAGATAACAATTCAGGGATTCAACTGTATATAAACTTCTATTGATTGAGTTTATTGTTCGATAAAATAGCTTCTCGTGCTGAAGCTAATAGTTATATTTGACGGGTTATCTACTAGTTTTAAGGGGTTTTGAGAATTTATATGTTGTTGCTTTGGTGCCAAATTCTTGACAAGGACAAGCTTTCTTTTGTATGTTTTTTAAACATTTTGTTGCACAAAAATAAACGTCGGTAGTCACTAGCACCATTACTTTTAGTGTGTTATGTGTCAATAAACACATGACCATATCATAGCTCAAGAAACTAGTTATTTATTGGGAGAAAAAGTATGTGAAGATAAATTGTTGGAATATGTATAGTTTTTCTTAGCATCGCTTCGTGTCTCGACTTTAAGGATAATGTGATAACTTGTTTCTTCTTGCTTAATATGCAGAAAAATTAAGTCTGAAACCGAATTCGTTGGTTTGAGGGTCTATCTCACTCTGGTAATCGTAAACTTGTTGATAACCACCGATCTCTTCGTGTAAACGCCTTATTTGGAGGAGGAAAGAAGGATGACAAGGATGATGGAAAGGTGAAATTTTAACATTCTTCTGCATAATTTGAACACATCGCTTTCTCGAACTAGACTATATGCTGATCGAAAACATCATAGCAGATCTAGCTTTTAAGATATGGCCCTTTAATGTAAAAATATATTGCTTGTGTTCAATTTTCACTATGTTACAAAAAACTGTATCGTGATGACTTGGTTATTATAGTATTTCATGATAACTAGTTTCTTACTTTTAATGGATTTATAGACGTGACTAAAAACTTATCAGGAAACAGTGATAACAAACATTTCCCTCATTTCAAAATAAACGCAACAATTTCTTTAATGGTTTGTCCTACAAGCATGTAACATACTGATATTTCCACTTTCAGTAATGTTCGGATTTAAGATTACTATATTGCCAAGTAAAAAAGTCAAACTACTGAGTACTGATAATGATATGGTCTAAAAAATTTGTCAAGTATGTGAGTATTGAGGAGTATATTTTTTATGCTGAAGTACACTAAGCTTTATCATCGTTATGTGGTTATAGATGCATAGTAGGGTCTTTTTATGAAATGTCTATCAAAACTGATATTATTGCTTTTACATTTTGATTTTAGGCGGGGGTGTTTGGGAACATGCAAAATTTATATGAGACCGTAAAGAAAACGCATATGGTTGTCCAGGTTGAGGCAGTGCGTGTCCAAAAAGAACTTGCTGTGTATGTCTACTTCATTTATTATTCTACTCTAGATGTTTGTGTTTCTTTCTTCTTAATACTATAATATTTTACTGGTTATCTTTACTTTAAGTTGGTTTTTCTTATGTTTGATGTAGTATCTTACGTCATCTATCTTGTTGTGCAAAGCTGAGTTTGATGGTTATTGTGAAGGTGAGCTAGTAAAGGTATGTCGTAGTTTTATCATATTATCTGATATTATGCTGTTCAGATCTGAGTTTGATGGTTATTTTGTTGTATATGCTTATTACGTGTTTTGTGTACAAGTGAATGATCTGTTTTGTATTCGCCGTTTGAATCAATCGATTGGTTCATAGTATTGTCCACATGTTTGATACATGATGCCAAGACTTTGTGCCATTATATGCATCACTCATGCCCATATCTGAAATCCTTAGGTCACACTCTCTGGAAATCAGCAACCTGTACGCATGAAATTACTGAGGCTGCAATGGAATTGGGGTCGGAGGTAAGTACCATTTTCTAAATTTGTTCATTTGGTATGGTACGTATGTAAAATATGTCGTGTACCTTCATTTGTAAATTGTATCCATGTGATAACTGCCAATGCATTATTTTTTTTGCGAAACTTTCGCTTCGACATGAAGCATATAGGGACGCCCATCAAAAGAGTGTTCGTGTTCTTACACTAATAACTTCAATATTCAACTCTCAATTTTTCTGACTACTTACTTTTTCTCCTTTTTGACGTTTCAGGCTATGAAAGCTCGAATGGGTGATCTTGCACAAAGCTTAGGCATGCCACCGTGTTTGGGTGATCAGTTCAAGCAATAATCCATCCTCTTTTGCAGTCATCCTTCAAAAGTGCAGTTTTGTAGACTAACTGTGCCAAAAGGTTCATGTTCTACCCTGTAACTTGTAATAATATCAACGCCAACATGTATCTGTTTTTTTGCTTAAAATTTCTGCATTAGTAAAGTACCGAACCTATGTAACAAGTTCACTTCAAATAGAGTTTTCTCTATATGGGCTGAAACAGATGAGTTGAGATTTTATATCATCTATAAAAAGTTGGTGTGCCGTACCAATATAAAAGCTATATTATCTGTTCAATATCTTCTAATTGATGAGGTTTTTACACTACTTACTTTTTCTCCTTTTTGACGTTTCAGGCTATGAAAGCTCGAATGGGTGATCTTGCACAAAGCTTAGGCATGCCACCAGGTTTGGGTGATCAGTTCAAGCAATAATCCATCCCTCTTTGGTCATCCTTCAAAAAGCTGCAGTTTTGTAGACTAACTGTGCCAAAAGGTTCATGTTCTACCCTGTAACTTGTAATAATATCCACGCCAACATGTATCTGTTTTTTTGCTTAAAATTTCTGCATTAGTAAAGTACCGAACCTATGTAACAAGTTCACTTCAAATAGAGTTTTCTCTATATGGGCTGAAACAGATGAGTTGAGATTTTATATCATCTATAAAAAGTTGGTGTGCCGTACCAATATAAAAGCTATATTATCTGTTCAATATCTTTTAATTGATGAGGTTTTGTGTCCAAGGAATACAGTTTTGCCCCATTTGACCAATTTTTTGCTAGTTTTGAACTTGTATAATTGACCCGTTAGCGATAGAACATAAGTACATAACCCCAGTTGACCCATTGATAACTAAATGGTTGTAATGGCCATCTTCCCAAAAACTAAAATACGAGGAATGATTCAGACTCAATTCTACATGCAGACATCTTGAAGTTCAAAAACTCAAATTATCGTGTTGCTATATGATGAATATACTACTCATACCTTCTCTTTGTAGGTTTCTTATCAGGTTTCCGGATAAAAGATGTGTTAAGTGAAGAAAAAGAAGTAACAGAGACCATTTCAAGAAAAGAAAAAAAAAGATTTGAAAGAGTTGTAAAGGAACAAAAACCGCCTATTTGTCTGTTATTTCGCTCTCGAGATGTTTTTCTATTGTTAATTTATGATGCAAGTATATTTGAATGATGGAATTCCAAAAGGGTTTGAGTTTGTATGTTCTGTCATCCAATTATTTGCTCAATTGTACTGCCAGAAATGAGGGCTGTTCGTGGGGCGGTTCAGTTTGGTTAGCTTGAGATTTTTAACTATCCATTACAGGGCAGGTAGTTCACTTTACTACCTGAAACTGAACCATACTATGCGGGTTAACCGGACATGTGGGTATCCAAAATGAGCGGTTACCCGCGGTTCGGGTCACAGTTAACCATGTTAAAACTTTAAACGACTTAATGAAGAATAACAAGATTTAGAACGCAAAATGCTATTGTAGTAACATTTAAATATCGATGAAAATACTAAAGTTTAAGTAAAGTTTTTACATCACTTACATTCAAATCTTTTAGACTAAAATACATTGTTGGTCTCTAAACTTGTCCAAAAACGTCGTCTTGAACCAAAACATGACATTTTCGTCGTCAGAGATCCTTTTTCCAAGTTTTTAAGGCTAAATTGGTCCCTTGACCAGTTTTTTGTTAGTCAACCCCGTTAGTCAGCGTTTGCTTTGTCTTTAGTTTAAGGGCACAAATGTCATTTCCTTATTTCGATTAAAATGTTTGTATTATTTCCACATGTCCTCTCCCACAAATTTATAATAAAACTTTATATGCAAAAACTAAACTAAACAAATTAGTTAAGTCGCTAAGTTTAAAATATTCGCGAATATATATACACACTCCCATAGTTCTCAACATGATTAACCTTTAGGTTATTAAACATAAGGAATAAGAAGTTAAGAACACATAAATTAGTTAAGTCGCTAAGTTTAAAATATTCGCGAATATATATACACACTCCCATAGTTCTCACATGTGAAAATTATGAGCAAGAATTGAATCATTTGTCTTACTAGCATATTTTTTACACTAGAAGTGCAAAAATAGGATATATTGATGTTTAATAGATGATTATTTATGTTTTGTAAGAATATCTTCACATGTTAAAAATTATGAGCAATGATTAAAGCTTTGGTTTTACTGGCATATTTTTTATACTAGAAGTGCAAAAATAGGAGATATTGATGTTTAATAGATGATTATTTAAGTTTTGTAAGAATATCTTCACATGTGAAAATTGTGAGCAAGGATTGAAACTTTGATCTTACTAGCATATTTTCTATACTAGAAGTGCAAAAAAAGAATATATTGATGTTGAATAGATGATTATTTAAGTTTTGTAAGTATATCTTCACATGTGAAAATTATGAACAAAGATTGAATCATTTGTCTTACTAGCATATTTTTTATACTAGAAGTGCAAAAATAGGATATATTGATGTTTAATAGACGATTATTTAAGTTTTGTAAGAATATCTTCCCATGTGAAAAATTATGAGCAATGATTGAAGCTTTGATTAATGGCATATTTTTTATACTAGAAGTGCAAAAATAGGAAATATTGATGCTTAATAGACGATTATTTTAGTTTTATAAGTATATTTTCACATGTGAAAACTATATGCAAGCATCGAATCATTGGTCTTACTAGCATATTTTTTATACTAGAAGTGCAAGAATAGGATATATTGATATTTTTAGACGATTATTTAATTTTTGTAAGTATATCTTCATATGTGAAAATTATGAGCAAGGATTGAAGCTTTGATCTTACTAGCATATTTTTTATACTAGATGTGCAAAAATAGGAGATATTGATATTTAATAGACGATTATTTAAGTTTTTTAAGTATATCTTCACATGTGAAAATTATGAGCAAGGATTGAATCATTGGTCTTACTAGCATATTTTTATACTAGAAGTGCAAAAATAGGATATATTGATGTTTTTAAGACGATTATTTAATTTTTGTAAAAATATCTTCACATGTGAAAATTATGAGCAAGTAATAAAGCTTTGATCTTACTAGCATATTTTTTATACTAGAAGTGCAAAAATAAGAGATATTGATGTTTAATAGACGATTACTTAAGTTGTGTAAGTATATATTCACATGTGAAAATTATGAGCAAAGATTGAATCATTGGTCTTACTAGCATATTTTTTAAACTAGAAGTGCAAAAATATGATATATTGATGTTTAATTGACGATTATTTAAGTTTTGTAAGTATATTTTCACATGTGAAAATTATGAGCAAGGATTGAATCATTGGTCTTACTAGCATATTTTTTATACTAGAAGTGCAAAAATAAGAAATATTGATGTTTAATAGACGATTATTTAAGTTTTGTAATTATATCTTCACATGTGAAAATTATGAGCAAGGATTGAATTATTGATCTTACTAGCATATTTTTTATACTAGAAGTGCAAAAATAGGATATATATTGATGTTTTTTTAGATGAATATTTAATTTTTGTAAGAAGATCTTCACATGTGAAAATTATTAGCAAGGATTGAAGTTTTTTAAGAATATCTTCACAACTTGGTCACATGTGAAAACATTTATGTCGTAGCTTTTTAAGATGCGTAAAAAACTTAGTTACATGTGAAAATATTTTGTCCCGTAACTTGGTCAGATGTGAATATATATATGTCTTGTAGCTTTTTAAGATTCGTGAACAACTTTGTCACATGTGAAAATATATGTTTTCATCTCGTAGATTATTAGTATGAGTAACTTGAAAATATATTTTCACATGTGAAAATTATGAGTAATGATTGAAGCTTTGATTTTACTAGCATATTTTTCATACTAGAAGTACAAATATAGGAGATATTAATGTTTAATAGACGATTATTTAATTTTTATAAGAATATTTTCATATGTGAAAACTATGAGCAAGGATTGAATCTTTGATTATACTAACACATTTTTTATACTAGAAATGCAAAAATAAAAGATGATGTTTAATAGACGATAATTTAAGTTTTGTAAGAATATTTTCACATGTGAAAATTATGAGCAAGGATTGAATCTTTGATCTTATTGGCATATTTTTTATATCAGAAGTGAAAAAATAGGATGCATTAATGTTTATTAGATGATTATTTAATTTTTGTAAGAATATCTTCACATGTGAAAATTATTAGCAAGGATTGAAGTTTTTTAAGAATATCTTCACAACTTGGTCACATGTGAAAATATTTATGTCGTAGCTTTTTAAGATGCGTAAAAAACTTAGTTACATGTGAAAATATTTTGTCCCGTAACTTGGTTAGATGTGAATATATATATATGTCTTGTAGCTTTTTAAGATTCGTGAACAACTTTGTCACATGTGAAAATATATGTTTTCATCTCGTAGCTTATTAATATGAGTAACTTGAAAATATATTTTCACATGTGAAAATTATGAGTAATGATTGAAGCTTTGATTTTACTAGCATATTTTTCATACTAGAAGTACAAATATAGGAGATATTAATGTTTAATAGACGATTATTTAATTTTTATAAGAATATTTTCATATGTGAAAACTATGAGCAAGGATTGAATCTCTGATTATACTAACATATTTTTTATACTAGAAATGCAAAAATAAGATATGATGTTTAATAGACGATAATTTAAGTTTTGTAAGAATATTTTCACATGTGAAAATTATGAGCAAGGATTGAATCTTTGATCTTATTGGCATATTTTTTATATCAGAAGTGAAAAAATAGGATGCATTAATGTTTATTAGATGATTATTTAATTTTTGTAAGAATATATTCACATGTGAAAATTATTAGCAAGGATTGAAGATTTTTAAGAATATCTTCACAAATTGGTCACATGTGAAAATATTTATGTCGTAGCTTTTTAAGATACGTAAAAAACTTAGTTACATGTGAAAATATTTTGTCCCGTAACTTGGTCAGATGTGAATATATATGTCTTGTAGCTTTTTAAGATTCGTGAACAACTTTGTCACATGTGAAAATATATGTTTTCATCTCGTAGCTTATTAATATGAGTAACTTGAAAATATATTTTCACATGTGAAAATATGTCTCGTAATTTGGTCACATGCGAAACTATATGTCTCATAGCTTACTAAGATACGTTAATAACTTGGTCACAAATGAAAATATAAGTCTCGTAGCTTTTTAAGAGGCCTGAGCAACTTTTTCACATGTGAAAATTACTTTACATGTGTTGACACCCAAGGGACCCAAAAAGATAATGCGCATGATGAAGTTTATCCTTGCAAGGTAAGACTTAAACAGAATCACGACAGTGATTATTTATGGTTGTTAGACTTATGTAATTAAAAAGTGAGCTTACATGATGCATTAGATGTTGTGATTTATATTCAATCTTAAAAAGCTAGCTCAATTAGCTTAAAAACATAGCTGTTATCTTAGAAATTTGAAAACATGGTATGAACTAGGCAAAAATGACATTTTGGAAATATAGATTTTTAACAAATAATACATAACAAAGATGAGTAAAACATTTGAAACGCGTTAGAAATGCTAACAAGGCATCCGAGAAAAAAGTCAATTTTTTCCTCGTTCTCATATCAAATATTTCTAAGAGCATGAATTGTGAATCAAACTCAGATGCCCATTCGAGTTGTTGGTAAAACTGCACATTTTCATAAAAACTGGAGGAAAGTAGTTCAAATTAACAAGTTTATATGGTTATGTACTCATGTTAGATGATATATATGCCACTATGATCATACCAAAACATGGGCATGCAGTGGGAAATGGTCAGCAGCACATATGAGTTTCAACTATATGTGAACTAAACCAGTTGTAGTGTACCTCAATAGCTCAAAAGATATGCTTGTCTCACTAGTAACCCAACTGATGGCAGCAGGGGCGGAGCCAGAAAGTTTTTGTCGAGGGGGAAAAATATGATAATTTTTAGAGACTATAATTTTGAAAATTTACACTATAATTTTGAAAATTTACAAAAATAACTGGAAAATTTTGAAATTTTACACTATAATTTTTTTCGGGGTCACATGACCTCTCGGATCCCCTTTATCTTCGCCTCCGGATGGCAGTCGGGATCCGCCCAGGGCACTAGCAGGTGGTTTGGTATTACAAGGGGTGGCAAGTGGGTGGGTCGGGCGGTTGAAAGTTGAAACTGGTCAAATTTGGGTGACTTTAACATGCTGACCTGTTTAATCTGTTTGACCCATTCCCTATCAGCTGAGTTTTTTGAGTTGATCAATTTGACCCGTTTAATAAAACATGCCCGTTTGCCACATCCAAGTATTACCATGCCAATCAAAAGCGTCAAATGGCTGAACAATACTTTGTCGCAACACAATCTCATCCCTCAATCATGTATCTTCCCTTTAGCAATCTGCGCAGCAGCCAAACCGCAACCTACAAAACATGGAATAAAATCTGAGTTTACTTACACAGACCCATGCTAATCGCATAAATATTTCAGAATAAACATACAAGACACTCATAAAACTCAAATACCATGTATGTATTTTTCAATAAACCACAATGTATGTATTTTTCAATAAACCACTGACCAGTAACGGTTTTCTAAAAAATAACACATAATTTTTTGAAATTGTTTGATAAATTAGCTATGATTTACAAAGACACAAGCAGTAACTCAACCCATTTGACAGTTTCCATTTTAAATCTTGTTTTAACCCTTTAAAGATAGAAATTCAACCCGACTCTCAAAACATTTATATGTAAACAAGTCAACTACCACTAAAAATGATTACTCGAAAAAATGTCTTAACAATATTTGTGTAGCAAGAGACTTACACCAGCCCATTCACCAAGAGTCTTTGCACTGGGGACGGTTACCAAGCTCACGTTATGGTCAGACAAAAGTGCTTTCACCAACTTAATGTAGTCAGGCTGGTCACAATCCTCGGCCAAAACACAAAGTTGAGCAGCATGCTTCTCAATAACCTTTGCAGCCCCATGAAGTCCACGAACAAGACCTCCATGAGCAAGTGACTTTCTCAACACAAGCTGCAATGCAGTCATGATGTCCATGGGCTCACCAAGAGCGGGAGCCGGAGCAAGCGACCTCGACAGAACAACAACATCTTCGCTGCATGTGCACAAGCATTGATCAGAATTTGAATAACTGTTTCTATTAGATAAGTACACAAACTATGTCTCTGTTTGATGAACTTAATGTGATCAATGCTAAAAAAGAGAGAATATGGTGTCCTCCTCGTCCATATCCAATTTAACTATTCTTTTCATTTCCTTTTTCTTGCACAAAAGATGAAAATATTAACAGCATACACAGTAACATCTCTCCATAATCACAGGACTTGACTATAAATGTATGAAAACTTTGAAATAGAAAACAGACCAAGTTTTTAGCGTATATTGTGTTTACCTTCAAGCCTATTGAACGCCACTTTATTACCGATGCTTCCACCTATAACAGAAGTAAATTCAGTCTAATTGGTTTGTGGATTAGATAGTATTAGCTAATCAACATCTAGTGTGTGTATCAAATTGTATGCATTCAAGTTGCCAGAAATATACTCACCTGAACCATGATAAACGTATCCAATTATCAGAAAAGCTCCCGAAAGTTTCAAATGAGAGGGTATTCATAGTCAGTTATATAATAAAAAACATATGCACAAAATTCTCATATATATATAAATGTTTTTTAAAAAATGAAAAATAATGTAAAATTAGCCATATGGGCTTGACTGGCATTTTAAGAATGAACTCATGAGCCTCACTCAGAAGCCCTGCCCGACCCAAAAGATCAACCATACACCAGTAGTGTTCTGTTCGGGGTTTGATATGAAAATTTTCAGTCATGGCAGCATACTAGTGTTTCCCTTCTGCAACCAAGCTTGAATGGCTACAAGCGGAAAATAAAGGCGATAAACGTAACATCATCCGGGTTTAAACCAACTGTTAGCATTATTGTTGAATGATGGTGGCCATATTGTATGTATCAACAGACTCGGCTCCTTCTTCTACAAATTAAAGAGCCTCGTGCTTAAGGGTATTATATCTCACAAGATGCAACTCTAAATAACTAGAAAATAATGCATGTTCTTCAAGCATAACAAAGGTCTTGGCATTTATGGTCCATCGCTTTAAAATGTAACTGGAAGGAAGAGTGAGAACATTGGTCACTCTAAAGACTGCCAACACATGTCGGCATAAAAGACCCAAAAATTCAAACATACAGCAGCTGCAAGAAGCTTTCATTTCTAAAACATTAAAATTGACACGATAAGATTTGTCTTCCTCTCCAAACTTTGATACTTGATATGTTGTTGTCGAAACGTCACCATCATCATCATCATCATCATCTTCTGTTTTCGATGCCATAAGAGTAAGTGTCTCAACTAACTCCTCTTGAAATCTCATGAATATCTTTCTCGTGTAAAGTTGGGATACTTGTTTCTCCATTGGCGAAGGAGTCCGCAACAGAGGAAGCGTGTTCATCGTGTCGTAATCTGCTTTAACTTCTTTCTCATTGCGGCTCTCCAATGCTTTCTCATACATTTTCACAAACTGATTTAGAGTAGTTGATGCGTTTATGTATCCATGGAAATAGGAGTTCATGCTATCACTGCGTTGTGTTATAGACATTTCAGCAAAAAACGTATCACGCAAATACACAGGTACCCATTGTCTGCGTGATGAGTATATCTCTTGAAGCCATTCATCATCAGTAAGTTGATACTTATCAACAAGTGACAACCAACAAGCTTCAAATTCATCAATCGAGTCAGTTAAATTCACGGCTTCACGCATTTATGCAAGTCAGCTTCAAAATTTGGGTACTGGAGAAACACGTCCGATAACTGATCCTGGCACTTGTTAAAGATATGCCAGCTGGCGGCGATGATGAGTGTCAGGAAACACTTACATAACGGCTGATTGTATGACTGAATCATGATCTGTAGTGATTGATATCGGGAATCGGCCAGACATTGCTGTAATCCATGTCTAAAACAACCACATAAACGAGGACTCGGATTCATTCATGAGAAAAGCACAACCGAACAAAACAGGCTGACCGTGATGATTAATCCCCGTGAAAGGCGCAAAAGGCAATCGGTATCTGTTTGATATGTATGTAGTGTCAAACGTAACCGTATCCCCAAAGTGAGTATAGTTAGCCCATGCCTTTGTATCGCCCAAAAATGTTACCCGGCTGCACTGTTCATCATGATCATCCCCCGACTCAACCTGACCTCGACAGTAAAATAACGAAGAAGGATTGCGCACATTTGCCTCAAATAATCATGAAGAATCTGTACGTCTCCTTCCAAACTCCTTTGTCGGTTATTCCTCATGTAGTTCCTACAATCAACTTCCGTAAATCCAACTTTACTAATACGGATAATTTTGTTATCTAACGGGTCAAATAAGTGAATGGGTCAATTCAGGTTAATTTTGTTATCTAACGGGTCAAATAAGTTAAAAATCGCCCAAAGTGTATTTGTAATAAATACAACCTCCTAAATCATTTTATTATTTATCACTAGTTTTTTTAATTAAAAAATGTAAACGAGGAGTGATTGGGCCAGATGACCACTGTTTTGACCCGTTACACAACCACCCAATAAGCGCAAATTTCACCCTGAAATGTCAACCATTACAAACAGGACGCAAGATTTACCTGTGTACCACTAGATACAGGACGGAGAATTTCACCACACCAAGTAGTCAAGAACTTTAGCTTTAGCACTTGCAATAGATGGAAGTCGAGAACCCAAGGCGGATGCGGACCGATAGACAGTTCTAAGAATCCTAGTATGCTCGATCTTAGTCCTCGGATCGTTCAGCCAAGCCGATGTCTGTAACTGTACAAACAAACAAACCCATGAGAATTGTCCCACTTAAAAAAAGTATCTAAAATCTACAAATTTAAAAACGAAAAAATCAACTTCACCTCTGCACGTAAATCGTCCACTAAAGCGGCTGAGAACGTAGGGACCAGATCAGCTCCATTTATAACAGATGTAATGAAATCATTGCCGGAATCCGCCAACTCCCAAGTCATACAAGCCCCTAATCATTAAAAATCACCAAAATATATTACACATAGGACGATTGCGATATATAATTTAAAAGAAAGATATACGCTTATAAACCTGGTGCAAATGTAACACAAGTAGTTGTGGATAGTTCTTTCGCTCCCCGCAACACATAAGTCAAAATTGCAGCAGTTCCACCACCTAAAGATTGTCCAACGATTTGTATCCAGCATTTACTTGTTAAACATATATATAAAAAAATAAAGAGCAACTATAAGTTTTTGGTTAAAAGCTTCCATTATGATTTAGATCCTCAAACTTTGTAATTGATTTACCGACTAGATCCCTAAAGTTCATTCATGTTGATATATAAGTTAAGGGACGAAAACTCGTTTTCAAACTTGGAAGACTGAATCTACCATGGAAATACTGACTTCACTATATTTTTGGTGAAAGGATACAGGGCCATTTTAACGATTACTCACAAATAATCATATAAAGTTCTTATCAATACCTGAAGCTTATAATCAGGATGATCTTGAAATGCTTTGAGAAGAAGAGGAATCGCAAGCTTTGCAATCCATCGAGCAGCCGCAACCATTCCACAGTGAGCATAACCTAATTTTACATCAGTAACACCACCCTTATGCACAATCGTATGATGGAACGGTACCACCGCCCAAGGCGGCTGTTAGAGTATCCTTTATGCTATGAGTTCCACGAATCAATAGAAGAAACGTTTTCGTCTTGTGGTTGACTAATATGGTAAATGCTGCCTTCAAAATCTGCAGGCAGAAAGAGAAATAAGACAAACTACAAAAGTAAATTACACGCCCTTGTCATATTATAAAAACAGGAAATAGATGATTGGCGTAGCACAAGACTTACTCCACTTTTTGTTCTGAATAAGAACATCCTCTTGTGAATAGCCTGTCTCCTCTAAAAATACAGGAAATGGTTTCTTTGACAAATGCCAGCAAAGAGTCAGCAAGTCCAAAAGATATCTTAGCTCGGAAACTATAGCGAGTCCTTTAAGGCTGGCTCTCTTTACCCCAAAATACACTACTTACATGCAAATGACCCTGCATAGCAAGACATAAAAAGATATATCTGAAAACTTGTTCAGAACTAATACTAGATCACATTCAAATAAGATTCGCAATCATCTCAATATGAAATACAATGACCACAGTTGTCAACCAAACCACAGCAAGTATCATCGCATTGTTGTCTGTTTAAGAGATGTGGTATTATAACGATTGTGCACCTACACCACTAAGGCTATTCAAAATTACACCTACTTAAGTACTTAACGAAAAACATCTAGAAGAATTCAAAAGAGAACCAGATTCACGAAATCCTATCTCCAGGTGTGTCCATGTTGCAACATTCTTTCTAATTCAACTGTACATACTTGTAACAAGCAACGGCAAAGGGGAACTTTCAACCCATGTATGTGAAAGCAGTCCAATTTCGTTAAGCTTTATTTGTAACTGGTCCAACTAGACAGGTAAACCTTAAAAGTTTAGTTCAAAAGAGAGATGTTTGAAAGTCGCCCAAAGTGTATTCAAGTGTCTACATTCTCCTTTAAGTGATGATTGTTTTGTAATAATTCTTGGCCGTGCTTGATATATTGATTAACTATGATACTAAAATTGGACAAGTGTGAGCGAGTCAACCCAACATGACTCAATTTCACACGTTCTTTCCCATTACCCAACCTACCCATTTTGCCACCTACAAGAGCCACACACATCATTCCCAACAGATAAGGTGCCATGCCAATACAAGAATCACTTTTATCCTAAACTAATCAGGGTAAAACTATAAAAAGGGGACCACGTGAAATTACACTGTTAAACCCACAAAAAACGTATGTGACGCGAACCGCCCACCCCCATAACCCCACTATAAAGTGTAAACTACTAAATTTGGCCGTTCCCTATTTCTCCTAAGAAGTCTTCTCTTACACCAGGGCATCTTTTTTTAGCAGAAATACATAAACTGTAACAGGGTATGTTCCAACCAACTTAATCCCTAAGATCTAAATCATCACCACTCACAAAGCAATTATCATGATTTATCGGTAGTATACGCTATAATGCCAGAAAGACCAACAATTGTTGCGAGGAAAAGCTAGCCTTAGGTGTTTAAATAATACCACCATACTCTTTAATCAAAGCCGACATAATTCTACGTGGTCCCATCCCAGAAACTGCAAAGTGTTCAAACATAAGTTAAATGCTACATAACTTATGATATATTTAGTCAAGTAATATGAATGGGTAAAATGTAATTCAAACATAAGTTAAATGCTACAACGGACCAGCCATTTATCTTTCATGCCTCTCTTGTCTATCTTGTGTATCATTTCCATTTTTATCTTCTGTTATCAACCTGATTCTCACCCCAATCTTGCAAGATTCATCCAGATTCTGAACATTTAATGAGGTCAAATATCAGAATTCATAACGCATCTCCTTCCAAAATGGGTACCAAGATGAAAGGCCTATATTTTCACGCGCGAAGAAAAATATATATATTTTCACGCGTGAAGATGTTTTTACTAAACTTTTCACGGGTGAAGAAAAATCTCTTATATTTTCACACGTGAAAATGCAAATCCAAACATCACTCATGTACACGTACCAATCAAAACAATATAACAATACCTTGCAACAACAATATCCTTAGCTTCAGTAGAAAAAAGCCCTGCAACTATTTTAGGAAGCCGCAAAAAAGGTCCGCCTATATTCGTCACAGCCTTTATATGCTTAGCGCACCAACTTGATCCATCTCCACCACCCGTTGGAGCCGGTGCTTCGACCCATTTCATAAAATGCAAGAAATACATAACACCTCTAGAATGTGGAATTACATCCACCTTGCAACAACAATATCCTTAGCTTCAGTAGAAAAAGCCCCGAACTATTTTAGGAAGCGCAAAAAGGTCCGCCTATATTCGTCACAGCCTTTATATGCTTAGCGCACCAACTTGATCCATCTCCACCACCCGTTGGAGCCGGTGCTTCGACCCATTTCATAAAATGCAAGAAATACATAACACCTCTAGAATGTGGAATTACATCCACCTTTTCACCGCTTGTTTCTCCTATGAGTTTTATGTTGCTCTTCATTCTGTTTAAAGGTTTGATCCCTTTACATGGTTATCATAATTTTCCCAATCATCAAAACCATTTAAAAAGGGTGCCTCTATATTGGATTTGAGCATACCTCGATAGTTTGAAACAAGAGCTTCCAATCATAAGCAACCATATACATGTTTTTCTCCTCATATCAGATGTGGGCCAAATTGATAATTAAAATTGCCCATATAAAATAGCTCGCTGCTAAGTAATCAGCGCCACTAGTCCGGATACCCTTATACCGGGAGGATTCACCCGTTTCATTATCAAGTAACATATGCTCAATCCAGCACAAGGGCCTAAATATAACAAAAAGCTTAGACTATAGAAGAAAGAAAAGAGTATATATGGAAATGTTGAGTGCAACTTCAAAAGTATAGAAACCGATAGTCCCATTGCCTTGCATTTTCTTGTTCAGTGACATCAAGCTACTTATGGTCTAAATGCGCACAGTGTACTGGTGTAGATTTATCATATTTGTTGACTAAATGCCACCAAAATATACTAGCCAGTATTAAGTCAAGTCCACAAAGTCTGATTTACATGCGCTGAAACAAGAACATAAACAAGTATAACTGGAACAATCACAAACAATCACACACAAGTTTTCCTGGAATATGCTTTCCTTTAATCAGAAAAATATAGGCTCTAAAATCGATCGGTTTTTCTCATACATCCAACCACAAGCTCGGCTGGTATATATAGGTGTTTAGAATATGCTTTCTAATCCTACTACAATTCTAATAAAACAAGATAGTCCTTAACAAATAAGAAGTCCTAATTAAACTAGAATTGTAAACGTCCATATGCTTGGAATCTGTTTGTCTTCCCATCTGCTCGGTCAGACATTGCCAACATTCACCCCCTAATTTTCGACTTCGAGATAGGGAGATCTTCAACTCGAAGTAACTCTTGTATCTCCTTGAACTTAATCCTTGAGAGCTTTCGCCGTAATATCAAAGACGTTGCAAATCACCTCTTACAAACTCAACTTGTACTTGGCCTCTTTCAACACATTCTCGGATAAAATGATAACGTGTGTTTATATGCTTGCTTCTCCCGTGAAAGACTGGATTTTTCATAAGTGCAATAGCCGATTTGTTGTCAACAAATAAGACCACCACTTTCTCTTCCATTCTGGTTATTTCACTCAACAACCCACGTAACCATATCCCTTGACACGCTGAAGTTGCACCATGAACTCGGCTTCACAAGACAATAGAGCCACCGTGTTTTGCTTTTGTGAGCACCAAGTGATAGGTGATTTTCCTAGATAAAATACGTGCCTGCTTGTGCTTCGACCATCATCTTGGTCCATAGCAAAACTACTATCACTAAACCCCACTAGCTCCTTGGTTTTCTCTTGGTTGTATCGTATTCCAAAATTCAAACTACCTTGGATATACCTTAGTATTTGTTTCACAACTGCCATATGTGATTCTTTTGGTTCTTGCATGTAACGACTAACCAAACCAACCGAATAAGATAAATCAGATCGTGTGTGTAGTAAGTACCTTAGACGTACCAACTCGTCGTCTAAACAGAGTTGCATCAACTGGTCTTCCTTCCTTTTCCATGCTTAACTTCATTCCGTGTTCTAATGGACATTGTGTAGGATTCGCTTCATGCATCCCAAAGATCTTTCAAGATCTTCTTTGCATAGCTTTCTTGACTTATTGAGATACTCGAATCCTCTTGCTTTACTTCAATGCCAAGATAATAGCTCAATTTTCCCAAATCACTCATATCGAACCTTTCTTGCATTTGTCTCTTAAATTCACCAATTTCGCTAAGCTTCGAACCGGTTACTAAGAGATCATCTACATAGACTGCAATAATCAAGATTGACTTGTTTGTCTTCTTCACATACACCGCTTGTTCGTGTTGGCATCTTTTGAAAGACATTTGCTTGAGTTCTCTATCAAGTTTTGTATTCCACGCCCTTGGTGCTTGTTTAAGTCCATAAAGAGCCTTTTTCAACTTGTAGATCTTCCTTTCTTCTCCTTTCTTCACGAACCCCTCCGGTTGTGTAACAAAAACTTGCTCTTTTAGTTCTCCATGTAAAAAAGCTGACTTTACATCTAGATGATGTAGCTCCCATGCTTCTTTTGCGGCAATGAGATTAATAAACGTATCGTTTCAATCCGTGCTACGCGCGCAAATACCTCGTCATAGTCAATTCCTTCCTTTTGAGCATAACCCTTTACTACTAAACGAGCTTTAAACTTATTAATTGAACCATCCGGATTTCTCTTAATTTTGAACACCCACTTTAATCCAATGGGATTAACATTAACCGGAGCTTCAACTAATTCCCATGAATCATTCTTCTCGATAGACTCAATCTCTTGCTGCATAGCAACCATCCACTTGCTGGAGACTTTTGCTGCTTGGAACGTTCTTGGTTCATCATCTTCAATCAAAAGTAGATTTTGATCTTCATTAGAAACGAGGTTCTTGAACTAGACCCCATAATAAAGTCATTAAATCTAGTTGGCTTAGTTGAAACCCTTGAAGAACGCCTCACAATTGGTTGAGTTTCCGTCACAGGATTAGGGTCATTACCCGCCTCGATTTGGTCTTCTTGTTCGGTATTGACCGGTTGATTTTCATCAACATCATGATGATTTTCAGCCTCTTGATCTTCAGTCTCAACTTCATCGGTCTCACCTGGGTTAACAAATCCACAACCCGTATCAATAGACCCGTGCCATTCTATGACAAACATACCTGGGTTTAGCTCGTGTGATTCGCTTCCAGCAACATACTTCCAGCCAAGTTCCTCATTAAACTCTGCATCACGACATATTATAATCTTCTTTAGTCTTGGATTGAACATTCAAAACCTTTCGTACTGGCTCGTTTCCGATATAAATAAGTCGTGTTGACCTGTCGTCTAACTTATGTAAGTATGGCCTTGTTCTCGTTGCATAAGCCACACAACCAAATACCCGCAAACCCTTCAAGTTAGGCTTTTTTCCTTTGAAAGCCTCGTATGGAGTTTGATTAACTAGAGCTCGAGTTGAAACTCTATTAATCAGGAATGTGGCGTGTCTAACTCCTTCAGCCCACATATAGTTTGGTACGTCTCGTGCTTTCAAGATGCTTCTAGTCATTCCCATAAGAGTACGGTTTCGCCTTTCCACGACTCCATTTTGTTGCGGTGTGTAGGGAGCGGTTAGATGTCTTGTTATACCCTCGTTTTCACAAAAGTTGGTAAATTCTTTTGAAGTGAACTCACCTCCTCTATCGGTCCTTAGGGTTATAATCTTCTTTCCCGACTTCTTCTCAACTAAAGCTTTGAACTTTTTGAAGTATTCAAATGCTTCTCCTTTTTCCTTCAAGGTAAAAGTCCACATAAAGCGTGAGAAGTCATCAATAAGAACAAATATGTACCCGTTGCCCGCTATGGATGGTGGAGAAATTGGTCCACATAGGTCGGCATGTATAAGTTGAAGAGAATGTGTTGCCTTAAATTTTGCAGCTTTAGGAAACGCCTTCTTGGTTTGTTTTCCTACCAAGCAAGATTCACACAACTTGTTCTCTTGATGAATTATTGGCAAATTTTCAACCATGCCCTTCCTTGCCATTAATTCCATCGCCTCGAAATTAATGTGACCCATCCTAGCATGCCATAACCATGCATCATCTTCCATCTTTGCTTTGAGACACACCGGACTTCCAACTTGGAGCTTTATCTTGTAAAGTCTATTACTTGTTCTAGGAACCTTCATCGAAGCTTGCCATCCGGAGTCACGCATAGTAAGAAGGTTACCTTTCATACGAATGTCACATCCGCCTTCGGTAGCTTGCCCAAGACTAATTATGTTGCTTTTTAGCTCGGGTAGGTAATAGACTCCAGTGATCAACCTTTGCTCACCCGTTTTCCCTTCAATGATTATCGAACCCTTCCCTTGTATCTCGATGTAGGAGTTATCACCAAACTTCACTCTGCCGGAGATATTCTCATTCAACTCCGAAAAATATTCTCGGATCCCCGTCATGTGATTACTTGCTCCATTATCCAAATACCAAGTGTCTTCCTCGTTTGGCTTAGTATTCAATTGGTTTGGGATAATCTTTTCTTCATTCAAGAAAACTACTTCTTGAACGCTTTTCATCATAAAAAGTGTCGGGTCATCATCATCCTCCGTTTTCAAAAGGTTTGCTTCATGCTTTTCCTTTTGTACACGGCGCTCGTGACAATTAGAAGCAAAGTGACCATATTCGTCACATCTGAAGCATTGAATCTTTGAAAGGTCTCGACTTTTGTTCTTCTTTTGAGCCGTATTGCTCCCGGAGTTGTTTTGGTTTCCACGGTTGTGGTTATTAGCTTGACCACTACCACGAGATTTGTTTTGAGAAGAAAAGTTTTGACCTTTACCGTTGCCACCAGAGGAATTCCTTCCTCGACCTTTCTTATCATATCTTTCATCCCTTCCGAACATTAACTTGCCTTGATCTTCAGAAGTGGTGTCAACACCCTTCATTCTTCCTTCAAAAGCTTTCAACCTTCCAATTGCTTCTTGAAAAGACATAGTATTCAAGTCAACAAATTGTTCTATTGAGGCAACAATTGCAACATACCTATCCGGAACGGATGCAAGCAGCTTCTTAACAAGTTTCTTGTCTTCATAAACCGTTCCCAAGTCTGTTGACTTCGTTACAATTTTGCCCAACCTAGTCGCGAAGTCATCGATTGATTCGTTGACCTTCATCTTTAAGGCTTCAAATTCCGTCTCCAAGGTTTGCAACCTTGCGTCTCGAACCCGATCAACACCCACATCCCTGGTCTTCAAAGCTCCCGATTTCTTTGGCGTGTTGAATTGTGAAACTTGAAAAACAAGTTCTTCGGCATCGCCGGAAGAGTAACGCCACTGCCATGTGATCTTGCTTAGCAACAACTTGTGTTCCTTCCGTTGGCTCCAGTGCATCGAGTATTCCATGGACTCGGAATACCGCTTTGACTCTTATTGCCCATATGTTATAATTTGTGCTTGTTAACATTGGACATTGAAGAGCCGTTTTAGAATGTTCTAATAAGGTGGTTGACTCGACTCGCCTTGCACCATCCTTCTTGTACGCCTTCTGTAAGTTATGTGTGTTGTTTGTTCGCCTTCCAGCCCCTAGGTTCTAGAGGTCGAGTGATTTACTTCCGCCTAAGTAAACCAAGTCGAAAGTTTGAAACTTTGATCGACTTCTTGCTTAAGTCGAACCCTAGTAAAACCCTTGTGATCGACTTCTTGGTGAAACCCTTGTGATCGACTTCTTGGTGAAACCCTTGTGATCCTTCTTGGTTAAAACCCTTGTCGATCCTTCACGTTAAATAACCTGGCTCTTGATACCAATTCAAGTCCACAAAGTCGATTTACATGCTACCAAACAAGAACATAAACAAGTATAACTGGAACAATCACAAACAATCACACACAAGTTTTCCTGGAATATGCTTTCCTTTAATCAGAAAAATATATGCTCAAAACAACTGATCGGTTTTTCTCATACATCCAACCACAAGCTCGGCTGGTATATATAGGTGTTTAGAATATGCTTTCTAATCCTACTACAATTCTAATAAAACAAGATAGTCCTTAACAAATAAGAAGTCCTAATTAAACTAGAATTGTAAACGTCCATATGCTTGGAATCTGTTTGTCTTCCCATCTGCTCGGTCAGACATTGCCAACATTAAGCTTATTGAATACATATACTTTATTGGCAATGATATCAAAGCTTCGAAGTACATGCATGTTTTATTAACAAGAATAACCACACTTCGATAGTACAAACAAACCATTACCTTTATCGAGGTTGGGGAGGGTCTCCGTTATGTCCACTTCCCATCTGTACCAAATTTCCTCGTGACATAATGACCCTTTAATCAACAAGGGGAAGATGCCATTACTATTCAACTCAAACCAAATAGTAAAAAATCAATTAGTGAAAGATGCAACATGAGTGAAAATAGAACACAGGACCACAGATGAAAAAGGATTGACCGTAAATGAAACTCTACCATGCTTCCTAACCTAATTGGTCCGTTACATTATACAAAAATAAAATGAAAAATGATCACACAAAGAAACTTGCATCAGCTCTATAAGTATTAGCAGCACCTCAACTCATGTCAAAATTTTGGCATATTTATCATATTCTAACTACGTTTTATTAATGAATGGTTGGTTACGACTACTCCTTTATCTAATTCAACCCTGTGTTGAGAAACCGTAGTCATTTATAAATAAGGAAACATATATAAAGAAGCAATAGATGATTAGTACCACTTGATAGTAGCAGCAGTGGTGGCCAAAACATAGGTAATATTGCTTGTAATAAAACCAAGAGCGGAAGGTTCTTTAACAACAAGTGATTACGTTTCCGTGCTCAGCTGCAAGAATCGCAATTTTCTCACACGGAGTCAAACCACGTGCCAATACTTTCTTAACCACACCCACTAATAACACACACCATGTTTTTGGGATCATCACAGAGTTGTTTATTGACTGAGATTAAGCTTTCACTTGATTCTGTATCTAAAAATGGCAAAAGAATTGCTTTACTTTTATCGCCATAGTAAGCATTCTGTAAAATATCCGTATCCATCAACCAAAAGTCTCCATCTAATAGCATTTTTCACTTGTGAAGATACACTTATTAGACTTAACTTCATTACTTGTTCATATTTTTCACGAGCGAAGATGCTATCAATATACTTCAAACATAAAAAATTCCTCTAATAACATCAAAACTTAATTCCTTGATGATATCTTCACACGTGAAGATGTTCTTACTAAACTTAAATCATCAAAAATTCCGCTAAAATCATCAAAACTTAATTCCTTGATGGTATCTTCACACGCGAAATCATCCAAAATTCCGCTAAAAACATCAAAACTTAATTCCTTGATGATATCTTCACACGTGAAGATGCTCTTACCAAACTTAAATCATCCAAAATTCAGCTAAAAACATCAAAATTAATTCCTTGATGATATCTTCACACGCGAAGATGTTCTTAATAAACTTAAATCATCAAAAATTCCGCTAAAAACATCAAAACTTAATTCCTTGATGATATCTTCACACGCGAAGATGCTCTTACCAAACTTAAATCATCCAAAATTCCGCTAAAAACATCAAAACTAATTCCTTGATGATATCTTCACACGTGAAGATGCTCTTACCAAACTTAAATCATCCAAAATTCAGCTAAAAACATCAAAATTAATTCCTTGATGATATCTTCACACGTGAAGATGTTCTTAATAAACTTAAATCATCAAAAATTCCGCTAAAAACATCAAAACTTAATTCCTTGATGATATCTTCACACGCGAAGATGCTCTTACCAAACCTAAATCATCAAAAATTCAGCTAAAAACATCAAAACTTAATTCCTATATGATATCTTCACACGTGAAGATGCTCTTACCAAACTTAAATCATCCAAAATTCAGCTAAAAACATCAAAACTTAATTCCTTGATGATATCTTCACACGCGAAGATGCTCTTAATAAACTTACATCATCCAAAATTCCGCTAAAAACATCAAAACTTAATTATTTGATGATATCTTCACACGTGAAGATACTCTTACTAAGCTTATATCATCAAAAATTCCGCTAATTAACTAGCTTATAACAACTAAAACCTAATTAGTAATCTGTATATTCACATGTGAAATATGTACAAATTAATCAATTCTAATAAGTTCAAACACGTAACAATTATAAATTATACAATAAAATTTAATCAAAAATAACAGAAGCTGATCTTCTTCATCAAACTCACCTTCTGTTGACCTAATTTAATTAATATATCCTTCTTCATCAGTAATATTTGTCGAATTTTATGTTTTTATGATCAAGTAATATTCCGGTGATGATTCCTGTAGCGATTCCGGTAGAAGACGGTGTTTGATTGTATTAGAAAGTGAACGACGGTGGAAATCGGTTGTAGAAGGTGAAGCGGTGGTTCGATTTTGGCGGTGAAGCGGTCGTTTGAACGACGGTGGTTGTGATCGGAGATTATTGAAGTTAGTTGGATTGGAGAGGATAGTTGTGTGTTTTCACGTTCACTGTATATGATGTGTGTTTTTTTTTCCTCTACATATTAGATGTGGGTCGCTAATTACAAAAATACCCTTGGTTAGTGTAAATGTTTGGCTAATCTTAGCCATTAGATCTAAAAAAAGGAGGGACTAGATGGAGGGCTAGGATCTCTTCTCGCGTTCTCACCAAAATTAGACTTCTCACAAGAAACACCCCCTATATATATATATATATATATATATATATATATATATATATATATATATATATCAAACTTCAATATTTTTTATAAAATCGCATCGCACGCCAAAAGCATATCAATATTGGGCTTGTTTTGTTCGTAATTCAAAGCTCTTCGTAACGATATTTTTTTCATTAACGAATTTGCTAGATATTTGCTAAATATTTGACAAATAAAGTTTGTTATATAAAAAAGTTGTAATTATTAAAAAGTTAAAGGGTGCTTTTTGTAACTTTTTAAATTTTGAAAACGGAAGAAAGTCTAGGAAAAGGTAATGTCGTGTATGCAGTTAATATATATACACTACATGACCCAATGCTAGTACTAGGTGGCAATAAAATATTGATGTCGAGTATATAGTGAAAATGCATACGCGACATTGTTCTTGGGAGGAGTGGGGATACATTAAAAAACTATGTCGTGTATATAGTTAAAGTATATACACGACATTGTTAAAGATTTAATTTGGAAACTCAATCTTGGCCATACACCTCAATCTCGTGTATATAGTGTAATTTCATACCCGACATTGATGGGTATTTTTGAATATGAGTAAAAATTTGGGTCTGTGCAGAGACAACCCAATGAATATGGGTAGCACAGTAATTTTCGCTTTAGAATGGCGACGTACAAAACCTAGTAACTATATTTTTTTTCTCTACAAAACCTAGCAACTGTGTTTTTGGTTGTCTAGATAGAGTTACGATCAAATGGAAAGAAAACATAAAATGAGAAAGATTAGAAGTAATTATAACCAAAAATTTGAGATGCATCAACTTGAATTAGATGCGTCTCTATTCATTTATATGCATCATAATGTATTTTCAAGCTCCAAATTATATGCATATATACATATATTATATGCATTTCATCAAATTAAATAAATCGTGTGCATTTTTCATTCTTTGTACGCCAAATGTGGTTCTAGTGCCACTTTGCATCTTTTTCAGTTTCAAGTAGAGATGAGCACGATACCAAAATGATACCGAACTGGCACCATTTTGGTGGTGCCGGTTTTTTCCCAGCAAAAAATGACGTACCGTTCCCGAAATCGAGAGTATGTCTGGTACCGATTTCGAGTAAACTGGTACCGTACCGGTTCGGGTACTATTTGATCTTTGAACCCTTGTTATGAATCTATTCCAATGGAGTTTAAGTGTTTAACTACGTTAAGATGAATGAAGCTACTTTATTATTAGGGGCATTTACATATATCCCCACATACACACTCATATTTACATATTTCCCCAAACAGTGCTTTAACAGACTTGTACATCATGCATAAAAAACTTGTGTTTGGGGAAATATGTAAATATAGGTGTGTATTTGGGGATATATGAAAATCCCCCTATTATTAAAAAGACCTTATTGGTTCAATAACGTCATTTATTATTTTACGAGTATCACTCTTGTAATCTATAAGTTTGTTTTTCTTCTGGATGATTCCCACACCACAATCAAATACGACAAGTTACATTCACTCTATGAAATCGTTTAAAATATGTAAGTATGGTTATATGAGAAGCTCACATAGATTTATTCTTTGAACGGCAACTTTTATAGAAACCACTAGCAATGAGCTAGACCAAAATTACAAAGAAATCAAATAAGGATGCTAAAGCCAGTTATTCCAACTAAAAGTGCGATTACATCTAGCTCGGCACCAAGAAAAAGAGCGCGAAACAATATCGTCAAAAATAACGTCTTTTCGAGGAATTTGGGCCGTAAAAAACAGATGGTTCCTGTAATTCCATAAGCACCACCACGTTACGTAGAAAACCCCTTCCAACAGCCCTTTGGGATCCTAATGTTTTCCATAAATAGCATCATATTATTTCCGATAATTTTGTTGCTTTGTATGGAATCTGGATTCCTAATCAGATAAAGATTTTACTGATTTTTGTTTACGCTCCTCAAGCTGTTTCCAATAAACGTGTTTTGTGGACTAACTTAGCATCTCTTATCAATCGTTGGAATGGTGAGAGTATTGTTATGGGAGATTTTAATGAAGTTAGGAGGATGGAGTAACGTTGGGGGTCTACTTTTAACGTGTATGGAGCACGTGCGTTTAATAATGTCATCACTAATTTGGGGTTAGTTGAACTTCAAATAGAAGGGTATACTTTTACTTGGGCTCATCCATCGGCTACCAAAATGAGCAAATTGGACCGCTTCCTTGTGACTGATGGTTTACTTTCTATTTTCCCTCACGTTTCGGCTGTTTGTCTTGATAGGCATCTTTCGGATCATCGACCTATCTTGCTTTGTGAGGTATTCACTGATTATGGTGCTACTTCGTTTCGTCTATATCATTCTTGGTTTAGTTTTCAGGGATTCGACCTTATGGTGACTCATACATGGAACTCAACTATCCTTAATGATAGTAATGGGATGATCCGATTAAAAAAGAAGTTACAAATTTTGAAAAAGGTGATACGTGTGTATGTTGCGGATCAGAAGAAGAAATAGTCGGGCCGTGTACATGATCTTAAATCTAAATTGAGCAATATTGACAAAATATTGGATCAAGGAGGAGTGAATGATGATCTTCTTTTATCTTGTACGGAGTGTATGAAACATTTGCACGATGTAAAGGCTGCCGATGCCCGTGATTCTATACAAAAGGCTAAAATTTAATTGGCCATAGAGGGAGATGAAAATTCTAAGTTTTTTCATGGTATAGTTAACAGAAAACGAGCCAACCTAGCTGTCAAAGGTATTATGATTGACGGTGAATGGGTAGATGATCCTAGTCGTGTCAAAGATGAGTTTTGTAATCATTTTGCTGCTAGATTCCAAGATCATGGTATTTGTCATGGTAAGATAAACTTTACTTTTCCTAATCGACTTAATCATGATCAGGCTACCGAGTTGGAGAATCCCATTACGAGAGACGAAATTCGTAATGCTGTTTGGGGGTGTGGAGAAAATAAATCTCCCGAACCTGACGGATTTACTTTTGAGTTTTTCCGCAAGTTTTGGTCTGTTGTCGGGCCTGATCTATGCACAACAGTTGAATGGTTTTTTTTATCACGCCTCATTCTCTAGAGGGTGCAACTCTTCTTTTATAGCCCTTATTCCGAAATCCTTAGATCCGAAATCCGTGGGTGATTATAGGCCCATTAGTCTGATTGGGAGCATTTATAAAGTTATCACGAAGATACTTGTGACTCGCCTTTCGACGATCATATCTGATCTCATCTCGGATGTTCAAACAACATTTCTCCCTAATCGACAAATTCTTGATGGTCCTTTATCATCAATGAGCTCCTTGCCATGGTTTTTAAAGTTGATTTTGCTAAAGCATATGATTCTATTTGATGGGATTATTTGGAGGATGTCCTTCATTCTTTTAGGTTCGGTGCTAAATGGCGTTCGCGGATCCGTGGTTGTTTGAACTCGGGTATGGCTTATATCCTTGTTAATGGGAGTCCGAATTCCGAGTTCCAATTTCATCGCGGGTTGAAGCAAGGGGATCCTTTGGCTCCCTATTTGTTTATTCTAGTTATGGAGTCATTACATCTATCCTTCTCTCGTGTTATTGAAGCGGGTATTTTCACTAGTGTTAGGATTGACTCTTCGATTATGATTTCTCACTTGTTCTATGCGGATGATGCGGTATTTATTGGTGAATGGTCTCAAGACAACTGATGCAGGTTTTACTGACTAGGTTTTAATATTTATATTGTCTCGTTATACCTATGGTCTACCCTAATGCACTAACGGGCTGTGTACCCGGTCGTGTGTAGTGTAGTATTCGGTAAAACCGAGGTCGTCCCAAGAGCTATGTGTGTTGGATTATTACTAAGTCTAGGTGTCACAGATTTTAATATGATTATGATAAGGAATTAACTACTAAAGCAGAATAAAGCAAATAAAAGGCAAAGGTTCAATCAATAGAGGAGAGTGGTGCTAACCTAGTTATTCCTCCCAGCTAGTAATGTTTACGTCTAATTACTTCCAATTACTTCAGGTGGGGTCAAAGTCGAGAGGATATCATTTGGTCAATTCGCCCTAACCTATCAGCAAAGATGCCACCACTGGAGAAGTCAGGTGTCCCTTCATAAGTCCAGTTGTTCCTGGTCCCATAAGCCAAGTCATTAAGTTCCGCTACATGCTAGATTTATAATAGTGAGTGCCCGGGCGTTAGCAACTTAAACACTCACCCCCTAATTCTTAAGTTCATCCAAACGGTAGGTGATCAGTTAGTCAAATCGCACAAGTATAAATGGTCGTTAGTTGGTCATATCTTACCCTTCCCTTCTCAGTCTACTCAATTAGGGTCAGTTGGTCATATCTCCTAAGCAACTAGCCTCTACCGCCATTCAAAATTACCGAAACAAGGGTAGCTACCAATAAACTATGTATGCATACACTTAGAAATAATTATACGGAAGTAAAGTAAACGCATACAAAACAATTAAGGAATCATAACTAGGCCAACACCTAGAGGTGCTTAGCCGCTCATATTAACCATACAAATCAATTCAATGTTTAATGCGAAGTACATGAATCGAAAGTAAAGAAAAGATAAAATGCTAATGCTTATCGTAGGGGAGTGATTTCTCCCTTGGAGATGGCTCCGTATGCTCCTCTAGACCTTCCTTTGGCTTCTTCCCACGTTCTTTGGTTGTGGTGTGTGAAATGGGATGCTTTGAAATGCTGGAAATCGTTGGGTATTTATAGGCCAGATTTGGGTTACGGCGTAACTAATAGAATGGTTACGCCCTAATCCTCTATTTCTTCGTAAACTGCACTAGATCTGCTGGTTACGGCGTAACCTTAGAAGTGGTTACGCCGTATCTTCAATATTTCATGGTTACGCGGTAGTTTATGCAAGAGTTTCGGCGTAGTTATCAGCGGCGTGGAACCTCATTTTACCTAATATAGTTACGTCGTAATCTTTTGGGAGAGTTATGCGGTAACCTTCTGATGAGTTGGCTTTCTGAGTCACGCTTTAGTTACAACGTAATTTGAGAGATGAGTTACGCCGTAACTTCTTTAAAGTGAGCATACTCTGATAAATCATTACTAATTCTCCAATTCCGCGTCTCTTTAGCTCCAATGCTCGTAATTTACCTGAAAGTGGAAAACAATGGAAAACAAGCGTAAATCCATATAAATGATATAAATTACAAGCATTATCGGGGGAAATTGACACTTAATATTCAGGATTATTTGATGTTATCAACAACCTAAAAGGTATCATGCATACGCTTCGTTGTTTTTCTTTGTTGTCGGGGTTGTCTATTAATATTAAGAAAATTCATCTTCTCGGAATGGGAATTCCAACCTCTTACGTGCATGAAGCTGCTACTTCGATTGGGTGTTCGGTTATGAAAGCTCCCTTCAAGTACTTGGGAGTTATAGTCGGTGGTAATACTTCTTTGGTCAAGATATGGGGATGATACGATTAACAAGCTTAAGATGAGGTTATCTAAATGAAAACTTAAAACCCTTTCTATTGGGGGTCATCTTACTCTTCTTAAATCGGTTCTCGGCTCCACCCCTATTTATAATATGTCATTATATAAGGTTCCTAAGACAGTTCTTAATTCAATGGAAGCTATTCGAAGAAATTTTTTTAATGGTATCCAAGATGATGAGAGGAAGATTACATGGGTTAAATGGACCAAGGTGCTTGCGTCTAAAAAAACAAGGTGGTTTAGGAGTATCTAGTTTCTACGCTCTTAATAGGGCTCTCCTCGTAAAGTGGGTGTGGCGTTTTCTATCTCGTGATAATTCCCTTTGGGCTCGGATTATTTATGCCATTCACGGTTCGAATGGGCAGGATCTTTCCGCATCTCACTCCTCGACTTGGAGGTCTATTATCAAGGAAATCAATATCCTCAAGTCTCAAGGTATAGATATCATTTCCCATTGTAAAATCCGAGTAGGCAATGGTAGGAGTACGGGTTTCTGGAATGACTTATGGATTGGTGATTCTTGTCTTCGTTATAAGTTCCCGCGCTTATATGCATTATACATCAGTAAAGAGTGCATTGCGGCTGACAAGATGAATGCTTCTTTTACTTCTTCCTTTCGTCGGGTAGTTAAAGGAGGGGTTGAATCTTTGCAGCTCACACATATCCTCGACCTTCTTGGAATGGTGATTTTGTGTAACATGGAAGATAGATGGATTTGGGATTTGAATGGGGACGGTGAATTTTGTGTTAAAGATGTTCGTACTTTACATGATGAGGCTTTCCTCCCAAAAGCTGATTCTCCTACGCGGTGGATTAAGACGATTCCAATTAAGGTTAATATCTTTGCTTGGAAGGTTTCTCTTGATCGCCTTCCTACCCGCTCCAATCTGGCTCGAAGGGGTGTGTTGGTGTCTTCTTTATCTTGTCCGATTTGTAATGTCGCCCACGAGGACTCGGCTCATCTATTGTTTAGCTGCGATTTGGCGTTAGAAGTCACACGTTTAGTCTGTAGATAGTGGAATTCGGTATGGATTCCTTTTGATTCCTATCTCACTTGGCTTTCTTGGATCAAGGCGCTGCGGATGAATTCTAGTACTAAAGGTGTGCTGGAAGGAGTTTTTTATACTATTGGGTGGAGTATTTAGAGCTTCAGAAATCAATTTCTTTTTGCGGACAAAAAACCTCGGAAAGAAGTTTTTTTTGACGATATTGTTATGCAATCGTTTACTTGGTGTAATGCTAGGGGTAAACACACTTTTAGATAGGATAGCTGGCTTCAGCACCCTTATTTGCTCTTTTTGTAATTTTTTAGCTCCTTGCTAGTGGGTTTTAATAAAATTATTGTTCTAAAAAAAAGACATGTTAATTTTAGCACCTTTTGTTGTTGTCGCCTTTTTCAATTTGTACTATGTCTCCATATAGTTACTGTATTGAATCATAACAAGTAGTTGGACTCCAAATTTCATGTTAATTATTTTTGAAACGTTAAAAAGCATGTGTTTAGTTATGAGAATATTTTTCCAAACCATAGGAGTGCACGGGACAACCGCTCAGGGTGTTTCAATCGATAGATTAGTTTAAAAACATGAGGGAATTTCATATATACCCAATGAAACTTCAAAAATTATATATTTTCTCAAAACACAAGTTTTTAATGCATGATGTACAATGCTATTAAAGCATGCTTTGGAGAAATATGTAATTATTTAAGTTTGGGTGGGGATGTATGTAAATGCCCCCTAAAAACATAACCATTCGAATTCCGGTATCAAAAACGGGATTTCTCGTCGTAGTACCATACCGTTTTTAGTGGTACCGAATTTTTTTCTGCGAATTTTATGATACTGGTATCGTACCGAGTAAAGAGAATCGGTATCAGTACGAGTCGGTACCGGTGTTGTTCTATTTTTCGGGTACCGATGCTCATCCCGAATTCCAAGTCACTTTCGATACTATAATCAATGCATCTAAATGAATTGAGATGCATCTAATTTAAATCGAAATTATAAATAGCATGAGGCGTGGCGTGACGGCATGACCAAGCCTCAAGCCTTAGCGACCAAGACGAAGCTTTTTTGTTTATAAAATGTGACATAAGACGACACAAAATATGAAAGCGTGACCAAGCCTCACACTTTTGCAAAACTTTTACGCGTCTTTTAAAATCATAATTTAAATCGATGCAATTCACATGTATAGTTATAATAATTACATTCTTTTTATCATTTTAAGTTTTCTTCCAACTAAATTATATGCCTACGTAAGAATGAAGATATAAAATTGGGTCAAGACTTGGAAGACAACTTTACGGCCCGTTGTTTTCTGCAAGCCTGGACACGAACAAAAGGGTCCATCTTAGCTGCACAAAGCCCAAGACATTTTATCCAGACATCACAAAGTGTTTGCTAATCTTTATACTCAAACAACCAAAACCAAAACCAAAATGAGTACAATATTTGATTATAAAACATGACAAATTTACATCTATCTAACAACAATAAAAAAACATGCGTGTAGATCAAAGTTCATGATTTGGCTCATCATGATGCTGATCATCATGGGGTGAAAGTATGGTATCCTTGAGGTTAATTGCAGTTTGATGGATCTTATCTTTGGTTATTTCGGCTGCGGATTTCGCGGTTTCCTCGAGTGTAGTCTTGCCTTTACTTAATGTCCTGGTCACAGCTTCTTTAACCTTTTCACCACCACCACCTTCATCTATTATTTTATCGTCTGCGATAATTCGAGGTTCTTCATTGCTCCTTAATCTGAAACTGAAGCAAAAAAGAAATCAACCACGAGTCTTTTCATAAACTACTTTTGTCGTATAATAAGTGTCCACCTTACTAGTAAGGTATGACTGTAGTGTACTTCATATAAACCACTTATACATAAACTCAAGACCGTCTCATGATTTTATGAAATTTTTGAAGGCCTAGACGAAATTACAAAATAAAGTCTTTCGAAAAAGGAATGTTATATATAAAGTGTTATCGTTTTTAATATATATAATGCAATTAGTTATCTAAAACGTTCCAACATATTACTTATTTAAGATATTTTCTTATCTAAATATTTATTTTTTTCAAAAATATATGTACACGTACATATAATTACAAATTTTGGAACCTTAAAATTTTTTGAGCCATAAGCGATCGCTCTTGAACGTCCTAAAAGACGGCCTGCATAAACTTAGCTAATTAATTCAGTAAAATATTTTTAGTAAGAAAAAATAAGTTCATTATGTCATACTAATCGTATATGAAACTATAAGCTCCATAAGTCTATGAAACATAAGCTGAAACCATATAAGCTGGTAATATGTCAACTTAGCACTTACTCGAGGTTAGGAGGGAAGAGACGTGCGAAAAGTGTGTGAATCCAATTAGTTTTGCTGTGAGTTGGTGACGCAGGAGGTGGATCGTCATTGATTCCATCTTGAAGTGATGTCGAATATTTGGATAGAAGAAATATATGACAATGATCTTAATAATAGTACTAGTGGTACGAGAAAGATACATATTTTTGTGTCTTTATGGTTTTGAGTTGATTATGGATTTTAGATCATCATCTTTAGTTAAAATAAAATTCTTATATGGAATGACGGTGGGTGTTAGTGAACACGTAAGGTACATATACGTGTCTTCTCTAGGCCATCACACATTACACAACACTTTCATTTTTTATGTTCCTTAGATATATAACTTTAGAAAATATCGACATAGAAATCTTGTACCAAGTTAAATAAATGGTTTGTTTGTATGCACAAATGTTGGTTGTTATTCGCCCAAGGGTAAGATAATCGATAGCTAACAAATACTAATAAAGGTTACCGGATATTACTTGAAATCGTGTTATCACTTTCCAAAGTAAATTATTCGACCCTAATGCCTGGGTATTACGAATATCTACTTGGGATAAGACCAAATGTATGTTAATGATTTAGCCACAAATCAATAACCCTTTTGCATACAAGTGTTTATGGTTTTCTCTGTATACCACTCGTGCATAATCGGATTTCCTATTTATAGGAAATTACTCTTAGCTAGTCAAATAGAATTATGAGGATTAATCGGCTCATTAATCGCCTCATAATTATCCCCATTATAGTTGATAGTGGTTACATGACCAATTAAACATGGTCATTATGCAGTTGTAACTGCCACTTGAATAGGTCAATGCCTGTTACAAGTTGATTCCATTACTAGCAGTAGAAATTTGCCTACCAGTACTAACTTAGCACTACCAGTAGAAACTAGTCTACAAATACTAACTTAGCACTACTAGTAGAAACTAGTCTACCAGTACTAACTCAGCACTACCAGTACTAACTTCTGAATCTCTCCACTATAGAGTCAGGGTGCTCAAGGACCTTATGGGTGTACATTCCGTACCTCCTGACCCATTCCAGGTGTGAAATAATCCCACAAGTGCACTAAATTTTCCAACAATCCTCCCCAAATTTAGTTCACTTCCTTTGCATGAAAAATAAACATCAAACAAAACATGTGCATTAACGAAAATATCCCGAGGATTGAATTTCCATCTTAGTACATTACACGTTCAAATATTCAAGAATCAGGGTGTTCTAAGAATTGAACCCTTCAAACCATCTGAATACCTGAAGATAAAATACACACAAGTTTTCAAACACTTTAAAGCTCCTGACACTATACAAGCCATGTGTCCATATCCAAATTCATAAATGTTGTAAGAGCCAAAAGTCCAAAGCACCCTGAAGCGGCAAAACTTCAACATTCACATAGGTGGTTCATCTTTATTCATGCTTGTTGTTCCCTATTCTCTATAGTATAAAAACAGTTTAAGTAAAGTAAATAAAACTAATAGTGAATCAATGACTGAAAAGATATAAATAAAACACAAGAGTAATTTTCAACGTCATATTCTTATTAGAAATGAATCAGAAGAACACGTTACCCTAGTACTTGCGGAACAGTACTAGGGATTGAAATGACAAAGTGTTTGTAACTCCTCTCTAAGCTCAGGGCTAAGTCGAGCACAACTACAAGTACCCACTGAGCTATCTCAGGGATTAAGTTGTATTTGGAGGAGTGAAAGATGGCTTGCGTGTATGTGTGTTTTTACAATTTACAAGCTTAACCTTTCACTCCATCTCTTATGGTATTTATACAAGTATGAGTTTTAACTCTTTCCTAAGTGACAAACTGACATTTTATGAAGACAAAATATGATGTATTTTGTCTATGTTTACAAAGACTATATTAGGTAAAGGGACCAACTCACTTTCTTCATGTCAGATCGATCGAGCCTTTTAGGGAAGGTTGACTTCTTGAAGATAAGTACTCCGTCTTTATCGCTTCAAGCGTAACCGTTTTGTCCCGCCCATTCTTCAGTCTTCAGTTTCAGTTTGTCTTCCGTGTTTGTAGTTGGAGAGGAGTTTGAGGGATTCAGTGAGTTATTGTCATCACTCACTGAATCCACCATCTTCTTCTTGACTCGGTCTTCACCCTTTAAGTTCCGCTTACCTAGTGGAGAGACTTCTTCTTCGCCTCATCTTGAGTGTCACGAAGATGGCTCGAGAGACTATGCACTCAGTGACCTGTTAGTGTTTAACGGTCTAAGCACTTAGGTTATTTTCTATTCAAATCCTAGATTAAGGGGTTTGGGTATATACTGAACAGTCTTCCCCTATTTGGATATACAAATAGCCTACGTGTTTGATCAGTGTAAGTGAGCAAATGGCTTCTTCTTACACTGAATGTACTAATGAATACAATAAGGAACACTGAATATTTTAACAAAACATACATCGTTTATTGATCAAATTACAAGGTTCCTATCACTAGTACAAAAGATAATTCAAAATGATGCTAGTCGGATGGATTCCCTGCTTCAAGCTTGACTTTCTTGGTGATGAGTGTTTCCCTGTCAGGATGGTCTCTTATCTTTGCGTTTAAGTCAGCACATAACCTGACATTTGCAGGAGTCTGAATTTGAAAGGCCACTGGAACATAGCTTAGCATTGTAGCCACTCCTGCCTGATCGATATCACTCCACCTTTGGAATGCTGGGTTTCCATAGACATCAATGAAAAATAGCCCTCTTTCAGGCTTTTCAATCACAAGACAGTTCACAAATTTCACTCCTTCAGGCAGCTCCCTATTACACTCCAGTCCAGGCACTTTAATATCAGGCTGGAACTCAACTCTCTTCCTTTAGCCAGTGGATGATTGTGGTTGAGATCCTTGAGGTGCTGTTAAGGTTGGCTGAATCCCCAGTTGCATTGGTGCTTGTCTCAGTCTTTCATACCTCTTACTGAGCATTTTCATCAGCTCCTTAACCACCGCATTCCTTTTTGTCTCTATGATTGGACCAAGCTCATCCAGTTCAGTGATCCCAAAGTCAGTGAAGGTTAAGGGATCATGAACTTCGAAATGTCTCTAATCATCCCCCCTGTATACATTCATTGCCAGTGGTTTGGAATTGGGGATGATTTTGACATCAATGATCTTTTCAGGTAGCCTTCGGCTTGTCATTGTCCAGTTGTAATGCTCAATTCTGCTTTTCCTGAGGACTTCAGCTTTCTTCTTCTTTTCCTCCAACTGTTTTCTCATTTCAGCCATCTGAGCAGCCTGAGCATCCATGAACTTTTGTCCTGCGACCTTTTGGAGTTTCTTTGGATCTATTCCCATGTTCTCAGCTTCTTCAGCGACTACCTTTGCCAGTGCTTCTCTATTTTTCTTATCTTCTTCAGCTTGTTTCAATCTCTTTTCTTCTTTAGCAAGATATTTACTTAGCTGTTGAGGTATGAGAAGGTATTCAGTGTCGCCGATTTTGTAGGGTATCTTCTCAGGCTCAGGTGTTGTCATTTTGCCTTTTCCTTTGTCCTGGCTTGAGGAAGATGATGATGCTATCAAGGGTGGTGTTGTTGTCATGATTGGTGTTGTGATCACTGTCATTGTTGTTGTTGTTGAAGATGTTGGTGGTAATGATGAGATTGGTACATCTAGGACTGGTGGAGTTGGCTCCCCCTCAATGTGAAGAGGAGTTTCTTCTGCATTATTCTCCCCCTCAACTGTTGCCGGAGCTTCAGTGAGGGCAAGAGTTGGTGTTGGTGCTGAAGGGGATGGAGCTGCTTGACCCTTGAAGGCCTGATAAATTTCAGTGATCATCGCCTTGATATCTGAAGTATCTGTTTGAATACCAGTGACTTTTGCTTCCAAATTTTCCTGAGATACTTCCAAAGCAGTCATTCTGGGCCCGAGATTCCAGGCCAAGGAAGAAGATGCCTGAGCCAAAGTAGCCACCTGAGTATTCACAAAGCCCAATGTAGCTTGAAGAGACTGGACTGAAGATTGAAGACCACTGAACATTTCTGATTGGAGCATTTCGATCGGTTCGGTGAAAGGCTGGAGGATTGTTTCAAGTAAGCCTCAGTAGCCTTCAACACTTTAGAGTTGAGCGCTGGGTCTTCTTTGACAAATTCCCTGATTTCATCTATCTTTGTACCTACACCCTGAAGGTGCCTGAGAAATTTAGCCAAGTTTTCATCCAGTCTGTGAAGATTATCATACATCAGATCCCTGTGCTCATGAACGTTTTCATCAAAAGCTTGTACCTCAGCTTTCAGATCTGCATAACTGGCACTAGCCTCAGTGTGTTGTTCCCACAATGTTTCAGTAACCCCGGATTATAGCTTCCTTGAAGCTTTGGTGATCCACTGAACAAGCTGCCTCTCGGTTAGTGGAAGAACATTGTCAAATCTTTTGAATTCATCAGTGGAGGAAGAGGAGTCAGAGTCATTATTGTCAGGCTGGAATGGTGATTCAGTATGCTTCTGTGGACAAGGCTGAGGTTCTTGTTCAGATTGAACCTCAGCGTCCACTTCTTCCCCTGCTGATAAAATAACATCTTCACTTTCGGCAGGTTCATCATCATAGAAAAGTATCCCAGTAACATCAGCAACAGTCAACAAGGGGTGGGTGATGGGTTCCATATCAACGGGTGGTATTTTTCCCTCTGAGTCTTTGTCCCCCGTTGACCCCTCAGACACTGGTGGGTGTTTCCCAGTGCCTTCTCTGGAGTCAGGATTGGTTTTGGGTTCCGTATCGGTGGGTTGTTCCTGTCTCTCCAAGTCTTTGTCCCCCTGAGACTCCTGAGACACTGATGGGTTTTTCCCAGTGCCTTTAGCAGAGTCAGTGAAGGTGATATCCCTATCAGCGGGTTGTTTGGTTCCCTCTGTGTCTTTGGGATCATTCATGTGCCCTCGGACAAAGGCTTTGATTTGCTAATGTCATCAGCGGGCGTGGAAGGCGCTCCCCTACCAGCGGGTTGTATGTTTCCCTCTGGATCTTGGGGAGTAGTAGTTGAGACCAAGGGCACTGATTGTGATTTATCAGTGTCCTTCGTTGTCACCAGGGTGGATGATGCATGGTCTCTTATGGGTGGCAGATCAGTCTTGGGCTTCTTTTGCCTCTTGGGCTGTGTTCCTGAAGCCTCAGGGCTCTGAGACTTGGGTTTGGTCTTAGTCCCAGTCTGAGACTTCCCCTTTCTCTTTATGGGAGCAGGGTTAGGAGACACTGATTCCCTCTGGTTGTTTACAGCAACCATATGGGCCGTCAATTCAATATTAGTGACAAGGGATGGGTCCTTTTGAAAATTTGATTGACTCAGGATGCCAGGTAAAGCACCAAATTTTTCTTCCTGAGGATAATTTGAACCCAGTAACACTTGCAAAGCACAAGAGAAAAACCTAGGATACGAAACGTATTTCGTCCTAGTTTTGCTCTGTATCTTGTTTACGATATCACTGTAAATGATCTCCCCTATGTCGACAGTGACCCCATTCATCAAGCAGTATGCCATCATCAACTGAATAGAGTTAACTTGTTCAGTGGATGAGTGGTTCCCGCCGAGGACCTGAATCACAAAAGTGAATAGGATCCTCCAAGCCACGGGGAATGAACTCTTGGTGACGGGGGTCTTGTCCAAAAATGTTGGATCCAAAACAATTTGTTTTAACCCATCCTTCACTGTGGAGGGTTCAGGATGGGCGACATAAATTCCCTTGTTGTAATCTAACCCTGTTGAGGTGCAAAAAGTTTTATAATCCAGGGTGAATTGTTGTCCCCCGTTAAGACTGAACCTGATGAGATATTCCCTTAGTGGTCTAAGGTTATTCTCATCAGTAGAGGGTGTCGGGTCAAAGGCCTTAGCTGTAGCCCAAAACTCCCTGAGGAGGTTTTGGTACAGAATAGAGGGACACTGAACAAAGGCCATTTTCAGTGGGCAGTTATACAAAAATTTCATAATGTCCTTGTAGGCTGGGACAGTTTGAAGATATTCTAAATTGCCTATGACATTATTTGTTTTAAATTCAACATTGCTAAGATCGCCTACCCACTGTGAAGCAAACTGAAGAGATTGTGTTCTTGCCATTTCCATTAAAAGGTTTTTAGGGTTTTGAAAAAAAGATTTATTGACAAGAACAATCAAAGGTTTTGAATCTCTTAAGTTGTGATGAAAAACTTTTGTAAAGGTTTACAAAGAAGATTTTCCAGAAAGGATTTGAAGAACACAAAGATTTCTGGGTTTGAAAAGCAATTTTGACAGAGTTTTGTTAGCAGAAATCTTTTGTGTGTGTTATGAGGATTTTGTGAGGGTATTTATAGAGTGTTTAGAGGGGTAGTTTGTGAATACTTGTGGATTTGTAAAGTCGGTTTTTGAAAAACGTTTTGAATTTCCACATTTAATGCCACCCTCCAGTACCCGCAGTAAAATCTCGTTTTTCAAGGAAACAATTGTAGTGTACAGTAAAAGTGCACTTTTTGCAGTAATAAAATATCCACAGGATATTTTATGTGTGAGGAGGCATTTAATGCCAAGTGGGATGAGGTAAGTTTGAGGGACCCTTGACAGTAAGATACAAAGACATATATTCCTATATTTAATTGGTGTGTTTACCAACCTAGGACATTTAAGTAACTAATACTTGGTGCATTTAGTTACTCATTCAATGTTCAATATCAAGAGTCAGGGTCCTACTCATTCAGTGAGAGGGTTATTTTATGGGTTTCGTTCAGGGAGGATGAACCATTTCAACGAACTTACTGAGATTGGTTTTCAGATGCCTGACTTTCAATGTCAAGCATTCCCAATTCAGCTTTCAGTCTCCTGACGGTAGGTTCATCCAAGGGTTTGGTGAAGATATCAGCCAGTTGATATTCAGTAGGGATGAAATGGAGTTCTATGTCTCCTTTCATTGTGTGGTCCCTGATGAAGTGATATCTGATATCAATGTGTTTGGTTCTTTGATGAAGGACGGGGTTGTTGGAGATTGCAATTGCACTGGTGTTGTCACAGAAGATGGGTACCATTTTGAAATGGATGTCATAGTCACTGAGTTGACTTTTCATCGACAAAACATTGGCACAACATCCTGCACCAGCCACATACTCAGCTTCAGCTGAAGACATAGCTACTGATTGTTGCTTTTTAGCACTTCAACAAACTAGTTTTCATCCAAGAAATTGACAGGACCCTGAGGTACTTTTTCTGTCCATGTTGCAGCCAGCATAATCAGAATAAGAGTAACCTTTGAGATCAAACCCTGAGCACTTTGGATAATAGAGTCCAAGGCTTGGGGTTCCCTTCAGGTACCTGAGTATTCTTTTGGCTGCAGTGAGGTGGGATTCTTTGGGATTGGACTGATATCTTGCTATTAGACAGACTGAGAATTGTATGTCTAGTCTGGAAGCAGTTAGATACATCAATGAGCCAACAATCCCTCTGAAATGGGTTTAATTGACTAACTTGCCAGTGATATCAGGTCCAAGGTTGTTAGGAGGGACCATTGGTGTCTTCACTGAGGCACAGTCAGATATCTCATATTTCTTCAAGAGATTTCTGGTGTGCTTCTCTTGACTGATGGAGATTCCTTTATCAGTTTGCCCGATTTGTAGTCCAAGGAAGTATGTGAGTTCACCCATCATGCTCATTTCAAACTTCTTTGTCATCAGTTTTCAAACTGTTTGCAAAGTTTGTAATTTGTTGAGCCAAAGATGATGTCATCAACATACACTTGAACTAGTATCACATCTTGTTTAGTCCTATAGACAAACATGATGTTGTCTATCTTTCCTCTGACAAACTTGTTTTGAATCGGAAGCTGAGAGAGTTTCATAACATGCTCTGGGAGCTTGTTTAAGTCCATAAAGGGCTTTGTCAAGCTTGCAAACATAGTCTGGGAATTCACTACTCTCAAAGCCTGGAGGTTGCTGAACATACACATCTTCCTTGAGATCACCATTTAAGAATGCACTTTTAACATCTATTTGGTAGACCCTGAAGTTCATGTATGTTGCATATGCAAGGAAGATCGTGATTGCTTCCATTCTTACAACATGAGCAAATGTCTCATCATAGTCAATGCATTCTTGTTGACTGTAACCTTTGGCTACAAGTCTGGCTTTGTTTTTAATGACAGTGCCATTTTCATCAGTTTTATTCCTAAAAACCAACTTCATTCCTATGACAATGACATCCTGAGGACATTTGACCAAGGTCATAACCTTGTTTTTATCAAACTGTTGAAGTTCTTCTTGCATAGTCTGAACCCAGCTTGGATGTTTTAGAGCCTCAATGACACTTTGGGTTCTATTTCTGATAGGTAATCAGCATATAGACATTCATTGGTCTGAAGCAGTTAACTTAGCAGCCATGCTTCTAGTGAGCATGCCCTCAGTGGGTTCACCAATGATGTTTACAAGCTCAATGTCCTGAGATTTTGTCCACTTACTTTGTGGTCTAGGATCTGAGCTTGAAGAGATCACTGGAGACTCAAGAGTGAGTTCAGGGGCATGAGCCACAGAATCATGAAGAACATCTGTTGAGATGTATTGTTCAGGTTGGGGTTCATGAGTCACAGGTTCCTGAACATTTGGTTCTGTATTACCTATCCCAGCAGGGATTGATTGATTATCAATGAGTTCACTGATAGTTGGTTGTGATAGATTGTGAGGCAAGACATAATATGAGATGTCAGCATCAGCTTGGTATGAGGAATTGTATTCAGTGTTATACTCATCAGGAGGATATTTTGATGAGTTATCAATTCCTATTTCCTCCACTGAGGTGTTGGTAAACATGATGCTTTCTGAACTCTCATCAAAGGTGACATGAAAGGTTTCCTCAACTTGTTGTCTCCTTGTGTTAAATACCCTGAAGGCTTTGGAGATCAGTGAGTAACCTAGAAAGTATCCATCATCAGCTTTAGCATCAAATTTGCCTAGATGATCCTTGTGGTTATGAATAAACACAGGACATCCAAACGCATGAAAGTAGCTGATATCAGGAAGTCTACCTTTGAATATCTCATATGGGGTTTTGTTGTGTCTTTTGACAATGATTGACCTGTTTTGGGTGTAACAGGCTGTCTTGACTGCTTCAGTCCAGAAATGCTTTGAGAGGGCTGAGCCATTTAACATGGTTCTTGCAGCCTCAATGAGAGTTCTGTTTTTCCTTTCAGCCACCCCATTTTGTTCAGGGGTGTAGGGAGATGAAAAGTTTTAGGAGATTCCCTTTTTATCACAGAAACTCTCAAGCTCCTAATTTCTGAACTAAGTACCATTGTCAGTTCTGATTTGTTTAACAGTAATGCCATTCTGGTTTTCAATGTTCCTGATGAACGACATTATTGTGACAGCTGCCTGACTCTTTTTGGAAAGAAAGTATACCCAAGTGTATCTTGAAAACTCATCAACAATGACAAGTGTATACTTCTCATGCTGGATTGATCTAGGACTGACTGGTCCAACGAGATCCATATGCAAGAGGTGAAGGCAGATTTTGATGGAGAAATTTTGTTTTGTTTTGAAAGATTCTCTTTGATGTTTGCCTTTTTCACAGGCTGAGCATGGTTTGTCTTTTGCAAAAATAAGTGATGGTAAGCTAAGGACCTTGTTTTGTTTTGCCAGGTTGTTGATGTTTTTGAAATTTAAGTGAGAGAGTCTCTTGTGCCACAGCCAGTTGATAGTTTCAGTGGCTTTGGCAAAGAGACAGGTTCCATCTTGAGAAAGAGTAGACATGTCTAAGACATAAACATTATCTCTTCTAAGAGCTATCAAAACAACTTCTTTGTTGGCATTGAAAATGGTAGCTTGTTTGTCATTGAATTGCACAATGTACTTAGCATCACATAGTTGACTGACACTGATGAGATTGTATTTGAGACCATTGACATAAGCTATTCTAGAGAAGATTATTCCATTGCAGTTTACTGAACCATAACCTTCAGTGGGACATGATGAGTTATCACCAAATACTACCTTGGGTCCTGGTTCCTTTACATACTTGTGCAGATACTCCTTCACACCAGTCATGCTTCTTGAGCATCCACTGTCTAGATGCCAGATAGGCTCCCTGGCGTGTCTCTGCACAAGTAGTAAACTGAATTAGTTTCTCTTAGTAACCCACTTACTGGTGGGCTTGGGTCTCAAGGTCTCTTTGAATTTGGCAATCGACTCATGGTCAGTGGTTGAGTACATTGTGCTACCACAGGTTTTGCATTTGGAGACTGAGGATGACTCAGTGACTTTGGGTTTCTTGGAATCTCTCCTTGCATGAATGACACTGTCATGCTGGGATGTCTCATGAGCTGGATTTCCGCAAATCTCACAGCATGTGTTCATGAGGCAGTCATCCTGATGATGATCATTGAAGCCACAGTGTGGGCAAAGAGGAAAGGGTTTAGCTCTATGTTTGTGAGCTGATTTGGAGGATGAAGCATACTGATGACCAACTTTGGTATAGTTTGCTTTACTGAGTGAACTTACATATTGTAAGTGATCAGAAGTTCTGTGATCATCCTTTTTGCAGATCATACAAAAAAGGATTCTATAACAATTGTTAGTGGTATGACTGGTATAGTGGCATAGATCACACTTCTGCTTGGATTTGGGGTTTGACTTAGACTTTGAGGAACTAGAGGAAGCTGACTTTGTCTCCTTGATTGATTCAGGGACTTTTTCAATGGATTCCATCTTTTCAGTTAGCTTCCTCACAAGTTCAGTCAGTTGCTGAATTTGGTCTACTTCAGTGGGAGCTGAAGATGTGGAAGTCTCAGTGGGAGTAGACTCTTGTTGAGTTGGTTTTGTTGGTCTTTTCAAGATGGTTCTACAAAGTCCAGACCCTTCCTTTGGTGAATGAGGATTGAATTGCATTGGAGTAAGCTCAGAGCTTGGTGCAGCACCCTGAAGTGGTTTCAGGGGTGGAAGCGTTGCATTAGACTCTGCTTCAGACTTAATGTGTTCAGTACTACTGGGCACATCAGGGAGTCCAAGCATGCTCTTAAGAGCTTGACTCTCAGGCTCTAGAATTCTTCCAGAATCGAAATTAGGAAGCTTACTATCAGGATTAACCCGATCAATCCAATCACTGGGCATGGGATTAGTCAACATACTGATAATCATGCCACCAGACACAAATGGCTTAGGACCCTGGTCTTTGTTGAGAGAGTCAGGAAGATGATCTTCACCTAAGACTCTCTTCTTGCTACTGGGGGCTCCCACAGCATCAAAGACCCTGGGATTCTTAGCAGTCCAACTATCAAGAATATCTTGAACCTTTTTGAGTTCGTCTTGAAGAGCCTGATTTCTTTTAACTAGTTCAGTGTTATGAATTTGCAAAGTGACAGCCTCAAGCTTAGCTTGTTTTAAAGACAACAGTTCATCCCTACACTTATTCAATTCAAAACTTAGCTTGTTATATTTTGAAAAAAGATTTAGTCTTTGCTCTTCTACGAACTTAAGGTCAACATTAAGATAATTCATATAAGACTGCCAATCAGAGTCATCATCCATAGAAAGTAAAATATTTACCTTCTCCATTGTGATATTGACCCATTTTCCATTCCTTGCATGATTCTTTCCAACAGCTAGCTTGTCCTCTTCTGAGAGGGCCATCAGTGCATTGACATGCACCATTTCATCATCTGATGACACTGGCTCTTCATCCCAGTCTAAGGTTTCAGTAACAAGGCCTTTGTTTTTACCCTGCACAGATTTAACAGTTTGTGTTGTTTCTGAGGGTGAGGCCTCAAGCAATGCTAGCTTAGCTTTGGCTTTCTTGTATTTAGCTTCAAAATCCACAGTTTTGTTTTGACCAGATTTGTTTTGAAAATTTTGATGAGACTGATAGATTTTTGGTTGAAATTTACTAAAGCCTGAAGACTGATTAGACCCTGATGGTTCGTAAGAGGGTTCAGAAATTGTTTTTGAAAAACAGTGTTTTGCAAAATGGCCTCTTTTATGACACTTAAAGCATTCAGTGTCTTCAGTTGCTTTAGCAGTTGAAAAACCTTTGTTTATTTTTATAAACCTTCGAGAGTTAGTAAGGAGTGCCCTTTCCTAAAATTCAGCGTTCAGGTCATTTGGGTACTCCTCACTTGATCTCTCATCAGGCTCATCATCTGAGTTTTCTTGGAAATCTTGAACCACATTGTTAGAAAAGAAAGCAGTTGATATTGGTGATGAGGTGGTTGTCAGGGAATTCTTGACTTCCTGAGACTTTTTTAAGTCAGGGTATCGTCTGTTGATGAGGTTTTCCTCATAGACAAATTTCCCATAAATTTCAGGAAGCTCAAGATTCTGGATATGGTTAGCATTCCTAAGTCCCTGAGAGAAATTCAACCACTTCTCAGGGAAACTATTGACAAAACCAACATTGATTTCATGTTTGGACAACTTAACACCATCATTTGATAGTTCATTTAAAAGAGTTTTGTACCGGGTGTAAGTTTGAGACAGAGTTTCTGAGTCCTGGGCCCTGAAGGTGTTATACTCAAGTTTCAGGTCCATTATCATGTTTTCCTTGGTATCAGATGGGCCTTCATGACTATGAACTAGGTCATCCTAGGTTTGTTTAGCTGTACTACAGCTTATAACAGACTCCATAATATCGTCATGAAGACAAGATATTATGATACTCTTGAGTCTTTGGTCCTGGTTGACCACTCTCCTCTCATCCTGAGTCCACTGAGCTTCAGGTTTAGGCAAACCTTCAACAGTCTTTGGGATAAATGGACCTTCATTTATACACTTGATATAATAAGGTTCCATCCCAATCAAATAGCAAAGCATACACTTTTTCCATTTGTTGAATTTATCAACTTCAAGTCTGGGGGAAACAGCTAAATAAGCTCCACCCTTTTTATCGACTAGTTGGGGTACATCAATTTCAACCATTTTAGGATCCTGATTTAAAAACGTTTAGAGCGGCTTAAAAACAGTTTTATAACCAGCCTTGATCTGATACCACTTGTTGTTCCCTATTCACTATAGTATAAAAACAGTTTAAGTAAAGTAAATAAAGCTAATAGTGAATCAAGGACTGAAAAGATATAAATAAAACACAAGAGTAATTTTCAACGTCATATTCTTATTAGAAATGAATCAGAAGAATACGTTACCCTAGTACTTGCGGAACAGTACTAGGGATTGAAATGACAAAGTGTTTGTAACTCCTCTCTAAGCTCAGGCTAAGTCTGAGCACAACTACAAGTACCCACTGAGCTATCTCAGGGATTAAGTTGTATTTGGAGGAGTGAAAGATGGCTTGCGTGTATGTGTGTTTTTACAATTTACAAGCTTAACCTTTCACTCCATCTCTTATGGTATTTATACAAGTATGAGTTTTAACTCTTTCCTAAGTGACAAACTGACAATTTTGCAGAAGACAAAATACTGATGTATTTTGTCTCTGTTTACAAAGACTATATTAGGTAAAGGGACCAAGTCACTTTCTTCATGTCAGTACTGATGCTGAGTCTTTTAGGGAAGGCTGACTTCTTGAAGATAAGTACTCCGTCTTTATCGCTTCAAGCGTAACCGTTTTGTCCCGCCCATTCTTCAGTCTTCATAGTCTTCAGTCTTCAGTTTCAGTTTGTCTTCAGTGTTTGTAGTTGGAGAGGAGTTTGAGGGATTCAGTGAGTTATTGTCATCACTCACTGAATCCACCATCTTCTTCTTGACTCAGTCTTCACCCTTTAAGTTCCGCCTTACCGAGTGGAGAGACTTCTTCTTCGCCTTATACTGAGTGTCCTGAAGATGGCTCACTGAGAGACTATGCACTCAGTGACCTGTTAGTGTTTAACGGTCTAAGCACTTAGGTTATTTTCTATTCAAATCCTAGATTAAGGGGTTTGGGTATATACTGAACCCAACAATACTCCTGCCAAACACTTTTCCAAAGAAATTAACCATTAAGAAGTAAAGACTTCATCCTCCTTTTCAGCAGGTTCTGAGCACAACCTTGGGATGTAAAATAAACATGTGCTCCAGTCCACTGAATGTTCATCTTTTCACATTGAACTCAGCTCCCAAGTTTCCTTAGGATGGAGTTGGGTGTCTTAGCATTCAGTGACTAAGTTGGACTTAAACCCATTCCTTTAGCAGACTTTAAAAGCAAGTCTCTAGCCAACCCCTTCGTCAAGTGATTAGCTAAATTTTGTTGAGATCTAACAAACTCTATAGATACCACCCCATTCATGATAAGCTCACGAATCATGATATGTCTGACACCTAAGTGTTTAGACTTCCCATTGTACATCTGGCTATAAGCCTTTGCCAATGTAGCTGCACTATCTCAACGGAAAGAAATAGGTGCTATAGGTTTAGGCCACAGTGGAATCTCAAGATGCAAGTTTTTCAACCATTCAGCTTCTTTACCAGGAGCTACTAAGGCTACAAATTCAGATTCCATTATTGAACTGGTGATGCAAGTTTGCTTCTTGGATGCCCAAGAAATTGCACCTCCACCAAGTAGGAATACCCAGCCACTGGTAGACGAATTGTCTTCAGTGTTACTTATCCAACTTGCATCAGTATATCCTTCTAACACTGAAGGATAACCAGTCTATGATAGACTATAATCCATAGTTCTCTTCAGATACTTCAGTTCCCTCTAAACTGCTTGCTAGTGATGAGCACTAGGATTGCTAGTATACCTGCTCAGTTTACCCACTGCAAAAGCAATATCAGGTCTTGTACAAGTCATGGCATACATCAGGCAGCCAATTGTAACAATTCACATTTTCAGGATTTCTATCCATTCTCAAATTTTTACTATTCATCTCGAGAAATTACTATTCACTTTTACTATTCACTTTCACTATTCATCCCATAAAAATTTTATTTCACATTCTCGTAAGATAAATTATTTTAGTAATATCCTGAGAGTTTGACAATCGTTAGATCATTTTCGCAAAAGTTATTAAGAAAACATCGTTTTAAAGTTTCGTTTTGGTCGGAACACCATTTAAACATCCCGCGCATAACGAAAACCAACTCTGACAATTTTCCTCACATCAGATTAATTTTTAGATCACTCATAATCAATTAGAGAAATTTTTAAGATTTCATTTTAAAATGTTACCAAATAAACCCTGAGCTGTACGAGACTAAACTTACGTTTTAAACAATTCTACTTAGACCCAGACTTAACCATTCATGCACTGTGTTTTCTAAGATATTTAGACACTTTTACATTTTTTGGAAAAGTCAAACATATTTCCCTCCTCCGTTGACCATAAAGAAATTAACCTTGTACGTTCTCTAGTTTTGCTTAAATCGCGTAACTTTTAGACTTCACGTATAACTATTAAGTTATCCCACGTATGACGAAAACCACATTTTGAAATCTCGTATCACTTTTAGACTAATTTTAGTCTACTTTAAATAAATTCACGGTCATTTTCCTGAAATTTTGTTCTTTTCTGATAAATTGCGAATTAATCGTTTTTTACCCGTGTTTCCAGCTTTAAGCAGCGTTTTTGCACCCAATGAGACTTATCACCCATTTTATATTTTTAGATGGAGTATAATGATTAGTTTCATCATTCCTACAAGTTTCGTATTTTTACGATACCCGGTTTTACGTTTTATGGCTTAACAACTTACGGTTGGCATTTAACGGAACCAAATCATGCTCTAAACTCAAGATAAGACCAAGACTTATCATCTAAGCCACCTATTCATGTTATGGCCGACCTAAGGGGGGGGAGTCATCAGTTTGGTGGCATAATCCTAACCATGGTTCATTTAAATCATTACATGTGTCCTAACTTAACCATGGTTAACATTTAACGCAATATATGGTTAACCAAACTTACCCTCCTATAAATAGCAAGTGAAATACATCCTAAACACCCTAAAATACTGAATTGGGTCGTTCATCTCATTAAACCATCATATCTTCCATAATTTGATCTTTAAACTCCAAGTTATGCAAAGAAGTTTTAAGTAGTAAGTTACTACATCAAATCTCTAGCAAGTTTAAGTGATATTCTTGAGTTTAAATCCACTCAAGTCACTTAGGGCATGCTTGGTTGGAGGTATTAGAGGGTGGGGAATGGGAAAGATAATCATTACTTATGCTTGGTATACTATTATGCAATGGACCATTACCCAAAACAAGGTTATGGAGCATTACTCTACAAATTGAGGGTTATAGAAATTGGGGGTAATGCAATACTCATTACATTCCTTAGCATTCCCTTAACCTTTCCCATTTCTATTCCTCTATTTGAACCAAGCGTCCCCTTAGTACTTCATCACCAACTCTTCAAGATTGCAAGGGTGCCAAGCTGTAGAAAGCTAGCTCAATCCAAGGTCCTAAGTGTTCAATAAAAGTCCGATCCTTACTAAGTTACTCCTTTCTTAATTGAAAGCCAAAAGTTGTAAGCAACTAATCACCACTATGGAAAACTAGAAGGGGGGATTGAATAGTTTTACCAATTTAACAACTTCCTTTTAATTAATTAGATCGACTTATGTCAATCTATTTGGTTGTTTATGTTGGACGTTGATAGATAGATATATAAACGTGTAATGAAAGATAAGGAGTAAGAAGCACATCACCACGACACATGTATTTATAGTGGTTCGGCTACAAGGACACCTTCCTTGCCCTACTCCACTCCCCGAGTCACCTACTTGAGAGTTCGTAAACACTACACCAACTCCTTATGGCGGAGAAGCCTTCACAACGTCGCTTAACCTTTTTCCGGTACAAAGCTAAATACTGAGTTTCTTCACACCAAGGTGAACCACAGCTAACACAACGTCGCCTACCCTTTATACGGTGCTAGGCTAACCACCGAGTTCTTTCACACCAAGGAGAACTAATCCTATCACAACGTCGCCTACTCTTTATTAGGTACTAGGCTAAGCACCTAGTTCCATTACTATGGATGAACTACTACCCTTCACAACACAACACCTAATGTCAAGGAGATCCACTCCTTGTTACAAAACCATCAAGGATATCACCATCCTTGGAAATAAACAAATACTTATATGTATAGAGATGCACCTCATCGATTATACGACCTAGGCATTCTTCCCAAATGCCACTTGATTTGATTCTTCGGCATCCTTCACTAATGCCTTTGACACAACGCTTGGCACCCTTCACTAATGCCTTCGTCATGTCACCTTTAGCATTATTCACTAATGCTTTGACACGAACGATAAGCACCTTTCACTAATGCTTTCATCTTGACACTTTCGGCATCCTTCACTAATGCCATTAACCCAACATCTATGGAGGAAGAAAGAACTATCAACAAGAGAACCTTAGTTGTCTTGATGATGACGAAGCATGGCAACTCATGGACTTGAGCTTGCTCGTCTTCAAGAAGTGGTGATCTCGCCTTTAAGAGGAACCTAGAGAATCACACAAAAACAAAAGACAAACTACATAGATCACTTGGATCTGAGGTTAGAGGGTTATAATACTTTGGGAAGTATGTGTGTGAAGTGATCAGTAGAAAGGAAGAAATGGCTCTCTATTTATAGAGGAAATTCTCTACTGTTCCCCGGATCCCGCGGATCCCTCCCACAAGGGATCCGGCTAGCACAAAGCCAGGGATCCGTGGGACGCTCCTCTTTGCCCATGGGTATTTTTGGTTATGGGTCATGGGTCATGGGTCATGGGTTATGGGTTGATCCATGGTTTTCTTTCTAGATACAATGAACTTGGTTAAGTGGTATATATAAAACCATGGTTTATGGGTCAATACTATTTGCTAGTTTTTACCCATTTAGTATATACTTATTTTTACCCATTTTAGTATATACTTGTTTTTACCCATTTTAGTATACTTGGTTTAAGTATATGCTAACCCAATATGTAAACACTAGTTGTTGTACATATGTATCTAAATCATTTATACTTGTTTTAGTGTTTTATGTGAAAACGTAAGTGTGTTAGGAAACTATTGACTCAAACTATTTACGCATTCTATTTGTTTCGTTAAAATGATTTTACGTTTGTTATCTACAAAACATTAGAAGATTGTAAAATATAAATAAACATTTTTACGGCTTATTTGTATTAACAATCTCCCCCTTTTTGTTGATGACAAAACATAAAATTATTTTAAGAAAAACTAAAATTCGTAGCAAATTTGAGTTAGTAGTTTTTACTTTCTTCTCCCCTTTTTTGTCGAAACAAAAAGTGTTAAAAGAAACTAGCACAATTTTTATAAGAAAAATATGTAAAAATGTAAAGAGAGCTAGTGACGGGAGTGGTACACGTCTTAACTCCCCCTTGACGAGTCCATCCCTTTGAGAGGGCGTCAAGGACATGACGTAAAATAAACTAATGTGTTTGCAAATATGTTTGCAAATGGTTTGTCTAAGTGACGAAAAACGTGCTCCCCCTTGAAGATTGCAAAGTTGCAATGGGGTGTCATGAAGTATAATACAAAATCGGATTAAGTTGCAAATGTTTTTGCAATATCGTTTGACACAAAGCTCCCCTAGCTTTATGGTGTCAAAATCTTCATATGTATTTTGAAAATCTACAAAGTAAAGGTTAGAAAACAAGAGTATAGTGCATAATTTCCTGCAAATAAAACTCAAGTTAGTAGAAATTTGTACTTCTCTACCACGGATCCCACGGTTCCCTTCTTCAAGGGATCCGTCTAGGCATTTTGGAGGGATCCGGCTGTCTGTTGACAATTTCTTCAGCAATGAGGATGTCTCAATCAATGCTAATGAGGAAGTGAGATATGTGTACAATGTAACAAGCACAACACACAAAATAATCATGGCATATAAATATTCATTCAATAAAACAAGAGATAATCAACCAAATCTCTAAAACTAAGAAAATGAACTTAGCCATACTATTACTACTAATGCTAATGAGTTACCCAAACTCAAGATTTAACTAAAAGCTTAATGATGATCAAGGATGAGATAGGGTTCCTAAACGTTCTAAGTTTGAGCTTGTGACTATGATGCTCATTTTTGTTTAGGCTTGTTGACCTCTTCGAAACGTTCGAGGAGGTGATAAAACATGAAACGTTGCTCTTCACGTAGTTCATGTATCAACCTTTCAACATGTTGACAATGATAGCAATCCTTGTCATGGTTTTGAACTTCTTGAAGTGGAGGCTCAAGTGAAATGGGTTGAGGATCTTCAAAAGAAGAAGGAATTGGTGGGGGCTCATTAAGTGATGGCTCTATAATGTTTGAGGGTGAAGGTAAAAAAACATCAACTTCCATGTGGTTGGGTGGTTGACTTTGATGTCTTCTCATAATCCGAAATGGACTATTAGGGGGAATGAGAGAGTTTGATATTGGAGCAAGTGTTGATTCAACACTTTGATTTTGTTGCTCAATCATTTCAAGTGAATTTGTTGGTAGTGGTGGAAGATGAGATGGCCAAGGAGGTAAGTCTTCTACATTGTGAGAATGTGGAGATAATTGTGAGGTGACTCTAGGCACTAATGATGTTGGTTGAGTAGTGGAAGGTATGTTTGGTTTAGTAGAGTTTGGTGGTGAAATCCTAGTGGGAACACTCTTCCCGGGGATTAGTTTGATCGGTTTCCTTGGTGTAGGAGAAATCCTAGCATTAGTGGATTTAACCCGAGATGATTCGGTTGAGGAAACTTCGTGTATGATCCTAGCAAATTTCTTGGGTGGTTCTTGAGTGGATGAGTTAGCACTAGGAGCCTTTCTCATGATGAAATGACTAAGGAAGATGGTTGTAATTGCTGATAATTGTGTTTGTGTTTGATGACTAAAGTGTTCTTAGCAATATGGCTTATAAAGGGAAGAACTTGGTAAGTGCATTAAGACTTAAGCCACTAAGATTCTTAGAAATGTGATGATTAACATGCACAAGGTTGAAGTTCAGAGTTTCACTAATCTAGGAACTCATTTAAGATGATATGAAGTGTTTGAGTTAGGAAGATGAGTTGAAATGATTGTTTTAGCAAGGTTTGACATAATCTGTCACCCGGATCCCACGGTTCCCTCACTTGAGGGATCCGTCTAGGCTAATCCTAGGGATCCGGCTCTCAGCATTTATGACAGGTTAGAGATCAAGTTTTTAAAAGCTAGATCTTATATTATTTTGACTGTTTTAATGCTTCTAAGTTCCTAGGATGAGGGTACACTTGGATGATCAAGAGTAATGAGTGTTGTAGCAAATGATTGCTTTTTATGGAAGGAAGATGGGACTAGATGACTACCAATGGATGTTCAAGGATATCACTAAGGGTTTTGGTGGTGTCAAGTCATAATAAATGATCCTAGAGATCAGATTTTTGCTTGAGGTGAAATTTGAAAAATCCTTAAAAATTACAAGAATTGAAAAACTAATTTCTGACCCACTTTGAGATAAAGATGACAAGAAACAATTTCCCAAAATTGTTCGATATGTACACTTAGGTGTTTTGAAAGATAAGAAACAATTTGTGAGTGTTGAAGCGGAAATATGGTGAGTTTTGATGTGTTGATAAATCAAGAAGCATTTTGACTAAGATCTTAAGTAAGCCATAAATGTGTCTAAGCCTTACTCATCCTTGAAGTGGACTTAGTTGTGTTCTAATATCCTTTGTTTAGCTAATGTGATGTTATCTAGAAAGTTATCTTGATGTAAGGGATGCTGTACTGCTGATCTGATGTCACGGATCCCACGGTTCCCTCAAGGGAGGGATCCGTCTAGGCTAATCCTAGGGATCCGGCATCTGCAGATCAGAATCTTCACAGAATTGATGTGCATATTTTGCACACTAATAAATCGTTAAGCTAAGCAAATAAAAACAAGCATGCCATCACAAAGCACCACTTATAAAAACATGATAAAGTAATAATATCCAAATTAACACAAACCAAAGTGCTAAAACGTAATCATTCATACATGAAATAAAAGAAAATAAGTATATTCCTATTGTCTCTTTCGTCAATCCTTTCTTTTCCTTTTTGACGGCTTAGTGAGGTTGTAAGCAAGGTTTTGAATCATGCCCCTCAACTGTTTGAATTCCTCGGTTTCGTTTGGAATGGTTGGAAGTTGTTCGTAGTAATCAAAGGGTTCCAATTCAATGTTGGCTATGGGGTCGACATCTTCTTCTTCCTCATTTTCTTCTTCTTCTCCTTCCGAGGAGTCCGAGAGAGCTTTAGGTTTCTTTCCATTGACCTTGAAACATTTTGAGGGTATTTTGGTAAGAGGTACCATTACATGATCAGCAAAGAAATGATCATTGTTGATAGGAGATGGTTGCAGTGCACTAACATACTTACAAATTCGTGTTAGGAGCATACCATACGAAAGTACCATGTTGGAAACTTTGAATACCCCAGCCATTCTTCTTACCATGTAATAGGCGAGGTTAAATGGCTTTTGGTGGATAAGACAATAGATCATTTGCACAAGACATGCGTTTGGATGATCTTTGTTACCAACTAGGCTTATGACGTTTTCCCAAAGGATTTCTTCCCATTTTCTAAACATGGGATGGATTTTGAAAAGTTCCATTTGAAAAGGATTACGGTGAATGAGCTTCTTGTTTCGGTCAAAACGGGATTGGTCGGTTCTTATTTTGAAAATGGTGTCTCGGATGGTTTCGAGTTCATCAAGAGGAGTATGGTAGAGAGGCTTAGAATCAAGTGCAAGATTTTGAGCGTTAATTGCCCAATCTTGAGAGTACATACAAACTCCTTCACAAGGAATGCGAAGAATTTGAGCAAAGGTATTGAGGGGAAGAGTAAAGTTTCGTGTATTGATGATGAAAGCGATTGAAATGCTATCATCGATGTTTCGAATTATCCTAATGCTTCTATAAAACGCAACGACGAAGACCAGACAAATTTGTTCATCAATGTCGAGAAGACAATCAAAATTGATTGCCGAGAAGACTTGACGAATGTCGGTATCCTCAAGGAAACATTCCTTGATTACACGACCTTCGTGGATAAGTCATTTTTTGAGCTTTTTGAAGACCTTGCGGTCGGTTTTTGAGAATTCCTCATTTCGATAATAATGAGTAAGGTAATGGACAGTATCATGATGATCTTGTTGAGTGGCTTTAGGCATGGTTGGTCCTAAAAATACAAAATTTTCAATTAGGTAAGATTAGTTGAGGTGGGTTTATGGTTTTGATTTGTATTAACAATGTTGTGAACACAATGTGAACTTAGTTATGTTAAAAAGCCCCTTTTCATGATTAATTTTGAAAAACCATAATTAAACCAATTGATTAGAGATTTGTGAAACCATAAACTCTAGAATGAGGATGATGAAAATTAGAACAAGTTAATGTAATTACTTACAATGGTGTTCTAGGGAGGAATACTTGAGAGTATGGAATCCAATGAAGAGAAATCAGTGGTTTAGTCGTTTTTGTGTTATGTGAGTAGAGGGAAAAGATCAGTGGTGATTTTTTGAAAGCGAATAGCTGAGTTCTGTTCCACGGTTCCCCCGGATCCCTTTGTATTTGGGATTCGGCTAGTACAACTAGAGGGATCCGGATACTGTGGAAGAAGAAAATATTATTTGGCATTATTTTTGTAGTAGGCTTATAACTAGCTTAAAAAAAATAGTTTGGAGGTATTATATGAAGATTGTTTTTGGATGATGGGTTTTGATGAATCACATATCGAGGGTTCATATGTAACGACGGCGTTAGTTTGACGAATCAAAAGGAATGCCATTCCCGATGATGAATAAGATAGAAAAGTGACGAAAGAGACTTCTAACGATGCTAGTAATTATTAAACAAAGATAATTATGAAATGAATTAAACCCATGTAACCTATCTAATGAAAAGTAAAACATACCTCTATGCTTCTTGGTTTTGGCATAATACCAAAAATACTTCATGAGCTTTTGAAGTAATCCTTTGTACTTGGTGTACGTAAGTTGTGATTACTTTTTAGATCCTTCCTTGAATGTTGACTTCATTATTCTTTGAATAGAGATGAGGATTTTGGAAAGATTCTAGCATGAAGATTTCTTGAAAACAAAAATTGTTAGAATGATCTATCAATGTCCAACAAAATAATTTAAAAGAAAAAATATGACCCCTTAAAAAATCCTTCTTTATAGTTTTCAAACATACACGGATCGTATCAAGTCTTTAAAGTACAACATACTTTAAGAAACTTGGTAACGAAGCTCTGATGCCAATTGTGGAAAACTAGAAGGGGGGTTGAATAGTTTTACCAATTTAACAACTTCCTTTTAATTAATTATATCGACTTATGTCAATCTATTTGGTTGTTTATGTTGGACGTTGATAGATAGATATATAAACGTGTAATGAAAGATAAGGAGTAAGAAGCACATCACCACGACACAAGTATTTATAGTGGTTCGGCTACAAGGACACCTTCCTTGCCCAACTCCACTCCCCGAGTCACCTACTCGAGAGTTCGTAAACACTACACCAACTCCTTATGGCGGAGAATCCTTCACAACGTCGCTTAACCTTTTTCCGGTACAAAGCTAAATACCGAGTTTCTTCACACCAAGGCGAACGACACCTAACACAACGTCGTCTACCCTTTATACGGTGCTAGGCTAACCACCGAGTTCTTTCACACCAAGGAGAACTAATACTATCACAACGTCGCCTACCCTTTATTAGGTACTAGGCTAAGCACCTAGTTCCATTACTATGGAGGAACTACTACCCTTCACAACACAACACCTAATGTCAAGGAGATCCACTCCTTGTTACAACACCATCAAGGATATCACCATCCTTGGAAATAAACAAATACTTATATGTATAGAGATGCACCTCATCGATTATACGACCTAGGCATTCTTCCCAAATGCCACTTGATTTGATTCTTCGGCATCCTTCACTAATGCCTTTGACACAACGCTTGACACCCTTCACTAATGCCTTCGTCATGTCACCTTTAGCATTATTCACTAATGCTTTGACACGAACGATAAGCACCTTTCACTAATGCTTTCATCTTGACACTTTCGGCATCCTTCACTAATGCCATTAACCCAACATCTATGGAGGAAGAAAGAACTATCAACAAGAGAACCTTAGTTGTCTTGATGATGACGAAGCATGGCAACTCATGGACTTGAGCTTGCTCGTCTTCAAGAAGTGGTGATCTCGCCTTTAAGAGGAACCTAGAGAATCACACAAAAACAAAAGACAAACTACATAGATCACTTGGATCTGAGGTTAGAGGGTTATAATACTTTGGGAAGTATGTGTATGAAGTGATCAGTAGAAAGGAAGAAATGGCTCTCAATTTATAGAGGAAATTCTCTACTGTTCCCCGGATCCCGCGGATCCCTCCCACAAGGGATCCGGCTAGCACAAAGCCAGGGATCCGTGGGACGCTCCTCTTTGCCCATGGGTATTTTTGGTTATGGGTCATGGGTCATGGGTTATGGGTTGATCCATGGTTTTCTTTCTAGATACAATGAACTTGGTTAAGTGGTATATATAAACCATGGTTTATGGGTCAATACCATTTGCTAGTTTTTACCCATTTAGTATATACTTATTTTTACCCATTTTAGTATATACTTGTTTTTACCCATTTTAGTATACTTGGTTTAAGTATATGCTAACCCAATATGTAAACACTAGTTGTTGTACATATGTATCTAAATCACTTATACTTGTTTTAGTGTTTTATGTGAAAACGTAAGTGTGTTAGGAAACTATTGACTCAAACTATTTACGTATTCTATTTGTTTCGTTAAAATGATTTTACGTTTATTATCGACAAAACATTAGAAGATCGTAATATATAAATAAACATTTTTACAGCTTATTTGTATTAACAACCACCATCATCTCATCTTTATTATTCATAATCTTAACAATTTCATGCTATATATATAGTTACTATGTTGATTCATGATGTACATATACTCAATCACATGTTTTAATTCACATATTGTCGTAAAGGTAACAAACTAGTAAACTAGTCATATTCTACATATTTGAAACCATTAAAACCAGTCACATATTTACTTTCTAACTTACATACTATGGTAGACAAGATAAAAAGGTAAACATAACAACTTGAATCACCTGAAACAGACAAACGAGTCAAAAGTTATAGTCAAAAGAAGTTAGCGAAACCAAAACGCCAAAACTGCCAAATAGAAGCTGTTTAGGGTCTGTCCATTTTAAAAGTGGTACTTCTGCTCCGAATCATCAAAAAGTTAAAACACGAAAGTTGTCCGGAACGACGTTTTTCTACAATGCCAAAGAAGCTCGGACCTTGAAAATGCTTAAATAGGCCATTATCTTTCAAAAACTGAAACTGCCCTATATATAGTTTCACAACTATACTTTTGTCACAACTAAAAGCAAAACCAAGTTATTTTCATAGCTAAGTACATATTAACTTAACAAAACTTCTTTTAATCTTTGAAATAGTGTTTCACAAGTAACGGAAAAATGACCATTTTACCTTTACCGACGATTTTTACCAAAACTTCGTTCTTGAACATGTTAATAAGTTGTAATCACTAGTAAACAATGAGAACTTGTAAAAACTAGATATTTACTAAAAACATGATAAACTTATTTATATAACAATCTTCACTCAAAACATATGGTGTATCTACTAAGTGCTACAATAGTAGGGAGCTTTATGTGAGGGGTTTCATTTGAGTAAAACGTATCGACGAGTTGCTGGATTTACGATTTAAAGTGTCCTAGCTCCTCGAACGTTTACTGCATGACCTCTGAATTATGATGGCCCGAACGGTAGTAAGATATCTATAAACTAAATACGTTTTCACATATTAAAGATCTTACTATAAACATCAAATGATAATTGACTAAATCATGATCAACATAGGAATATATATAGGATGGTTTATGTTTTCTTAAACATTATTCCAAACCTAAGTCGCAACATTACATTTTAGGTTGCACGTAGAAGTTTCCCGGCTATCCTTCATATTCGTTAAAGCACTTAACATCATTAACTCTCGGTGAGTTCATAGCCCCACTTTCTATTACTTAATTGTTTTACAAACCCTTGGGGGAGATACATGCTTTATTTTAAACCGAACACATTGCTTTCAAAATGTATGCTTATCTGATTGTTTTATTAGCACTAAGTTACCGCATTTGCCAATCTTAAGTCCCTAAATCATGAATCATTAATCAATGAGTGAAGGTGGGCGCGAATATTGTGAATAGATCTATTGGGATTGACGAATCCCGTTTGTTTGACCAGGTCCGGTAAACAAACGCACTATATTTGACTACATTAGGTAAAAATGGCAATTTTACCTGTTAAGGGCACATATCAACAGTTTCTCCAATTAAATTTGGAACACGTTAACGCCTTGATTGCATGATGCTTAGTCTAATAATAACTTTTTTGTTTTCAAACAATTGGAGCGAGTCTATAGCACACACTACCAACATAATGTGTTCAACCATCAAACAAACTCTATGAATTCACTCAACCTTTGTGTTGACAGTTTTAAGCATGTATTTCAGGTCCATAATGTCGGAAGCTGGCACGGAGGAGCACGGATACTCAAGAAGGCTATAAATTTTATTATAATTCGAAAACCAGTTTAATGTATTTTTTTTAACTTGGAACCATTTGGGACCTCATTTTTGTAAAATCTGATATTTGTATAAATCGAATGATAAATATTTTAAAACGACTCCATTAGAGTTCGTTTTCTATTGTTATGACTGTTGTGCCATGAAGTAACACCCAGTTTGAATTTCGCTGCGTATCACGAAATTGGGGTGTTACAGATTGGTATCAGAGCCACAGTTATAGAGAAACGGGTCTAATTGAGACTTAAACTATAACTACTTTTACAAACAAAAACATTTTATAGCCTTCCGTTCTCCGTGCCTTCCATCCTCCAGACGATTATGTGACTTTTAGGCATTTTAAGCTATACAAACATACTAGTATATTGATATATACACTTGACATATTTTCAATCATTTTAGCTAAACGATAGACTAAACATATTTGCGTATGCCTATTCTAAATGCATTACAGCACAATCATATTTTCCCAATCATGTATCTACTCGTGCATTTTAGGATTACGAAACTTTATCCAAGACATTGTAATTGATTACAATGGTCTTTCCTACTTCCTAGACATTGTGAGATACAATGGTCTCATTCATTTTTCAAGACACTGTGAGATACAGTGGTCTCTATTACACTCTCAGACACTGTAAATCCTACAGTGGTCTCTATTACATTCTCAGACACTGTAAATCCTACAGTGGTCTCCATTACATTCTCAGACACTGTGAATCCTACAGTGGTCTCTATTACACTCTCAGACATTGTAAATCCTACAGTGGTCTCCATTACATTCTCAGACACTGTAAATCCTACAGTGGTCTCAACTATTTCTAAGACATTGTGAGTTACACAATGATCTGTCCATCATTTCTCAAGACATTGTGGGATACACAATGGTCTCAACTATTTCTCAGACATTGTGACTTGCACAATGGTCTCAACTACTTCACAGACATTGTAAGTTATACAAAGTCTCTAAAAATTATCTTGTAAACATTATATGATTTTGTTTTACATGAAACCCGTCACAGTCTATCAATTTCCCTAATGGAAATACAAGAAATGGGATTTCTAAAAGATAAACTGACTTATCATCTACAAAAGCTGAAGTTCAGCAACTTTCTCTACATTCATCAAAATTCTCTTCTGAAACCTTCGTTGTTAAAGGTCCGTGATGCTAGCCAAGTATGGACTATTTTAGAATTACTTAAGATTTCCTTTCCACACGTATCTACCCATACTATCTTCTATGCAATGGAATGTGAAAACATAGGTTGCAAGTCTTTTATGGCCAGGACTTGCAACTGGATGGTTTGATATCGCCTTTGCTTAGTGGACAATTTCTCAAAAGCTATGGACATATCACAAGTGTACCTAATTTAGGTATTTGGAAAATTTATCGAACCTCGGCTAAATATAGTCTAGTCAGCTATATTTAACCTAGGGATAGTGGAACATAGTCTGACTAACTATGTTCGACTTAAATTTTTCAAACATTGAGAATAGTTATACAAGTGTTATATTCAGGTTGATTTCCTACTTAAACTCGATAAACCACCAGAATTCATTAAAAATATCTGGAGACATGATAGTGTTTTACCACTAAGCGAGATCTTAATACTTATTTATACTACCTAATTTCATTTTTGAAAGTTTTCATTTATGAAATAATCCTATCTACTATCTTGGGATAGTCATCAAATCTTCTCGTCATTTCTTAGAAGTACTAACCTGATTAGGTTTCAAGGATATCATTCCATCCTTCACTTTTGATTTTAAACTAAACTTGACATCTCTACCTAAGAATAATGGTAAACATACGCTACACTCTTCTAATCATCAACGTCATTATCTGAACCCCTTATAAGTCAGTATGTAAAACTTCACAGTATCACGTTTCTTTGAAAAACTAGTAAACATAAACACTATACGATATAGCCTTCATCCCAAAACCACCTAAGACATGATCAACTTTAGAAATGGTTTGGATAACCACTTGCCACTATCAAAACTTTCCTACAACGACAATTGTCACATTATTATAAACCATTTCACATCAACATTATCTTACACCTTTGATTAACAACAGTTACCCTAACAACAACAAAACTATTCCATTTTGAGGCACTATATAGACGAAAGTGTTAGTTAACCATTTGCTGGACTAAGGTGTTCAGAGATCACCCATGAAACAACTAAGGAAACCATACAAATACAAATTAGGCTCCATGCCGCACACTATCACCAAAAACTCCATGCTAGAAATTAAGGTTTTATTGATAGCCTCGATACAATAAGATACGATTCGTTTTGAGAATCAGGAAAAGCCAAACTTTAGGTATATTGGACTCTATAAGATTTTAACAAAACCATTTAGATTATCAACCGAAGCCACATGGTACATAATACATTCTATGACCAGAAACTTAAGAACGCAAAGATTGGAATTCGGCGCATACACCCACATTTTCCTAGATACTTCAACATCGGATAACACACACTGAATTCCGGGATGGAATTCCCATTAAGGTGGTGAGACTGTAACAATTCGCATTTTCAGGATTTCTATCCATTCTCAAATTTTTACTATTCATCTCGAGAAATTACTATTCATCCCGTAAAAATTTTATTTCACATTCTCTTAAGATAAATTATTTTAGTAATATCCTGAGAGTTTGACAATCGTTAGATCATTTTCGCAAAAGTTATTAAGAAAACATCGTTTTAAAGTTTCGTTTTGGTCGGAACACCATTTAAACATCCCGCGCATAACGAAAACCAACTCTGGCAATTTTCCTCACATCAGATTAATTTTTAGATCACTCATAATCAATTAGAGAAATTTTTAAGATTTCATTTTAAAATGTTACCAAATAAACCCTGAGCCGTACGAGATTAAACTTACGTTTTAAACAATTCTACTTAGACCCAGACTTAACCATTCCTGCACTGTGTTTTCTAAGATATTTAGACACTTTTATATTTTTTTTGAAAATTCAAACATATTTCCCTCCTCCGTTGACCATAAAGAAATTAACCTTGTACGTTCTCTAGTTTTGCTTAAATCGCGTAACTTTTAGATTTCACGTATAACTATTAAGTTATCCCACGTATGACGACAACCACATTTTGACATCTCATATCACTTTTAGACTAATTTTAGTCTACTTTAAATAAATTCACGGTCATTTCCCTGAAATTTCGTTCTTTTCTGATAAATTGCGAATTAAGCGTTTTTTACCCGTGTTTCCAGCTTTAAGCAGCGTTTTTGCACCCAATGAGACTTATCACCCATTTTATATTTTTAGATGGAGTATAATGATTAGTTTCATCATTCCTACAAGTTTTTTATTTTTACGATACCCGGTTTTACGTTTTATTGCTTAACAACTTACGGTTGGCATTTAACGGAACCAAATCATGCTCTAAACTCAAGATAAGACCAAGACTTATCATCTAAGCCACCTATGCATGTTATGGCCGACCTAAGGGGGGAGTCATCATTTTTGTGGCATAATCCTAACCATGGTTCTTTTAGATCATTACATGTGTCCTAACTTAACCATGGTTAACATTTAACCCAATATATGGTTAACCAAACTTACCCTCCTATAAATAGCAAGTGAAATACATCCTAAACACCCTAAAACACTGAATTGGGTCGTTCATCTCATTAAACCATCATATCTTCCATAATTTGATCTTTAAACTCCAAGTTATGCAAAGAAGTTTCAAGTAGTAAGTTACTACATCAAATCTCTAGCAAGTTTAAGTGATCTTCTTGAGTTTAAATCTACTCAAGTCACTTATTACTTCATCACCAAGTCTTCAAGATTGCAAGGGTGCCAAGGTGTAGAAAGCTAGCTCAATCCAAGGTCCTAAGTTTTCAATCAAAGTCCGATCCTTACTAAGTTACTCCTTTCTTAATTGAAAGCAAAAAGTTGTAAGCAACTAATCACCACCATCATCTCAATTTTATTATTCATAATCTTAACAATTTCATGCTATATATATAGTTACTATGTTGATTCATGATGTACATATACTCAATCACATGTTTTAATTCACATATTGTCGTAAAAGTAACAAACTAGTAAACTAGTCATATTCTACACATTTGAAACCATTAAAACCAGTCACATATGGAATTTCTAACTTACATACTATGGTAGAAAAGATAAAAAGGTAAACATAGCAACTTGAATCACCCGAAACGGACAAAAGAGTCAAAAGTTATAGTAAAAAGAAGTTAGCGAAACCAAAACGCCAAAACTGCCAAATAGAAGCTGTTTAGGGTCTGTCCATTTTAAAAGTGGTACTTCTGGTCCGAATCATCAAAAAGTTAAAAACACGAAAGTTGTCCGGAACGAAGTTTTCCTTCAATTAAAAGAAGCTCGGACCTTGAAAACGCTTAAATAGGCCATTATCTTTCAAAAACTGAAACTGCCCTATATATAGTTTCACAACTATACTTTTGTCACAACTAAAAGCAAAACCAAGTTATTTTCATAGCTAATTACATATTAACTTAACAAAACTTCTTTTAATCTTTGAAATAGTGTTTTCACAAGTAACGGAAAAATGACCATTTTACCTTTACCGACGATTTTTACCAAAACTTCATTCTTGAACATGTTAATAAGTTGTAATCACTAGTAAACAATGAGAACTTGTAAAAACTAGATATTTACTAAAAACATGATAAACTTATTTATATAACAATCTTAACTCAAAACATATGTTGTATCTACTAAGTGCTACAATAGTAGGGAGCTTCATGTGAGGGGTTTCATTTGAGTAAAACGTATCGACGAGTTGCTGGATTTACGATTTAAAGTGTCCTAGCTCCTCGAACGTTTACTGCATGAACTCTGAATTATGATGGCCCGAACGGTAGTACGATATCTATAAACTAAATACGTTTTCACATATTAAAGATCTTACTATAAACATCAAATGATAATTGACTACATCATGATCAACATAGGAATATATATAGGATGGTTTATGTTTTCTTAAACATTATTCCAAACCTAAGTCGCAACATTCCATTTTAGGTTGCACGTAGAAGTTTCCCGGCTATCCTTCATATCCGTTAAAGCACTTAACATCATTAACTCTCGGTGAGTTCATAGCCCCACTTTCTATTACTTAATTACTTTACAAACCCTTGGGGGAGATACATGCTTTATTTTAAACCGAACACATTGCTTTCAAAATGTATGCTTATCTGATTGTTTTATTAGCACTAAGTTACCACATTTGCCAATCTTAAGTCCCTAAATCATGAATCATTAATCACTGAGTGAAGGTGGGCGCGAATATTGTGAATAGATCTATTGGGATTAACGAATCTCGTTTGTTTGACCAGGTCCGGTAAACAAACGCACTATATTTGAGTACATTAGGTAAAAATGGCAATTTTACCTGTTAAGGGCACGTATCAACAGTTTCTCCAATTAAATTTGGAACACGTTAATGCCTTCATTGCATGATGCTTAGTCTAATAATAACTGTTTTGTTTTCAAAAAATTGGTGTGACTCTATAGCTCACACTACCAACATAATGTGTTCAACCATCAAACAAACTCTATGAATTCACTCAACCTTTGTGTTGACAGTTTTAAGCATGTATTTCAGGTCAATAATGTTGGAAGCTGGCACGGAGGAGCACGGATACTCAAGAAGGCTATAAATTTTATTATCATTCGAAAACCAATTTAATGTATTTTTTTTAACTTGGAACCATTTGGGACCTCATTTTTGTAAACTCTGATATTTGTATAAATCGAATAATAAATCTTTTAAAATGACTCCATTAGAGTTTGTTTTCTATTGTTATGACTGTTGTGCCATGAAGTAACACCCAGTTTGAATTCCGCTGTGTATCACGAAATTGGGGGTGTTACACCAATTACCCTAGAATACTCAAGTTGAAATACAGCCTTGCCATTATTAGGCATCAGCTTCTCACGAGTATCCATAGGTGTACTCATAGGAGTACAATCAAAGTAATTGAATTTCCTCAACACCTTCTTAATATAACGAGACTGAGAGATAGAAATTCTTTTACTTTCATGTTTAATCCTTATACCAAGGATAAGATCAGCCTCCCCCATGTCCTTCATCGAGAATCTTGATGACAAAAATTCCTCTGTCAGGTCAACCTGATTTTGGTCAGTGCCAAAGATCAGCATGTCATCAACATATAGACAAATGATGACTCCTTTACTAGATTCATCAAATTTGCTATACACACATTTGTCAGCTTGGTTAAGGACATAACCACTAGAAAAAAACCACTTCATCAAACTTTTGATGCCATTGCTTAGGTGCCTGCTTTAGTCCATAAAGAGACTTAATCAGTTTACACACCTTGTTTTCATTGCCAGGCATGATGAAGCCCTGAGGTTGGTTCATATAAACCTCCTCTTCCAATTCACCATTCAAGAAAGCTGTTTTCACATCCATCTGATGAATAATCATATTATGAATTGATGCCAAAGCAATCAACAATCTTATGGTACTGATACGAGCCACAAGAGCATAAGTATCAAAATAGTCTATTCCTGACTTTTGTTTAAAGCCTTGAATGACTAGTCTAGCCTTGAACTTTTCAATAGTTCCATCTACCTTCATTTTTTTTTGAAAATCCATTTGCAACCCAAAGGTTTGCAATCAGGTGGTAGATCAACAAACACCCAAGTGTTGTTGCCCATGATGGAATCTATCTCATCATTGATTGCTTCTTTCCAGAAAGCAATATCCTATGACTTCATTGCTTCTTCAAATGTCTTGGGATCATCCTCAACAATGAAGCAATATGAGTATTGGTCAGAGACCTCATCCCTTGTTCTTTCAATTAAATATAATTGAAACTCAAGTGAAAATGACTTTGGATTCCTGACCCTTTTGCTCTTTCTGAGCATAGGTTCAGGTTGTTGAACCATAACCTCATTAGGGACCTCTGATGGTAATTCATCAGGGACCTCTGATACACCAATGTTTTTAGTTCCATTTGGAATCCTCTGACTTGGTCTATGGACTGATGAGAATCTATTCTCATCAAAGATTGCATCCTGATGCAGGTTTTACTGACCAGGTTTTAATATTTATAAGTCTCGTTATACCTATGGTCTACCCTAATGCACTAATGGGCAGTGTACCCGGTCGTGTGTAGTCTAATATTCGGTAAAACCGAGGTCGTCCCAAGAGCTATGTGTGCGGATTTATACTAAGTCTAGGTATCACAGATTTTAATATGATTTTGAAAAGGAATTAACTAATTAACTACTAAAGCAGATAAAGGCGAAAGATGTGATCAATAGAGGAGAGTGGTGCTAACCTAGTTATTCATCCTAACTAGTAATGTTTACGTCCAATTACTTCCAATTACTTCAGGTGGGGTCAAAGTCGCTAGGACAGCATTTGGTCAGTTTGTCCTAACCTATCAACAAAGGGTCCCACTGGAGAAGTCAGGTGTCCCCTCATAAGTTGTGACACACGGTAAATTTTCACTAAAATTTAACTAATAATTAGTAATTTATTATTACTAAACCTAGTCATTAAGCATGCATAAGCTTTACCTGATCATTTGAGTAGATAACTCGCATACAGTAGACTATTGCATCACTTTTGCATTCATTTTATTTTATGGATATTCCATTATTGTCTTATGATTAAATTGTAAGACGAGAGGTTATCTCGTTTTCCCCAGAGACCGACACTGCAAGCGTACCGACACTATGATAAGGGCAAATAAAAACAAATGATAAATCCCCGGAATGAAAAATATTACCAACATGATAATGTTTCAGAAACACATTCAGATAACGTTGAATGATAAAATTTATCGAACCATAAATTTAAGTCACATCATACATTCCGCGGGACTCAAAATACATGATACAATTTAATCTACTCACAATATTTATTCTACACTCCTATCCATACCAATAATATACAATACAATTAAATACCTAACAAATAAATTATCACTTAATAAATTCACAAATACTATATCAAATAAACTCTTTATTCACATATCCACCTCTTGTGTCTTCACCCTTCACGACAAAAACCAAAAAGAAAGGCAGAAAAAGAAACGAGGAAGGTCAAACCTATCCTACCTTCCTCCTGCTATAACCATGCGTCTAGGTCAAGTCCCAAGAAGCAGAGAAAGATGAAAATGGTATCTAAAAAGCCTACTTTCTTCACCATCCTCACTAGGCGAATCAATTTCGTGAATGTCTTTGTTCCCTAAACCTTTTTCTGCCATGTTTAGCGCCGCTCAGTTTCAAGTCAAGACCACAAGCCAACAACGATTGTTGGGGATGATGGAGAAAAGAGCTAGTTTTGTTCACCTCTTAAATCAATGGTGGAAAGACAAGGGTAAACTTTCCCCAAATCCTCCTTCCATCTATATGTACCACCGGATCCACAAGGACTCACAAAACCCACCAAAAGAAATCACAAAATATTGTAAGGGGGTTAGTGAGGAGACTCTTGTTGGATTCGGGTTCGGAAGTTTGTAATTGGTGCTCTTGTTCTTCTCTCAATTCAATCGACAGTTTCAACTAATAAGGTTCATTGATTTATATTTTTCTTACTTTCCTCTTTGTTCCTATGAGTCTTTGATATTAGTTCATATTCAAACCTAGTGTGTAAGCTTGATGTATAACTAAATCGTGAGAACCGTTTGGTATCTTGGTTGCACCAATCGACATCTATGTCATGTTATATTTTGTCAAAAGAAACCCATAGGCTTGAATTATCAACTTTGTATCCACAATAAGTCTTGGTCATTAGGAGAAACCACCCACGTATAGTGTTTGATATCTACTGATAACACAGGGCCACGAGAGTGGGCATGTGAGTTTTCTTATGAACTCGTGTTGGTTAATTCGCCTTTAGTAAGTTGACGAACCCATAAAAATATATATGGTGTACGTCTGTCACGAAGGCTGCCAACTGTAGGAGATTGTGAACTATATCCAGGTTGGTCTGGTCATGAATACGTGAAAGTAATTGTGACTTATTCACTTCTACCATGAAAGGCATTGCGAGCCAATTAATGTAATCTTCCAGGTAGTAGCGTGCGTGTATACGGGTAGTATGCTAACCGTCTCACAAGGGTGAACGGTTAAGCTATTAGAAAAGTACTCCCCAAAAGGGTACTCGTAAGGTTGATGTTCGTGGGTGCTCATGGGTGATGGTCAATTTCCTTGTTTCTTAGTAAAAGGAGTACCCCAAACGGGGTATACTCACTCGGGTGTATGTTAGATCAACTTCACCCAAGGAGAGTGGTGTTCAACTAGTAATAACCCAAGCCTATGAGAGTAGTCGGGTGAGCGTCGAGTAGGTTGGATTACTCAGTCGAGTGGCCAAGAGATCCGAGTCTAGGGACTTGTTCAAATATTGCGACTGATGCGTGCCAAACAGTCAAGCTAAATCACTCAAGCCTGCCACTTGTGAATGGCAGACCGTAATAAGCTTAAAACTGCCTAAGCACGAATGCAATGAGGATCTGGGGAGTATAGTGTTTCCCCGGGTCGTTATGTCCCAGCGAGCTATGCAATGGATTATCACACGTATAGTGATCGAGAGATTTGAACGGAAAAAGGAATTGAGATTATTATAACTACAGGAAAAGGACATAAACTACAAGGGCTTAAATGCAAATTAAAGGAAATTAAAAAGATAAAAACTATTAAATAAACGCTATCACTATATTTAAAATGATGAACGTTTAAAACTTAAAACTTACGTTTAAATAAAAATTACGTAGACGTACAAAATAAAAAGTGAAATCTAAGAAATAAAAGGCCTAAAAATATGAAAATGACATTTTTACAAACCTAATGATAAAAGAAAATTTATAGAAAAATAAAATTACTTTTATAACTAATTATCTAATTATTATTAATTAAAAACTATTTTTAACTATTTAATAATTACTTAAAATACAAGAATATAGGAAATAAAGCTAGAAAAATAAAATTAAGACTTAGAAAAATCTAAAATATCAAAAGAGAATTTTCAAAACCATTTTTGACTTTTTCTGATTATTTTTGTATTTTTTATGAATTAAAAACTAATTAAATTATTTAAAAATACAAATTTAACTAAGAAAAATCTAGAAAAATATTTTTTTGGCTTTTTATATTTATCTAAACTTAAGAAAAATGAAAAATTATTTTTTTGAAACTTTTCTTAATTATTTATATTAATTGCTAATTAAAAATGCTTAAAAACTAATTTAAATTAAGAAAAATAGCAAATCAACTTAGAAAAATCTGAAAATTTCAAGAAAACTCTAAAATAATATAAGGAAACTAGGAAAAATGGAAAAACAAGTGCTTATGTGTGGAATTATGGAACTGATGTGTAAATGCTTATTGAAATAAGCACTTGAATAAGCAAATGGGACAAAACAAGTACCACACTGAAACACAAGCTACTATAAGCTAAAAATGACCAAATGCAACTAGAATCAACAAGCCTTGACCTCTGACATGCAAGATTGATCAGATTGATGATTAGAGCTTATGGCTAAAAACAGATTCTAGGGGGGCTACTTTGGACAAGGAAATAAGCACTAAAATAAGCTGGAAACTGGAAAACAGAAAAAGGGACCTAGAGAGGACCTGGCTAGGAACATGCAAACCAAGGATTAGACCTAGAGGAGCTCAACTGAACCTAATGCACACTCTGCAAAACCTGGCCAAGTCCTGTGCAGATTCAATGCCCTGCACAGGGCACTTAGGTCCATTTTGACAGGCTTATTAGAAGCTTATAGAAAATTCACAAAATTGTACAAAAATGACAACAAGAAACTAGAGCAGTAGAACTTTTAAAAGCCACAAGTTTCATTTAGATTGACCCAAGAATGAGCCCATGAAAAATCATCTTAGATTGGCCAAAACTGAGATTTTGCATATTTTGACTTTTTAAGTAAGAATGAAAAGTTGACCAAAATGAAATTTGAAGCTAATTTTTGGATTGAACTTGATGTTAATGGATGAAATGAAGCTAAAGCACCCTTTATCTATGTATTTTAAACACAAATTAAGTTTATGAATGCCAAAAATCCAAACAGTTAGCTGTTAAGAAAGATTTGAGTGGGATTTGACTTTTGAGCTTTTGTGTGCACAAGTACTGACTCAAATGGGTACAAATAAGCTAAACAAGCATGAACCAATAGACCTTAATCACTGAACAAGCCTGAACAAGGTTTAAGAGCCAAATCCAAACACCACTTTTAAACTAACATGCAAACTTAAACTGATAATAACACAGAACCAGTTAGTACCATAGATCAAACTGAGCTTATAAGACCTAAATAAAACTATATCAACAGATTTATACTAATGAGGACCACAGATACTTAGACAGGTATACAAATGCACAATGGCTAGAAAACTAAAATTGAGATACTCACTTGTCCAGCTTATGCAGGCCAAAACCAAAACCAAACCTATGCTAACCTAATCTAATACAACCCAATTCAACCTGCATCAACCCCATTATCCATCACCATTGCCAAATGCACCCGTTTTGACTTTTGTTGACCATCATTCAAGTTTCCTTGAAAATGAAATGTGAGCTTATAAAAAGTTATCAGGAGTTTAAATGAGCTTATCTCAACTTAATAATAAGCTAATAATGCTTTGGATACATGACTTTGAAAATGGATTTTTCAACAGTAACAATGAAGATTTGCAACCTTAAATAAAACTTTGAATTAGCACTGAGAATTGATTACAAATACTGAGTTAACTTTAAATTCAATACATAGAACTAAGATTACAACATTTGCTTTTAAACTAAAACATTAATTTTAAAAACGACATTTTAAAGAAAAACTAAAACTAGCTAACTCCTTTATCTTGCTTCATCCTTCCTTTTTATAGCTCCATTTGCTTTCTCTTTCCTCTGAGTTCCCACCTCCATTTTGACCTTTGGATGGTTTAGAGTTGATCTTGGCCATTGAGTATTTTTGGCGGGAAATGAAGTTTTAACAGTAGGATGAGATTGAGTGTTAGGAGGAGGGGAGTAATCAAAACTTCTTGGATGTAGTGTTTGGAGGGGGGACAAGTTAGTGATAAGGTGAGGAGGGGGTGGAGTGTTGGCAGGCTTTTGCAGAAGAAGCAGTTGAAGAAGATAAAGGTTTGGGCGCGTTTTGTAGGATTTGACCAAGTGGTTTGACCACAGGCTATTAATAAGCCAGGGGGTCCAAATGTAGAATGGCAGGGGTCACTTAGGGTTTAGATAGGGTCCAAAATGATTGTGACAAGGGTATAAATACAAGGACTTAAAGTGTAGATTCTGAAAATTAAGGGACCAATCCTGTCAATTATGCAAAGTTTCTTCCAAGGACTAAAACTGACACTCTCAAAAAGTATAAGGACCAAACTTGCCATTTTGCAACTTTCCAGGGGCCATTTCTGCCAAATTTCAAAGTTGAAGGACCATTCTTGTAATTTTCTCAAACTTTTTATATTTTTCACCAAAGGACTAATTTTGACAAGTTATGATTTAAAAAGGACCTTTGGTGACTTTTCTTTTGACATTTTGACTCAGGGACTATTTTTGACAATTTTAGAAACTTGGGGGGACTAAAACTGCCAATTATGCAAACTTTGCTCATTTTTCATCTGATTTTAAACATTTTGCATCTGAAACATATAAAATGCAATTTTGGAATATTTTTAGAATTTTGATGCATTTCGAGCATTTTAAACGTTTTGCAGTTCGATTTGACTAAAATGATGAGTATTTACACACTCATCAGCGACATCACAGCCAAATGGCTTCATACCAGCAGTAAGATCAAAGGAAATTCGATTGTAATGATAGGTGGTTCACTTGATTTATCCTTAGTCATATGATTAATATGTGAGACAAGTTTCAGTTAGACTCGAGTCAAAAGCTCCTGTAAAAGGCACCACAATAACCAAATTTGAGTAACATCATCAAGGACAAGATCATGTCGAGTCACTCTTTCGGAGTTGGGTTTTACCCAAATGACGCAAGTCAAATAAGGAGGGACCTGCTCACAAAGCTTCTTGATACTGAAACTGAGTCTTTAGTGATGATCAAAGAGTTGTTAAAATCTTATAACACGAAAGCTCTCAAGGGAGAGCCGGAAGTCACCTCGAGTCACACACGGGAAACACCCACAAAAGGTGTTTAATCTCTTCAATCGGCATAGAGCACTAGTGTATTATGGACATCTTGTTATCGTGTATCTTGTCCCCCTTGAGCCTAGTTTGAGAGGGGTAGGTTGGTTGAGAGTTTACACCCAACTTGTCAAAAGAAAATCAGTTATGAAAATGAAGAAATAACCTGATATGAGTACCCCTTTCTGCTCGAATAGTCACCTGGGCTAAAGCCCACTCCATGTGTCTTCCACACTTTCATATTTTGGATCGGGCCTAAGCCCAACATTTTACCAATTCTGTCGGGCCACAGCCCACTCGTATTACATGTGTGCTCTAATGACAAGTCGATGAAACAAGAAGTAAAACTAGAAACGTAATACGGAAAATCAAATATAAGACCAAACTCATTTCCGAGTATTCAACATCTTCTACTTAGATATATACAGGCATGTTTCGACAAATAAACAAGTGTAAAAGTTTTAATACAAGAAACAAGTGGTTAAAGACCTATTGTACTTAATATTTTTTTTTCGTAACAAAGTTTAACGTCAATATGTTCAAGTAGACATATTTTTGTCAAGAAGACTACTAGTCTTAAACTATAGATGCTAAGAACAGGTTTTGATAAACAAATAACAACTACTATATTACTTTACCAATATTAGATATGAAAGCCATCAAATTACAATGACTAATTTTCTAAATTCAATTAGAAAATAAACCAACCAATAATTGATTTTTGACGTTACTAACATGTGTCAACTTAAATAAGTATATATACATTATATACTTACTAAAAGGATAACGTAAATATTTTCAAACCAAATTTTGGATTTTAATAGCGGCGTCATGCCAACATGAAAAGTATATATACTTTTGTATACTTACTAGTAAAAACACTTAATCATTTTTACAAACTAAAGTTTAGTTTTAATACAACTATAAAAACAATTGAACTACTTTAAGTAAGTGATACTTAAAACAATGAACTAAACATTGCCCTCCTTATCTAGGTCGCGTGTCGGTGCAACTTCACAACATCCACTAAATCCCACTTTTGGATTGCACATTTGCTAAGGTGAGTTTCATAGCCCCTCTTTTACTTGATAAACTGTTTTATACTATTGGGGTGAGAAGATATGCAAAACCTTTTTACGGACCTAACTACTGCATGATTACTATTACGTGGTGTAGCCTAAGCCCTTATGTCCCTAGAGAAATGCCCCTTTTCATGAACCGTCAATTCCCCATTGGGAAAAGCGAATGTTATAAATAGATCTATTGAGGGTGACTCCTCCGTTCGGTTGGCCATGCTTAGGCCAAGGCGAAACGTATACCATGTCGGAAACGAGTGTTGAGGGACAAAACACTCGCTATGGGCCCCTATATTGTATGATATCTGTTAGCATACAGGAACTGTCGTAGTATCGGTTGCATGAACTTAGAGCTAACGTAATAGACATTCATCCATATAGTATTATATTCGTTGTAATGCTTATATGACATTGCTTTGGTCCAAACTTATTGTTTTAACTTAAACCTATGAACTCACCAGCTTTTAGCTGACCTTTTAGCATATTTTTCTCAGGTATTTGAGTCATGTTTCATGGAGGCAAGGCAAGAAGCGGGTTAATGGTCGTAGTAGTATTAAAGAAGTGTTTTTACACAAACTGATGTTTTTAAATTGGGACCACTGAACTTATGGGATGTGCCCATTTATTTAAACTATGTTGTAAAACAATGTTTTTAAAACTATTATATGAAGTCAAACGGAGTATGTATTTCGTTCTTTATTACTTGTGTTGTGATCTCCGATTTAGTAACATTCCCCATAACACGTATGCTTCCGCTAAAGAAATTTGGGGGTGTTACAGATTGGCATCAGAGCCTAGGTTATAGAGAACTAGGTACATATAAACCCTAAACTATAACTACTTTTTACAAAAACATCATACTACGACCGTCAGTTGCCGCTTGCCTTACTTGCCATTTTACCTAGAATGCATTTAAATAGGATTGCATGTTTTATTTCCTATTTACTAGTGCACTATTTCATATTCATCATGAGTATTTTTCTACATGCTTACACATATGCATCGTCTTGTCACAAACCATGCCTTCCCCTCACCCTGGAGCTGGATGCGATGACACAACAGAAGGTTTGTCACCTGCTGAACGCATCCCAGCCCCTTCCCATACAGGGTAGTGTATCAAGTTCACCAGGAGGGTACTACCCACACTCCACCTGCTCACTTCCAAATCATTACTACTATCAATACTATACCTATCAATTCCACTACTCCTACACTCTCACCAAGACACCAAAGAGATCCACTTCTCAGTTGGGAGATACCTGCTAGCAAGAAAATCTGCCTCTCTGCATCATCACCATCATCTTCTGGTACACCATCTCTTAGTGGGTTTGAAGTTGGAGGAACTTCGGAAGCAGCCACTGCTGGACCACCCACTCTCGACACAGTTATGGCACGCATAACACGTCATGAAGAACAAATAGAAGAAATGTCGGACCATCTGGGAATATTACCAGTAGAAAGGATTGAAGGGATTGAAGAAGTAGTGGAAGAGCTACAAGCGCTTGGCGAAAAACTCAAGGAATGCTACAACGATGTTGGAACAGTAATAGAAGGAACTCGTGAGAAGTTGAACGAAGTAATTGCCCGCCTTGAAGACCACATTGAAAGGTGTGCTCTGCAAACTCCAGGGGACACCCAGGAACGTCTCACAGAGATTGAGAGTCGGCTGACACGGTTGGAGACCGTTACTACAATAGCATTAACTGAGACAGGGTACCTGGAGGGTGTCGTAGAATTTCAAAGACGTACTATGGAAAGTAGGGCAAATGAGACCAACAACAAATTTGCTAGGATGGAGGCCCAGCTTAGAGAGTTGGAGGAATGGAAGGCAACTCAACAAAGTCAACCCGGGGCAGCACCGGGAAATGCCTAAATTTCACTTGGCATTGCATTAGACGTTGTAATGAGTAGTTTCAATAAAAACGCTAGTAGTAGTTTTGTTGTATAACAAACTAGAGCGAGTCAATGAACGCATGTTATGTATCGGCCTTATGAGCCAGGAATCTCCTTGAGATGTAATCAAGCTTATGGTAATGAGCGACTATGCATAATAAACAACGTCTTGTGAATTATAACCTTATGTTAAACTCACTCCAACCAATCTCCATTTTCTTAACATCACCATAATAAATTAAGTCTACGTGACATCCAGTCAATACAACCTAGGAAATACTTGATGGAGAAGTAGTACATGTTGTAACCTTATGAATCTCCACCATGGTCCTCCTACTCATAGAAAACTCATTGTTGTCATTTCTTGTGGTTGAAGGAAAATGTTTCCAATAAAGCTGAACATGGATGCAACCACCATTGAGAAATCTGTTACTGAACAAATCGGTGCAAGGATTGCTAACTATCAAGTCAATCACAACATCAGCCAGTGGAATAAGGAAGAAGCTGTTGGTAAGACGCCTACAACACAAATTTTCTCTTACCAAGAATTCAGGAACTGTAAACCACCAGCATTTGAGGGAACTGAAGGAGCCATAGGTTTGGCAAAATGGCTAGAAAGATTAGAGACAATTTTCCGCGAGCAGAGTTGCGCGGACAATTGTAAAGTCAAGTATGCTACTTGCACCTTTCAGCACCAAGCCCTCACGTGGTGGAATACCTATGTTCAATTAGTAGGAATAGACGCTGCTTACTCACTTCAGTGGGACACCCTGAAGAAAATGATGATTGCAGAATACTGCTCAAGGAATGAACTGCGAATGATGGAACAAGAACTCTATGGACTAACCATGATGGGAAATGACCTCGAAGGATACACCAACCGTTTTCGCGAACTGGCCCAACTATGTCCTGACATGATAGTACCTGAGAAAAGGAAACTCGGAGCATACTTTTGTGGGTTTTCACCCGAAATTCGGGGGAACGTGGTTGCATTCGCACCTACTGCCACTCAAGAAGCTACTGGTGCGACTTCTGGATTGACAGAGTCACTGCCCCAAAGCAAAGCAATGGAGTACTGTGGTAACAAGAGGAACTGGGTATATGATGGTGAGGAAGATCAAATGCAACAATCAATCAAGCGCCGATGGACGACTGAAGTTAGGACTGCTGAAACCAAACGGGGAGTGATGTATGCTGGAACAAAACCCAAGTGCAATATATGCCCATATTATCACTACGGAAAGTGCCCTACACCTTGTGGAATTTGTAAAGGAATTGGACATAAGATGGGAGATTGTAAGCAACCCTATCGGGAGGCAGTGGTATGCCATGGGTGTGGAATGAAGGGTCACAATAAAAACAAGTGCCCGGATAGGAAGGATCAGCATGGAGGCAACAACTGTCGAAACAATTTCCTGAAGAAAGTGTGAAGAATTATTCAGGCCTCCAACGGACACCAAGGAAGAAACTAAGTTAGCTAGAGATGCTGTTTGTAATAAAGCTTAGTTTAAACTTCCAAGTCGTAGCCTTAGGAATCTACTTTAAGTACTCCTCTATGTAACCTTAATGTACTAAACCTTTCCTTGTAATATATCAGTTGTCATTATCGTGCTATCTTAATATATGTCTTCTCCATGACCACTTTCACCATATCAATAAGGATTTCAACTATCTTATCACGATGAAAGGATTTCTCTGAAGATAAGAGAAAGTCATCTTGGATATACGACTAGTCTCTCTGACAAGTTGGTATCACCCGACGAAATGACTTAGAAAAATCCACATTTCAAAGATTGCTAAGGTGTTATTATCAATACCGATAAGACCAACACAAACTGTTACCTCACCAAGAATCACAAATTCAACATTCCATCCCTAACCAGGATGCCATTGCTTCACACATATTGGTCAAGCGAGCCATAGGTCATGTTGACATAATTGGTCGACCTAACAAATCTTATAAATCATCACATCAAAACTTTGCTCCTGAACTTTTGCAACATTTCCGCTGAACAAAGAATAAATACACCAAGATTAAGACTATACCGAACAACACGTCACCGGTCCCCAATTATACATAGCCTGATCACCTATGTATAATTCGGGAGGGGTCACGTGTGCGGGCATGGTTAGATTCTTGAAATTCTTAGCCGGTCATGTTAAAGGAAATGCTTAACTCACTATCACGAAATAGTAAAGTTCATATCTCACTTCGACACCCCACCTTAAAATGCCATACATTTCACATTACACGGGAATAGAATAAACCATGCCACCTAAGAGAAGAAATCTTCTACAAAGGAAACGAATGTGAAACGTTTGAATCTTCGACAATGAATTAACTCCCTGTAGAACACTGGACGCAAAGACTGACACCTCGGATATGCCGATTCATACTTAGTATCCTATCACCTATACTGAACCAAGAAAGGAATAGACCATCATACACCCTAGGTTAACCCAACAAACACTACGCAAGGAAAATCATGTGATACACTTGTTTTAGACATACCTGGGTATGACAGAGATTCTACCATTCAAGGGAGACGCTTTACACCAAAGCTGGAAGCTATCCTGATCCAAAAAGGAAAATAATGGTATAGAATACTCAACACTCAAAGATCCATGAGAAGCATAACGCAGTGCACAAATTAGAATTGGAACCCGACATGATCTCACTAGGAAAACCTAGAAATGTTATCCCTACTGCATCAAGAGAGCACAGTATACACCGACCACGAGGTCCTACGGTAGGTACGGAATCAGAAAGGAAGTTGACCATATGACGACACCAATAATCGGAGTCGCAACATAGATTCAATTACGACATCCGTACTCACCAAGGGCAAAACGGTCATAGCCACATATACTATAAGCAACATCTAGCAAACTAAATATTTAAAAAGCCAGATCATTGGGAAAACAAAATAGCTAGTTCGCCCCTCCCATTTAAAGTCTTGAAGCTCAAGTAGTAGCACTCAAAGGAAGAACCGACCAAATAAAACTCTTACAACATACCTAAAGGTGAAAGGGAGTCCGTAAGGGACCAAAGGGAATCTTAACCCCAAGAACCAATGTTAAAACCCACACCATGAAGGGATTTGTAATCCTATCGTGTGTGAACCTCATCAAGGCCAGGAGTAATACTTATCTAGTGGCCGGAAAAATGCAGCTTGATCCAGAAAGCTATTCTGAGTACCAAACATGAAGGCTGGTATTTGACCTATGTCAAACAATACTTAGCATGTTCTAGAAGAGAAATTCAAACAATCAGAAATCATCAGACCTACCTGTACAAACCAAATTTTCCAGATAGAAATGGGAATGCATAACAATGGACTTTAAAACCAAGTCACCAAAGACCTCTATCGATTATAACTCTACTTAGGTAATAATCGATCATCTCACCAAATTCGCCTATCCCTACCAAACAAAGAGGACGGCAACCTGGACAAGCTTACACGGTTTGCTTGAAGCAAAGCGCTACGAGTCATAGCCTTTCAATTCTTCTCATTCCAAATAGCGATAACCATTCACACCAAACTTTTGAGGACCACTCCAAAATTCTTGAGAATCCATCGGGAAATGAGTACCACCTATCGTCTTCCGATTAATGGACTAAATGGAAGGACCATTCAAGCTATAGAAGTTATACTTCGAACATGAGTAACTTGTATGAGAAGTGTATGGAGCAGGCAAATTGCCTTAACCAAATTCCCTTGCAACAACAGGCCACCTCATAAGGCACCGTATGGTCAAGAGCGCAAGTCAATCGTGTTCAGAACAGAGACCGGCAAGGAACCAGCCCAATGGCTCCAAGCTGTTATCGAGAACCATTGATAATAGTGTGCAGACCAGAGGCAGAATGCAAACAACTCTGATCGTCAAGGTCAATAAATATAGGACTAAATGTCGCTTGAAGTTCAAGTCGACGAGAAAGTTAGGTTGAGGCTTCGCCTCCGAAAAGCATAACCCATTTTAACAGAACACAAGGGCACAACCTTATTTCATAGGATTAACCAAATCCTCTCCAAGATCGAGCTGGTAGCTTACCAACTTGGATTACCATCAGGACTATATGCTATGCACAACTACTCCGGTGCGAACAACTCGGAGAACCACCCTTTCATACTATGAATTTGTAATGCCATGGAAAGGCGTAATCCATTTTGGATGACGTAAAAATTTAAATCCTCGTTACGTTGGACCTTTCAAAATTCTCGCAAGAATCGGGCCGGTAGTCTACCGAATCGAATTAGCACGAGAACTCAACTCCAGGCATAACGTGTTGCACATATGCAACTCGAAGAATTGTCTTTCCAACGAAACTCTCGCCATCCCATTTGAAGAAATCCAAGTTGACGGAAGATTGCAATTCGTCAAGGAAATCCATTGAGATTATGGATTAAGAAATCAAACGGCTTAAGCAAAGCCGCACCCCCATCGTCAAAGTCTGCTGGGATCCTCAGAGAGGTTCTGAATACACGTGGGTGCGTGAAGACCGATTCAAGCGTAAATACCCACATCTTTTCCCAACTTCAGCAAGTAATTCTAACTAAAAACCGAGGACGGTTTTCCCTTCTAAGGCGGGGAGGATGTGACACACGGTAAATTTTCCCAAAAATTTAACTAATAATTGGTAATTTATTATTACTAAACCTAGTCATTAAGCATGCATAAGCTTTACCTGATCATTTGAGTAGATAACTCGCATACAGTAGACTATTGCATCACTTTTGCATTCATTTTATTTTATGGATATTCCATTATTGTCTTATGATTAAATTGTAAGACGAGAGGTTATCTCGTTTTCCCCAGAGACCGACACTGCAAGCGTACCGACACTATGATAAGGGCAAATAAAAACAAATGATAAATCCCCGGAATGAAAAATATTACCAACATGATAATGTTTCAGAAACACATTCAGATAACGTTGAATGATAAAATTTATCGAACCATAAATTTAAGTCACATCATACATTCCGCGGGACTCAAAATACATGATACAATTTAATCTACTCACAATATTTATTCTACACTCCTATCCATACCAATAATATACAATACAATTAAATACCTAACAAATAAATTATCACTTAATAAATTCACAAATACTATATCAAATAAACTCTTTATTCACATATCCACCTCTTGTGTCTTCACCCTTCACGACAAAAACCAAAAAGAAAGGCAGAAAAAGAAACGAGGAAGGTCAAACCTATCCTACCTTCCTCCTGCTATAACCATGCGTCTAGGTCAAGTCCCAAGAAGCAGAGAAAGATGAAAATGGTATCTACAAAGCCTACTTTCTTCACCATCCTCACTAGGCGAATCAATTTCGTGAATGTCTTTGTTCCCTAAACCTTTTTCTGCCATGTTTAGCGCCGCTCAGTTTCAAGTCAAGACCACAAGCCAACAACGATTGTTGGGGATGATGGAGAAAAGAGCTAGTTTTGTTCACCTCTTAAATCAATGGTGGAAAGACAAGGGTAAACTTTCCCCAAATCCTCCTTCCATCTATATGTACCACCGGATCCACAAGGACTCACAAAACCCACCAAAAGAAATCACAAAATATTGTAAGGGGGTTAGTGAGGAGACTCTTGTTGGATTCGGGTTCGGAAGTTTGTAATTGGTGCTCTTGTTCTTCTCTCAATTCAATCGACAGTTTCAACTAATAAGGTTCATTGATTTATATTTTTCTTACTTTCCTCTTTGTTCCTATGAGTCTTTGATATTAGTTCATATTCAAACCTAGTGTGTAAGCTTGATGTATAACTAAATCGTGAGAACCGTTTGGTATCTTGGTTGCACCAATCGACATCTATGTCATGTTATATTTTGTCAAAAGAAACCCATAGGCTTGAATTGTCAACTTTGTATCCACAATAAGTCTTGGTCATTAGGAGAAACCACCCACGTATGGTGTTTGATATCTACTGATAACACAGGGCCACGAGAGTGGGCATGTGAGTTTTCTTATGAACTCGTGTTGGTTAATTCGCCTTTAGTAAGTTGACGAACCCATAAAAATATATGTCTGGTGTACGTGCTGTCACGAAGGCTGCCAACTGTAGGAGATTGTGAACTATATCCAGGTTGGTCTGGTCATGAATACGTGAAAGAAATTGTGACTTATTCACTTCTACCATGAAAGGCATTGCGAGCCAATTAATGTAATCTTCCAGGTAGTAGCGTGCGTGTATACGGGTAGTATGCTAACCGTCTCACAAGGGTGAACGGTTAAGCTATTAGAAAAGTACTCCCCAAAAGGGTACTCGTAAGGTTGATGTTCGTGGGTGCTCATGGGTGATGGTCAATTTCCTTGTTTCTTAGTAAAAGGAGTACCCCAAACGGGGTATACTCACTCGGGTGTATGTTAGATCAACTTCACCCAAGGAGAGTGGTGTTCAACTAGTAATAACCCAAGCCTATGAGAGTAGTCGGGTGAGCGTCGAGTAGGTTGGATTACTCAGTCGAGTGGCCAAGAGATCCGAGTCTAGGGACTTGTTCAAATATTGCGACATCACAGCCAAATGGCTTCATACCAGCAGTAAGATCAAAGGAAATTCGATAGTAATGATAGGTGGTTCACTTGATTTATCCTTAGTCATATGATTAATAGGTGAGACAAGTTTCAGTTAGACTCGAGTCAAAAGCTCTTGTAAAAGGCACCACAATAACCAAATTTGAGTAACATCATCAAGGACAAGATCATGTCGAGTCACTCTTTCGGAGTTGGGTTGTACCCAAATGACGCAAGTCAAATAAGGAGGGACCTGCTCACAAAGCTTCTTGATACTGAAACTGAGTCTTTAGTGATGATCAAAGAGTTGTTAAAATCTTATAACACGAAAGCTCTCAAGGGAGAGCCGGAAGTCACCTCGAGTCACACACGGGAAACACCCACAAAAGGTGTTTAATCTCTTCAATCGGCATAGAGCACTAGTGTATTATGGACATCTTGTTATCGTGTATCTTGTCCCCCTTGAGCCTAGTTTGAGAGGGGTAGGTTGGTTGAGAGTTTACACCCAACTTGTCAAAAGAAAATCAGTTATGAAAATGAAGAAATAACCTGATATGAGTACCCCCTTTCTGCTCGAATAGTCACCTGGGCTAAAGCCCACTCCATGTGTCTTCCACACTTTCATATTTTGGATCGGGCCTAAGCCCAACATTTTACCAATTCTGTCGGGCCACAGCCCACTCGTATTACATGTGTGCTCTAATGACAAGTCGATGAAACAAGAAGTAAAACTAGAAACGTAATACGGAAAATCAAATATAAGACCAAACTCATTTCCGAGTATTCAACATCTTCTACTTAGATATATACAGGCATGTTTCGACAAATAAACAAGTGTAAAAGTTTTAATACAAGAAACAAGTGGTTAAAGACCTATTGTACTTAATATTTTTTTTTTCGTAACAAAGTTTAACGTCAATATGTTCAAGTAGACATATTTTTGTCAAGAAGACTACTAGTCTTAAACTATAGATGCTAAGAACAGGTTTTGATAAACAAATAACAACTACTATATTACTTTACCAATATTAGATATGAAAGCCATCAAATTACAATGACTAATTTTCTAAATTCAATTAGAAAATAAACCAACCAATAATTGATTTTTGACGTTACTAACATGTGTCAACTTAAATAAGTATATATACATTATATACTTACTAAAAGGATAACGTAAATATTTTCAAACCAAATTTTGGATTTTAATAGCGGCGTCATGCCAACATGAAAAGTATATATACTTTTGTATACTTACTAGTAAAAACACTTAATCATTTTTACAAACTAAAGTTTAGTTTTAATACAACTATAAAAACAATTGAACTACTTTAAGTAAGTGATACTTAAAACAATGAACTAAACATTGCCCTCCTTATCTAGGTCGCGTGTCGGTGCAGCTTCACAACATCCACTAAATCCCACTTTTGGATTGCACATTTGCTAAGGTGAGTTTCATAGCCCCTCTTTTACTTGATAAACTGTTTTATACTATTGGGGTGAGAAGATATGCAAAACCTTTTTACGGACCTAACTACTGCATGATTACTATTACGTGGTGTAGCCTAAGCCCTTATGTCCCTAGAGAAATGCCCCTTTTCATGAACCGTCAATTCCCCATTGGGAAGCGCGAATGTTATAAATAGATCTATTGAGGGTGACTCCTCCGTTCGGTTGGCCATGCTTAGGCCAAGGCGAAACGTATACCATGTCGGAAACGAGTGTTGAGGGACAAAACACTCGCTATGGGCCCCTATATTGTATGATATCTGTTAGCATACAGGAACTGTCATAGTATCGGTTGCATGAACTTAGAGCTAACGTAATAGACATTCATCCATATAGCATTATATTCGTTGTAATGCTTATATGACATTGCTTTGGTCCAAACTTATTGTTTTAACTTAAACCTATGAACTCACCAGCTTTTAGCTGACCTTTTAGCATATTTTTCTCAGGTATTTGAGTCATGTTTCATGGAGGCAAGGCAAGAAGCGGGTTAATGGTCGTAGTAGTATTAAAGAAGTGTTTTTACACAAACTGATGTTTTTAAATTGGGACCACTGAACTTATGGGATGTGCCCATTTATTTAAACTATGTTGTAAAACAATGTTTTTAAAACTATTATATGAAGTCAAACGGAGTATGTATTCCGTTCTTTATTACTTGTGTTGTGATCTCCGATTTAGTAACATTCCCCATAACACGTATGCTTCCGCTAAAGAAATTTGGGGGTGTTACATAAGTCCAACTGTTTCTGGTCCCCTAAGCCAAGTCATTAAGTACCGCTACATGCTAGATTCATAATAGTGAGTGCCCGGGCGCTAGCATCTTAAACACTCACCCCTTACTTCTTAAGTTCATCCAAATGGTAGGTGATCAGTTGGTCAAATCTCACAAGTAGAAAGGGTCGTCAGTTGGTCATATCTTACCCTTCCCGTCTCAGTCTACTCACTTAGGGTCAGTTGGTCATATCTCCTAAGCAACTAGCACCGCCATTCAAAACTACCGAAACAAGGGTAGCTACCAATAAACTATGCATGCATACACTTAGAAATAATTATACGGAAGCAATGTAAATGTAAACAAAAAAATTAAGGAATCATAACTAGGCCAGCACCAAGAGGTGCTTAGCCAATCATATAGTAAATTAATCCAACAATAATGAATAAAACATGAATTGAATTAAACATAATGTTTGATACAAATTACTTGATGAAAAGCTAATAATGATGATGATTGCAGGTGAATTCTTCCCTGGAAATGGCTTTGGACTGCTGGAAATTGCCCTGGAGTGGTGCCCTAATCGACCCCTAGGAGAGGGGTGAAGAGAGATACTGGAAAATGCAGATTTGGGGTTGTATTTATAGGCCCCGACATGGTTACGGCGTAACCTTAGGTGTAAATTACGCCGTTACTAATGTCGGCGCAAAGAAATCCGGATCTTGAATAATTACGTCGTAATTAAATCATTAGTTACGTCGTAACTAAAGTTACGCCGTAACTAATATTGAATTACGTCGTAACTAACTAATCTCGTACTTTTTCTTGTCATCCTAATTTCTTTAAAAATTATTACTCTTTTGTACGCTTTTGGCCCCTCATCGCACTTCATATCTTTATAACAAGTCCTTGAAGTAAATAAACTTTATATGAGTTGTCACCTTTAGTCCCTGATCGTACTTGTTATTTTTACTTTCAATCCTTGGAATAAATATCATTTAACTTCATTTAGCCCCTGGACTTCAACTCCTTCGCGCCCAAGTTATTAATTACGGCCTAATTAAATTGCCGAATTACGTCATAATTCTTCAACCGTATATTCTTATCCGTTCCGTAATTATCTCTACGGCGTAACTAAATTGCTACGTTACGCCGTAACCATCACAAAAATAATTACGACGTAACCATAAGAAATGGTTACGCCGTATCCTTCAAAGCATAGTATTTACGCCGTAACATTATTAATGAGTTACGGCGTAATCTTCACACTGAATTCATAGGCCCTTGTAAATCTATCTTCAAAACATATATTTGGCCTAATATCACATCTTTTCTGCTTCAACGCCTTATTTATCCTGAAATGCAAATATGAATGAATATGGACGAATTAAGTACCATATTAATACAAATGAGGCCATAAACAAGGGAATTTGATATATAAAATATCAAGCTAATTTGATGTTATCACATCCCTTGATTCAACTATGGAGTTAATTGAAACATATTCATTAGGCTCAATAACATAGAACCTAAAAGCCTTGGAATGCTCAGCATATCCAACAAAGATGCATTCAATGCCTCTTTTACCCAAAGTTTTCAGCTTTGGATCAGGGAGTCTTATAACAATCCTACAACCCCAAACCCTGAAATAGTTCAGGTTGGGTTTCCTTTTAGTCCAGAGTTCATAAGGGGTAACCTTGTTCCTTTTGTTGGGAACCCTATTCAATAAATAGCAAGATGTTAACATAGTTTCACCCCAGAACCCTTAACTCATTCCTGAATAGGACAACATGGAATTAACCATATCCTTCAATACCTTGTTTTTCCCTTCAGAAATAACATTTTGCTGATGAGTATAGGGAGCAGTTGTTTCATGGATTATACCAACAGACTAAAAATACAGAGTATCCATGTACTCACCTCTCCTATCAGTCCTTAATCTTTTGATCAGGGACCCAAGTTGTAATTCAACTTCAGTTTTAAACACTTTGAATTTATCTAATGCTTCATCCTTAGTATGTAACAGATAGACATAACAAAACCTAGAAGCATCATCAATAAATGTCACAAAGTATTTCTTATTCCCCAAAGAGGGAGTGGCATACAAGTCACACAGGTCACTGTGTATTAGCTACAAGAGCTTAGTTTCATGCTTAACACCCTGAAAAGGTTTTTTAGTAATTTTGGTCAACATGCAAGTTTTACACTTTTCAGTGTCCATGTCAAATGTTTGGATTAACCCATCCTTAGACATATCTTGCATTCTTTTGTAGTGTACATGGAAAAGTCTAGCATGCCATAGGGTAGAGTCAGTCATGTCATTGGTGGTCATAAAAGCTGAATTATCACAAACATTAACAATGTTCAACCTGAACATTTGATTACACAAATAGCCAAAACCAATAAACACACCATGCTTAGATAGAATAAATTTATCAGATTCAATAACTTGTTTATATCCATGATTGTTCAAAACACTACTTGAAACCAAGTTCTTCCTTATATCAGGAACATGAATAACATTAAACAAAGTTACAATCTTTCCAGAACTAAACTTAAGATCTACACAACCACGACCATGTACCAAGGCTGTTGACTCATTTCCCATGTAAAGAATAGAACCATCATTCAGTGACTCATAAGTCGTGAACCAGCTTCTATCTTTGCACACATGAACAGTTGCACCAGAGTCAACCCACCACGTAACATCATCATCCTACACATAATAAGATTCAGATACATATGTAACATAATAAATCTGAAAAGACTTATTAAACATATTCTGACCTTTCAGTGAGTTGGTAGAACCACCATTCCCTGAACCATTAGTGCCTGATCCATTGGCTTTACCACCAACCTTAACACCTTTGCAATCCCTTTCAATGTGAGCAGTTTTGCCACATTTCCAACAAGTAGGTGTTGCCTTCTTGTTAGGATCTGCCCTTGTGTTATCATGATGTTTACGTTTGCCTTTGTTGTCATTGTACCTGATGGAGTTGTTATGCTCCACCATATTCACAACAGATGCACCAGTAGCATTGCTACTCTTTGGCTTGTCATTATCCTGCACCCTGAGAGATTCCTCAATGCGTAGATGACTGCCCAACTCAACAAGAGTTAACTCCTCCTTATTATGTTTCAAGGTACGCTTTCTCTCTCTAAAATGGTAAACATGTATTTTGATCATTCAAGACCACCCGAATCATCAAACACAATAAATATAACGATCCTTTAATTGGCATCAGAGCCCAGGTTGTGTTGGTTTGTTGATTCGAATGGTCCTTTATACGGTTTGTTGTGTGTGGTTTATACGGTCTCTTGATGGTTGGTTGTTTTGATGTGTTTTGATTCGTGGGTTGTTGCAAGTTATGTTGTGGTTCTGATTTTGTTGACTGTCTTAAGAATGTCACACGTTGTTTTTGTCATGAATCTGGTTTATGCAGAATTGGTTAAAACTATTTTGTTAAACATTTGTTGAAGCTATATCAATAGTTAAGCAGTTTTTTTTAAGTTGAAACTGTTTTTACATGGTTCTTTATAGCAACTTGTATACTGTTTCTTGATAGCAACTTGTGTTCATGTTTCTTAATAGCGACTTGGTCTTAACATGTCCAGATTCAGTGTTTAAGCAAGCGTGTTATGTAACAGATATGGCTAGCGACTTGTCCATGTAATACTATGTAGCGACTTGTTATTTAACAAGTAGCAACTTGTGTCATAGTTAGCGACTTGACTCAATGCTAGTGACCTGATATCAGTGCTAACGACTTGGTGAATTGCTAGCGACTTGTCCTAAAGGAGCTTTATTGAAAGCGACTTGTTTAAAAATATGTCCAGATTCAAGGTGTATGTAGCGACTTGCTCAGTTATGAAATATGTTAGCGACTTGTAATGATGATAAGGAATATAGCGACTTGATAGAGGAGATGAAGATGAGTATTACGTTTGACCACTACCATTACCAACATATCAACAACCATACATCCTGACCTCAAAACCTTATACCTAAATCAACAAGACCTCAGGCCTACAACCATCATCGGTACAATATCTCGAATCAATCAAAACCCATGTCTCAAATTTATCTACATCATCAGACAATTTTTTTTTTAAATGAATGGAAAATCAAATCTGACTCAAACATATAGCAATCTCAGCCTTTATATTTCGTGGTACTCAAATGTAACATCTAGACAACCATAGTGTCTTTATCACAAAATATTGTTACATCACAGATTTTACGCAAAGACTCAACATGATTAAGAAATCGTACTAATCTCTGAAACTCTTCTAGTGTTTGTCTCAAAGAAACATCATGACTCAAAGGTCACTCCACACTAGAATGATATCATCATTGATCTACTTTGTGTCATTTACTTTACGAACTCATAAGACAATGATATTAACAATTGTGTTAACCCTTTGTCTTGATTCGTTTTAAGATCATGAACAAAATGAATAACCTACCTGGATGCCGTCTCAAAACAAACACTCTAAACCATCCCTGTGGTTCTCTCCTCCTCATGTCATCCCTGTGGCGAGGTAATAAGAGGATAATGGTGGTTGATACTGCGTTCCTGCTTGTGCTTAGGGGGGGCGGACCAAATATGTGGTGTATTTAGGGTTTGAGGTATGATGGGGGCGGACTAGGGTTTGTGAGAATGTATCAGGGATGAATGTGTGTGTAATGTTTGTATTAATACACAAAAGATTAGGGTGAAGAGTGTTTGTTACTGGATCAGGAATGGGCCGGATATAGATTTGGATGTATTTGACATACTTTGGGCCCGTATAATATGTTGGACCAGGTTATGTTTTTCGTGGACTTGGATGGATTGGATCAGGATACTTAATTGAATGACCTTGATGTCTTGTGATGTATTTGTAACAATGTGCTTATTGTGTGTTGCGTTGCGCCATGTGTTGAGACATGATATTCGGATTGTCATGAACATCTTTTATCCCGTTTACTCTTTGTGACTTACTTGGCCATGATGTCGTTCACATTCTTTGGTCATTGATTGTTCATCTTTGACCGGATGACGGATCTTTTTTGAATTGACATGGGCTTGATTCGATATCATGGGATAATATGAGATTTGGATATTTTGTTGATGATGAGACTTGATTGAGATTTGACTGATTATGAGGATTGTTAGTAAGACTTGATGATGACAAGATTTGTTGAGATTTGATTTGATATTGAGATTTGATGTGTTGTGCGGGTTGATACTTTGGTTTATGCATTTTCACGAAGGATATTTTGTCACGGCTTGAATTTATTGAAAATATTGACTACGGGTTGTTTGTACGGTATTTCTTATTTGGATTTGAAGTGTGGTTCTCCAGGCGCGTTTACTTATTTTCGTCTTCTTTCTTTCTACCCGTTCACGAAGATGACTTGTTTGGGCATTTATAGAGAGTGATAAAGACTTGGCTATTTAGTTACGTTTGTGATTCTTTCTCGCTTAATCCACAAAGTAACTATCACTTCGGTGTCTCACTCAGTTGAGAATGTCAAGAAGTTTTGTACATCGGGTACACCGTTTCTTCTTCACAAGGATTAGTACAAGTTTAAGTAACAAATCTGGGGAATTCTACTTCATGATCAAGTTTGGCATATCGGGTTTACTTCTCAATGTGGTCACTACAATAGCCATCAGAATGCGTGAATGTTGTGTTTACCAAAGTGCTTATTGGATGATTGATGATGTTGATAATGTTGGATAATGAACCGCTGATGAACCACTGCATGTTCCCCTAAAACAGATATTCACCGAAACCAAAGTTGTCATAACACATTCAAGCTGACATTGTTTACGGTTTTGTCTTGATTTTGTAAAATCCCGTGAAAGAACCTATTTCTCGGTTTCAATCATAGACTTGTAAAATCCCGTGATAATGGAAACATCCTGGTAATAGTAAAGCGCATTTCCGGATCTATCTTACGGTTTATTCCTGGTTTTGTAAAATCCCGCGAAAGAACCTATTTCTCGGTTTAAATCATAGAATTGTAAAATCCCGTATTGATAGAACCATCTTGGAGAATAGAAAGTGTATTTCGAGACTTATCTGATGCTGGTGCTACAGTTTCTACTTCGAAGAATGGATAAAAGGGTGTACTTCATGAAGTGGATGTGTGTTTGGATTGTCTTCATGGCAGTTTGGTTATTACATGGTTTTACGGGGATATGTGCATTTAACCATGGTCGGGATGAAACCATTATCAAAGTTCATTTAAATGTCAAAGAAGGCTAGATTTGAGCAGTTCAGAAGATGTGACAACGGCGTTAATTCAGTATTATTTATTTGAGGTAGAAGTGAAATATCACGGGCGAGTGTACTTAGTATCTGAAGGTATCGCGGATGGTTGGATGAAGATACTTCGAAATCCTTGTTCGAGCTTTATCAAAAACGAAGACTTGGAAATCTAGTTATTGTTGGGTGTCTTTTACCTTTTCTTTTACCACTTGGGGGAATTGGGCTCATACCACCACAAAATAACTATCACTTTAAGGAGTTACGTTGTAGTGCTCAGTGTCACATTCAATTGTGGATTTTCAAGAGGTAATGTACGTCTTATACTTGATGGTTGGTTGGTTGAAGAGTATAGAGTACATAGAGAGTACTTAGAGATGCTAATGGAAATCGGCACCGCTCTTTGTTACATATGTGCAAGTTTAAGTCACGAGTTCGGGTGTAGTTTACTTCACGGTCAAATTCATCATATTGGGTTTTCTCCATCAGCTGTCACGACAAAGAGCCTACAGAATGATAATGGGGATGATTACATGTTTTTCTAAGAGAGTTGAAAAGAGAGAGATTATGACGTATGAACACATCAGTTCATGCCTCATTCTTAAAGAAAAGAAAAGTGTACGTGTCAGTGCACTTTATCTTTTGAAGAAGAGAAATCTTCTCTATTATGACCATTCTCATAAACATGCTTCATAATTTTTCCATGCGCTTCAGTCATCAAGTGAACCGGGCTACTGTTGATTGTTTTCTGATTCCACTTTCTCAACTATAATGACGATGGCGACATCCTGTGCTAATTTTGCGGGGGAGAAGTGTGAATAGACTACATTTGGATAATGTTCACTTGTTTAATCAAGAATGGCATCTCCGTATGCAATTCTTGAGGGGGAGAAGAAGTGTGAATTTTTTGAATTGTTGATTGATATTTGAGAATATAAATGGTCATACGGCTCTAAACTCATGTAAGAACCGAGCTTCTTCTTATCGGGTCATCTTCACATGGAGTTTTTCTCTTCTAAGAGTCGTTGGTTGACATCTTCACTCGGATTGATGAGTTTATCGACAAAGTGCTTCCGGTTAATGCTTCATGTATACATCAACATGATGATTCCGAACAATCTCTCTGTTCTTGTTTGATGTGATTGGTAGTTTGGTGTTACCATCTTGTGTGTTCGTTGCGGCCTGATTGCTGATTTCCTTGATGAACATCTTTTTGTTCTTGTTTGATTGGGAGGGATTTTAGTTAAGGGGATTTGCAAGATGTAAGTTAATTGGGATGCTTTTTGGTGGGATGCTTTTTGGTGTGAGTTGAAGATGTTAATTATCTATTCCCCAACTGGACAATCTTGAAGAAGGTCGAGTCTATAGTCTGTTCTACATTTCTTGCTATACGTTAGAAGACCAAAGACGAGTTGCATTTAATGATCTAAAGACTTCTTCTTAATCTGGGCATTTATCAAAAAGATTGTCGGTCTAGGGGAGAGCACTAATTGGGGGAATGTGATATGTCAAATTTAATCCCCAATTAGACTTGCTCACATTATTCAGCATGTTGATTCTCACAAAGACTTCAAGCGATCTTCTCAACAAATTTCAAGTATTTGGGCATTCAAAGAGTTGCTGATTCTGAAGTATCAAAACCAGAAAGGGGGAAGGAGACAAGCATCTAAACGCGAGTAAACTTGATGTACTTAACACTTCTAAGAAATTGAAGATATCCCGGGAAGACAAATGTTATTACCGCAGAGAAACTCAAGGTTTGACTCATGGTGAGTAAGCTTGATGAACTTAATTCTTCTAAGTGATTGAAGATATCCTAGGAAAACAAATGTCATGACCGCAGAGAAACTCAAGGTTTTACTCATCAAGGCGTTTAGTATTCTTATTCCAACTATGTGGGGGAAGCGATGGAAGAGTTAGTTTCTGAAGATAAAAGAGGTACACAAGTGCGTGATGATCTCGATGTTCTCACAATCATCAGAGGAGAGAGAATTGTGTACATTGGAGGCGCTCAGCTGTTTCACTTGAGGGCTTAATCAGTGATTCAGAGATATAATCACTTATTCCAGAGTTGACATCCGCAGAGATTGTCATCCGCAGAGATAATCAGTGACTTGGCTTGCTTCTTCAATGTTATCAGTTATTCCTTCCTTGGGTATTGGTATACTTCGGATACTTGAGCTTCATACACGATCATCAGGGAAGAAAAATGTGAACATAGGGAGGTGTTTTCATTCCCCTCATGATGTGTATTCGGGAGAGCTCTTGGGTATTGGTGTACTTCGGGTTCTTGAGCTTCATACACGATCATCCGGGAAGAAAAATGTGAACATGGGAAGGTGTTTTCATTCCCCTCATGATGTCTATTTGGGAGAGTTCCTGAGCATTATACAAAGAGACTGACTGCATCAATTCAACTACGTGGGGGAAGTGGTCTCTTGACACCTTTTGGAATGGATTGCTTCAGACTTCAGTGGTAATGAAATTTGAGAAGAAATTTAGAGAGTGGGATGAAACGTTGCTGTTCTTCTTCTTGATGATATAACCCCGAATGGAGATCCTCGATTATCGTTCTTAAAAGGAGCAGCGGGATTTATGATAATGGTGTGCTTATCGGTGCACCTGGCTAAGGCAAGCTTGAAATAGAGCTTCGAATCTGCTCATCACAAGGATTTTCGGTTTGGGGGGAAGCTGCCAATGTCTCTCTTTCTCAAAAGGCTCATGTTCTTTCTTCTATTCTGGAGCCTCGGAAGCTTTGGTGGTGAATGTTTAAGAGATGATGACTTCTATCTTCTACAACGGGGCTGCTCGATATCCTTATCTCGGTACTCGTATCATCATCCTCTTTAACTATATCATCTATTCTATCTTTTTATATATTTATTAAAAACCAAATACAAAAATAGAAAACCAACAAAAAGAAAATAGAAAAATATAAAACCTTCAAAAACCCATAAAAATCAGAAAATTTCAAAAATGCCAAAAATATGTTTTCACATGACATGTCTTCTGGTATCGATAACATCTACGGTCTTAGAAATGTCATTCAATAGTGGCACGAGACCATAGATGAAGTTCGAGCAGGAGGTGTAAATATTCTTTTCAAAACATGTCTCAAAATATGGCTTATAGTTACTTCAGACTGTAACCCGTGCTTAAAACTATGGCTTGCTATTATTTCTGATAGCAACCCGCTCTTCAAAGAGGAAAGTGCTGTGCTAAACCAATTTTCAAAATATTTCGTGCACTTTTCCTTAAAACAAAATGAGGAAAGTATGTCGAAGGACTGCTGTTCCTACACAAATGTTTTTCCGTCTAAAATTCTTCAGAAAAATATTTGGTGTATTCAAAAATGGTGGAAAATGAGTTGCTTACAAATCAATCTGATTCAGAGTTTTCATAAAAAATTGAAAACTCAATCAATGACTTCAGCACGTTTAAACTTTTCTAAAAATGAGTCATTGATTGAGGGGGAGAATGTTTTCAAATTTATATCATCTAACGGACTTTCTTAATTATCCTACGTGCTTAATTAAAAATGATATTTGCCTATGTCGAAGGACTAGGAATTTAGGATATGATTGTTAGGATTAGATGATTAGAGTTTGATTAACACATAATTCCCATGCTTTATACGAACTGATTGATATGTTGAATTGACTTGTATTAGTCGATTGCTGTTTGGGTGATGTCGACCACCATATACTTGTATGTGTGTTCACTAACGTATGCAGGTATATTGGTATATGAGAATGTTCTCGATCCGGATCCCACAATTGAATATGATTGGATGCCGAAAGGAAAGGGTAACGATTTCTTGGATCGACAAATGAAGAAACGGAGCTTAATTGGACTTCAATGGAGAGTTGGCATTAATGCAACGTAAGAGGTGTCACTGCATCAGCAGATGGTTTTCTTCTAAGTGATTGAAGAAACGGAGCTTAATTTGACCTCAGTTGGCATTATAATGCAACGTAAGAAGTCTTACTGCATTTGCAGACGGTTTTTCTTCCAACCCTCAGCAACAACAACAAAAGCTTCTCAACCACTAATGAATCTTTGTGCAGGATACCATTTTTTAAACAATTTTGAAGACTTTGAATAAATTGTTTTGAAAAATGGAAAATAATGTTTTTGAAAATTAATTGAAATAAAATTTGAAAATCATCGGACTTCATTTTATCAAAACTTAAGTCACTCAATCATCGACTACGGTCATCGATTGAGGAGGAGAGTGATTTAAATTAAAATATTTTCAAACAATATATCTTCAAAAGAGTCCGTTTGTACTATAATTAAGTGGTGATCTAAAGATTTAATGTTATGTCATGGTATGATTTTTTTTTGAATCAAGGTCTTTCAAAATGAAATTTTTTCTGTTCTTGTTTGATTGTGAAATTGTTTTATTTTACTTAAAATATCTCTTAAAAACTATCATACCTGACACTAACAATCTTTAATGTCGAAAAACTGTTCCTTATCTGTCATTTTTCAAAATCAAATCTTGCCACGTCTTTCCCCAAAATTTTCTAAATGATTTAAATCTTTTGGGATCACAAATCTCAAATGGTTTGAAATGTTTGATCGGGGTAGAGATCGTGATTTAAATCTCTTATCTGTTTAAATGGAACTGATTTTAGTCATTCAAAGGCACTCCTGCCTCCATGTGCCAAATGATTTGAAATACACAATGCACATGTTGAGGAGGAGGATTTATCCAAAAACATGATGAGTATTTAAACCTGGCCACATATTCTCCAATGTTTTATAAACCTTATTAAATCACTTGGGATCCAAAATCTCAAAAGGTTTGATATTTTTGATCGGGGGAGAATTTGTGATTTAATAATGAAATCTGATAAATGATGATCGATTTGATTCAAATGTGCAGGCTGCTCTCTCATATGTGCTAAACGCTTTCGAATCTCGAAGCACATATTGAGGGGGAGCAAATGGTTTCTTAATGGCTTGTGTGATTGTGAATGTGCTTCAAAAGAACTCTTTCCTCTATGTGTTAAAATGATTTCTCTTATCCTATGCACATATTGAGGGGGAGAATTTTACCAAGAAAATCAAATGGCTTTTTCTATGAAAATAGTGATCAAAGAAAATATTTCAAAGTCCTCTTGCCTCCATGTGCTAAACAATTTCTAAATCATATGCACATGTTGAGGGGGAGGTTTTCTAAATGATCAAAACTATTAAGGTACAAAATGCTTTGATCTCGTATCACAAGTACCTTGATTGTTTTTCCAAATGATTTTTCAATTGGTTTCGAGAAGAAATGAACAATACCAAAAGACCGACCTATTTACTTTATGCATGGAGTTATAAGGATGGTTAGGTTAGGTATTCGTTCCCACGATCCGCCAGAACCGGAGGGATCTACCCAGGGATAATCCACTAGATAGTGTAGAGTCCTTAGGTATGATAAAAGGAGAAAAATGAGAAATGGGAAGAGTGCGGACTGAGTCTGAGCTAGTACTGGAATAAACCCAACAAGGTTCTAGTTATGAAGTCTCGGTAAGCACTGAAGGGGTTGAAGAATGAAAAAGAAATGAATGTGAAAGGGTGAAAAGAAATAGCCCTCCAATAATTCAACCTTAGGGCAGAAACCGGGTTCAATACATATGCTACTGGTGGTTACTAAGGTAACACTGGTATTGAAGACAAGACGTCATGGACCCAGTGACGCACTGGACTACAACTTCCCAAGCCACTCAAGTTCCTCTTAAAAGGACTTGTTTCATTCTCACGGGGAACCGACATAATCTATCGACTTTCTCTTAGAGATTGTTGATATTGAAGAAGGAGACCCTCTCCCTAGTCTCCGGCATAGGAACCAAATGTGCACTATTGAGTCTAGAGCCAAGAGATCATCCACAACATCTCATTAGGACACTAAATTTCATGAAGACTTGCTGTTTCACACAATGTGGAAAGTAAGTATATATTAAGAGTCCTACGCATTATCCTTGTGGTTTTGCCAGAACATCCGAGTGATATGTAAAAGTATTCACGATGAAGATGGAAATCCTTCTAGAGCCAACATCAAACAAGCTCTTGGTGGGTGACATGTGAGATCTTTCCAAAAGATCAAACTTGTGACAACTGGATAGAAACGATGGGGCGATTCACTCTTGAATCAACCTTGGTCCAGGAATGTAATTGACGAATACTTTTGGAAAAACCGTTCGATGTGCAAATCTTCTTTTCTCTAGCACGTCGAATGTGTATTCATTTTCAAACACAAAAAGTATCTCTGATTGAAAAATACTTTTGGAAAAACCGTTCGATGTGCAAACCTTCTTTTCTCTAGCACGTCGAATGTGTACTCTCTTATATACAAAAATTATTTTGATTGAAAATTGATCTTTCTCATAAAACCTTCGTCGTATTGCAAAACTCTTTCTTCTAACCAATACGCGATTGTTTTCAAATCAATTTTTCATCAATCAGTGAATCTCAATTCGCTGGTTCACTCACTCCGTGTTGTCTTCTTTGAGACGTTCCGGTTTGAGAACGGCTAGAACAGCTGTGAAACCCTGTCAAGGAGATTCTTAGGAATCCTACCTGATCACAGGCAGTACTTGTACTGATCAACGGGGAACCGTGGGCCGTGTACCTCAATTCATCGAAAGTGATCAAAGACACTTTTGTGCGCTTTATTGCTAACTGTTTTATGCAGGTACACCCCGACGTTTGCAGCTGATCAGAATTGAGGAGTCAATCTAAAGCCGCATGCTCACAGCATCCACACTTAATTTGAAGAAATCATGACTGGTGCATATCTACATAACCTGGCTCTGATATTTCATACTATGCTTCTGCTTCGCTGCCGCAAATATCATGAACCAGTAAGGCTTCCGCTACTCTGATGGAAAGATGTCATGATTCAAAAGTGTGAGCATGTCGGTCCAAAAGTCACAACTTCACATGATGGCAACACAACTATGGATGATCCAGAGAGATTTACTCTGGCTGATGATCTTAATGAAAGCTCGAAGATCATCAAGATGTGGATCAGTTAAAGACCTCCACTAAAAGTACAAATCAATGCAGACTTTAAAGAATCGCTACAAAAGCACAAAGATGCAGATGTTGAAGAATTCAAGTCTACGAGCTCAAGAACTAAAGACAAAGATAGAATGCTAGGATGCAAAATGTATTTCATGGGGTGACCTCCCTTAGGGGGAGATTGTTAGGAATTGGAAATTCCATGTTAAAGTGTCGGTCACCCCAATTATAGTCTAGCATATGTTAGATCGTAGATTTGCAGTTATTTACGTTATGTAATAGTTAATTAGCTAATTTGTAGCGTAGAATAGTGTAGTGCAACACCGTGGAGGAAGGACGGGGTCTTTACCCACTGTATGCCTGATCCACAGGCCGATAGGAGGTCGTTATGTCTGTAACTATAAATACCCCTTCCATCCATGGAAGGGGTGGTGCTTCTCATTCAATCTAACCTTTTCTTTGTGTAAACCTCTAGCAAGAACACCCTCTCTCTCTACTTTCTCTCTCTAAAATGGTAAACATGTATTTTGATCATCCAAGACCACCCGAATCATCAAACACAATAAATATAACGATCCTACAATTAATCGGCCTTGTAGACCTTTTTTTACAACACTTCGCGCACAACAGTAGTGTATCAACAAATAGTCTTAGTTGAGAACTTGTCGTTTTTATGTGACTCTCAATGCAACTTCTAAAGGTTAATCGTAGCCGTTGCGTAAAAAAAGGTTTATCATGAATCGAACTGAAAAATAATAAAAGTTTGAAAGTTAAAACATATTTAAACTATTAAATTAATGCTAAATGCTAATTCTTTTTACATTTTTAATAAAAGGTATATAAGTAATTTTCAAGTTTTTATTATCTGATGTGTCATTTGTTTTTGTAACTTATAGGATTTCACAAACACATCAAACCATAATCATATGAGGTGTATACAAGTTTTAGAGAGAGAAAGTTTTAGAGAGAGAAAGGTAAGAGAGTTGGGAACTATGTGAAACAAAGAAAAATGGTATTGAAGCTCCAACCCTCTACCTTGGAAGGTAGAGGGTATTTATAGTTTTCATACAAGACTCGCCTCCTACGGGCTGTGGATCAGGCATACAGTGGGTGAAGACCCGTCCGTCCTCCACTGTGTTACTTAACTAAATACTAACTAATATTAAATGACTATGACTTCGAGCTTTCTAACGATTACATATACTTGAGGTGACCGACACTTTAATGTCTGGATTTCCTAAATCCTAACAATCTCCCCCTAAGGGAGGTCACCTCAAATTACACAGAATACAAACAGATATTACATTAAGATTGTTCTTGGATTCTTGTTTAAGTTCATTGCTCTGTTGCCCGTAGTCTTTGATTCTTCATGTTTTGCATGTTTGGATATTTCAAGTGGAGGTCTTTAACTGATCCACGTGATGATGAGTTTTGAGCCAGCGTTGAGATCATCAGCTTGCATAAATCTCTGACTCTTCCTTTGTAGAATTGACATTATGTGATGTTGTGACAGTGGACCGACATGCTCACATTCTGGATCATGATTTCTTTTCATCAGAGTAGCGGAAGCATTAGTTGATCCATGATATTTGTAGCAGCGTGGCAGAAGCATGGAGTGTAAATATCAGAGTTGTTGATGAACTTATCATGATATCGAAGTGAATGTGTTGTGTGAGCATGCGGCAATGAATTGACTTCTCAATTCTGATCAGCTGCAAACGTCGGGTGTACCTGCACACAACAGTTAGCAATAAAGCGAACAAAAAGTGTCTTTGATTACTTTCTTCGAATTGAGTTACACGGCCCATGGTTCCCCGTTGATCAGTACAAGTACTGCCTGTGATCAGGTATAATTCCGAAGAACCTCCTTGACAGGGTTTCGCAGCTGCTCTAGCTGTTCTCAAACCGGAACGTCTCAAAGAAGACAACACGGAGTGAGTGAACCAGCGAATTTTAGATTCACTGATTGATGAAAAGAGATTTGAAAAACAATCGTGTACTGCTCAAAATAAATTATTTTTGCAATACAGCGAAGGTTTTAAGGAAAATCAATTATCAATCATAAACACCTTTTATTTTTGAAATATTAATACACAGTTGATGTGCTAGAGAAAAGAGTTTTAAGCACAACGACCGATTTTTCAAAGGTATCCGTCAATCCATAACCTGAACCAGGATTGATCCATAAATTTGAATCGCTCCATTGTTTCTGTTCAGTTGTCAGATGGTTGATATATTGGATAGATCTCACATGCCACCTACCAAGATCTTGTTTGATGTTGGCTCTAGAAGGCTTTCCTTCTTCATTGTGAATGTGTTATCATATCACTCAGATATTCTGGCAATACCACAAGGATAATGCGTAGGACTCTTAATATATATATATATTCTCTCTTTCCACATTGTGTGAAACAGAGAGTCTTCATTGACAGTGTCCTAATGAGATTTATAGATGATCTCGTGACTCTAGACTCAATTGTGCACATTTGGTTCCTATGCCGGAGACTAGGGAGAGGGTCTCCTTCTTCAATATCAACAATCTCTAAGAGAAAGTCGATAGATTATGTAGGTTCCACGTGAGAATGAAACAAGTCCTTATAAGAGGAACTTGAGTAGCTTGGGAAGATGTAGTGTAGTGCGTCACTGGGTCCATGACGTCTTGTCTTCAATACCGGTGTTACCTACGTAACAGCGAGCAGCATATGAATTGAACCCGGTTTCTGCCCTAAGGTTGTAATAATTGAGGGCTATTTATTTTCACCCTTTTCACATTCATTTATTTTTCATTCTTCAACCCCTTCAGTGCTTACCGAGACTTCATTACTAGAACCTTGTTGGGTTTATTCCAGTTCTAGCTCAATCTTAGTCCGCACTTTTCCTATTTCTCACTTTTCTCCTTTTATCATCATACCTAAGGACTCTACACTATCTAGTGGATTGTCCCTGGGTAGATCCCTCCGGCTCTGGCGGGATCGTGGGAACGAATACCTAACCTAACCATCCTTATATCACCATACATAAAGTAAATTTGGTCGGTCTTTTTGGTATTGTTCATCAGCCATTGGAACCAATTGAAAACCATTTGAAAATCAATCCAGGTACTTGTGATATATTATCAAAGCATTTTGTACCTGAATCGTTTTTGATATTTTAGAAAACGGCTCCCCCTCAACATGTGCATCGTATGTTTGAAATCAGTTTGACACATGGAGGCTAGAGGAAGAATTCACTTCTTTGATCAATTATTTTCTAAAAATATTGACATTACTTTCCTGTTCAAAATCAGTGTTTCACATACAGTTAAAGTTATTTTCGGGAAAGAATGTGGTTTTCAAAAATTTGCTCCCCTTCAATATGTGCATCTAATTTTGAAATTTTTTAGCACATATTAGGGAAAACATGCACTTAGAGATAAATCAATCACTATTCAATCCATATTGGTTTGATGTAGATGCTCCCCCTCAACATGTGCATGCAAAATTTGAAATCGTTTGGCACATGTAGGAAGGAGAGCATGTTAATCACGTATAAAACCATTTATCGAATTATCAGTTTAAATTCAATTTAAATCACAAATTCTCCCCCGATCACAATTTTTAAATCCTTTGAGATTTGTGATCTCTATTGATTTAAATTAAATTTTGAGAACTTTTAAGGAGAATAGTGACTTGCTTTTGAAAAAAAATTTAACTGATAAGGATCGGATTTTGAGACTTTAAACTCCATTGATCAATCATGCATAAATATCTTTTGAAAACATAACATTAGCCAAGGTCTTGAATCAATTGTATAAAACATTGTTCTTTTTGTTTTTCTAAAAGTAGACCTTGCTCTTTTACGTGCCAATTGTTTGAAAAATACTCTTTTTGATTCGATTGAAATCATTCTCCCCCTCAATCAATGACATAAGTTGTTGATTGAGAGATAGAGATTTTGACAGATGATAAGCCCGGATGACTTTTCAAAAATAGAGACCGAGGTATTTTCAAAGCAATTTTGTTTTCATAAGATGACAAATATTTTTCAGAAGAATCATTAGAAGGAAAAATATTTGGAAAGGAAACATTTGTCTTTTTCGTGACATTGATAAGGTTTTAAAATGTACCTTGTTAAGAGGTCGTTTAAGCCCTTATTTGATCACTTTTGTATCCGTTATTACTTAATATCGTTCCTTTTCACTTTTTAGGTATCTTGAAGGAAAAATGCTGGAATGACACTTATTCGGAGGAAAAGGCGCGAATATACGAAGAAAATGGCCAAAGTCAAGAATCGAGACACTCAGGCTGCTAAAACTGAAGGTGACGGCGTCAGGTGTTATCTGCGATGCCGTCGAACCACTTTTGTGACGGCTCAGTAGCCAAATTGCTTATTTACAAGTGACGGCTTCAAGTTTTAAAAGAGTAGGTCGTCGCAACTCAGACGGCCTAGATTTGATCCAGACGACATCAGAGACTGAAGGGGACGGCGTCACAAGCATAAGGTGACGTCGTCGCAAGACTAACGTGGTCAAGACGAAACCCTAATGACGGCGACCCGACGGCGTCACAAATCAAAGGATGACGCCGTCGCATATGTAATCTTATATATAGAATCCGAATTTTTTAGTTTTGTGTGTGTAGTCTTTTGGAGTAAAAACCTAAACCGAACCAAGGCTGTCTTGATAGTATTTTAGGGTTCCAAACCCTATCTTACATCAAGATAAGTGTTTTACTTCATTAATTCAATTATGTCTTCAATTACTTGTGTGTATGCTTGCATGTTCTCCATGTCCGGCTAATTTACTTGTGTGTTTGCTTAGGGAATATGAAACTTGATTATTGAATATTGATTGGTTGTCTCTTATCTTAATTGTTAATGATCTAGTATTGCGATAGGTCATTCGTTGTGTAGTTAATGCTTGATTAATCTTTGTGAACCTTAGCTTATAATACCTAGAGTCATTGTAGGCTAAACCATCCGAAGAGTACCTTAGAGTTGAGTTTATAAATCCTAGAGATTTTGTAGGCAATAACCTTTGGTAGTTTCAAAGAGTTAGGGATAAACGCATACCCTACGACCTTAGACACACAACGCGATTAAGAATAAGGACATGCCAATTCAACCATCAATAGGAGATAATTAAGGAGTAATACAACCTAAGTAAATACATCTTTAAATCATCATACGATCACACAATAATTAGACATAGACTACATACACCTTATTTTAGATAATTAGATAAATAGAAGTAATCGGTAGAAATACCAACCCCCAAATCCAAACCCCGAGATTCGTACCTTTCCATTTCCTAAAAAACATAAAAAGATAAAAAAAATAATCTTCCTCAACCCCAACCTTAGCGTAGTAACTTCTCACTAGCATTCATATTCCCCTAGAGAACGATATCAATTCCCGTGGCTTACCCTAATACTACGCTACAACGATTAGGTTCACTGCCTAGAGTGTTGAAAAACTTGCTCGACGAAAAGGAAGTTCCTTTGACCCCGAACGACGCGTGTAGCGTTATCAAGTTTTTGGCGCCACTGCCGGGGAATAGAATAGCTAGTTAGGATTTCACCTCGTTTAGGTTTCTTTGCTTGATTCCTATCAAGTAAATTTTTCTCATTTTTAGCTTTCTCATAGTCTATCCCCCTTCTTCGTGACCTTTGTTAGTAACCCCATCACTTTTCATCATGGAAGGTGATAACCAACCCCCAAACCTGCCATTTCCCCCTACCAACCCCCTTAGACAACTTAGAACCCGCAGTTCCACCAAAACCCTTCTTGAACCTTTTGCAGAACCCGAAAGAGAGCTCAATAGGCGAAGAAAAGCTCTCCATAACTCGGAACCTCAAGGCACTACCATCAACTTTGATGAAGCCACAACTGACGAAGAGTCCACTCATTCCCCCCAATCCCCTGAAACCATCAACATTGACAATTTGAGCCAACATAGCGAGGAAATTCCCGCTACTCCGGTCAATGGACCCATCAATCCACCTGAAGCAAAGTCCCTCGGGGAATACTCTTCCCCCTCTGCATCTGGATTTACCAATGCCATTGTCTACCCCTCGGAGCAAGTCAATGAGGTGTTGCATGCCTCCGACATTTGGCTTATTCAGAATGCATGTCAATTCCATGGATCCAACAGTGAAAACCCCATTCATCACATCAAACAATTTTTAAAAATTGTTGATGCTATCTACGCCGACGGAGCATCCAAGGAGACATCTAGACTCCGATTTTTCCCATTTTCTCTTCAAGGACAGGCCAAGGAGTAGCTCGATAAGCTGCCTCCAAAGTCCATTTTCACGTGGGAACAACTCACGACCAAGTTCACTAAGAAGTTCTTTCCCCCTAGAAGGACTGAATTAATCAGGAGCAAAATTCTTCACTTCCATCAAACAGATGGAGAGTCGATCGTTAACTCCTGGACTCGTTACAAAGATCTCATTCAACAAGCCCCACACCATGGTATCAACCTTTGGTTGCTTGTTCAAATATGTTACGACAATGTCTCTCGAAAGGATAAAAAAGGGATTGACTTCTCAACTGGCCGAAGAATTTCTAATCTCACTGCGGAAGATAGGTGGGACCGCATTGAGGAATATGTTCAATACCAAGACAACCCTTGGAACGAGCCAGTAACTGCAATGAGTATCTCTGCTTTCTTGAGTAAAAACTTATCATCTCTTGATGATCGGATTAAGAAAGCACAAGAGAAGCTTGCATACCTCGCAAAATCGCCAGAACCCAAACGGTTATTTAACCCATACCTTATATGCGACATTTTTGGAGGGCCACACGAGAGTGATCAGTGTGATGACACACGCCAAGAGAGCGTCTTCCTTTCTAGTCATGATATTTATGATGACCCTTCACTTCTTACATTCTATCAAAACGATGAATGCAATCCTTGGGGTAATCTGAAATGGAAGACTGAAGGACAGGAGGGATCTGAATACACCATCCGTGATGCCTTTGAAAAAAAACTCGGGCAGTTTACCATAGAAGGGGCCACACTCTTAAAAGGTCTTGAAGGATTCATTCAAGAGCAGCAAGCTGAATTAGAGGGTCAATTCGTCGAGCTCCACACAAGAATAAGCGAACCTGGCTTAACCCATCACGATCCAACTTGTGCCATCACCACTCGGTCAGGAATTACTACCAAAGATCCCCACACACCCTGAATCCCAACACCAGGGAGTCCACGTCAAGAAACGAAGCAGTTCCTGAACCTCCGCACGATCCCCCTCCACAAACACCAGCACCTTCCCAGCGACCAACTCTCGCACGGATTCCTTATCCCTCGCGTTTAAGGAATCAAAAGGATGAAGAAGACAATGAGAGAATATTGTCTTACTTAAAACGGGCTTCCGTCAACATACCACTTCTCGATGTATTCTATCATATCCCTAAACATAGCAAATACTTCAAAAGGATAATATCTAATCGGAAGAAACTTGAAGGATTGATATCATTAGGGGAAGAGTGCTCGGCTGTCATCCAAAAAGGCTTGCCCAAGAAGAAAGAAGATCCAGGCAGTTTCACCATTCATTGCTCTATAGGGGCGCTTTCTATGAAAAACGCCTTGGCGGATCTTGGGGCAAGCCTTAACCTGATGCCTCATTCCTTGTTCCTCAAACTCGGATATTCAAAGCTGAAACCAACTAGAATGAGTATTCAGTTAGCTGATCGATCAATCAAATATCCCATTGGAGTTTGTGAAAATGTTCTTGTAAGGGTAGGAGAATTCAAGTTTCCAGTTGATTTCGTGATTTTAGAAATGGAGGAAGATAACTCAGTCCCAATAATCCTTGGAAGACCTTTCTTGGCTACAGCTCGTGCCATTATCGATGTTCATGATGGTAAACTCACTTTACGAGTGGGGTCCGAGAGCTTAACCTTCGACATCAAGGATTCTATGAGTCACTCCTCCTCCTACGATCACCCTGTTTATTTTGTTGAGGAAGTTGATGAATTTGTTGATGACATAGATGGCTGCATTGATGAGTATCTATTAAACGAATTCATGAATGATGATAACAACACAATATACAACGACGACGAAATTGAGATGGTTGGAGTTGTTTCCTTTTACCCGCGTAGGAAAGAAATTGAACCCATTGAGCTTCAAAAGCCAGAAAACAAGCTAAAACCATCGATCAAAGAACCCCCTACCTTAGAACTAAAAGATCTCCCGAGCCATTTGGAATACGCCTTCCTTCAAGGAGAGGACCAACTCCCTGTCATCATAAGCTCTTCGTTGACCACTGGACAGAAAGAGAAGCTCTTGGAAGTTTTAAAAGAGTACAAAGGAGTGATCGCATGGAGTGTTTCTGACATTAAGGGTACTGATTCTACATTATGTACTCATAAAATCCTCATGGAAGAAGATTACAAACCAACCGTTCAACCGAAAAGGAGGGTTAACCCTAATATCAAGGAGGTAGTAAAGAAGGAGGTCGTCAAGCTCCTCGATGCCGGTCTCATCTACCCCATTTCAGATACCCATGGGTCAGCCCAGTCCAAGTGGTTCCAAAAAATGGAGGAATGATGGTTGTAAAGAATGAAAAGGGTGATTTAGTGCCACAGAGAACGGTTACTGGTTGGCGTGTTTGTATCGACTACAGAAAGTTAAATGATGCCACCCGGAAGGATCATTTTCCTCTGCCATTCATTGACCAAATGCTCGAAAGGTTAGCGGGGCATGAGTACTACTGTTTCCTCGATGGCTTCTCAGGATACTTCCAAATCCCCATTGCCCCTAAAGATCAAGAAAAGACTACGTTTACATGCCCATACGGGACTTTTGCTTACAAACGAATGCCTTTCGGGTTATGCAACGCCCCCGCCACCTTTCAGCGATGTATGATGGCCATATTCTATGAATTAATTAAGGACAACATGGAAGTATTCATGGATGATTTCTCGGTATTTGGGAATTCCTTCGACCTTTGTCTATCCAACCTTAGGAAGATGTTGAAACGGTGTGAAGAAACTAATTTGGTCCTGAATTGGGAAAAATGTCACTTCATGGTAAGAGAAGGAATTGTCTTGGGGCATAAAGTCTCCGGAAATGGAATCGAGGTCGATAGAGCAAAAATCGAAGCGATATCCAAACTACCCTATCCTACTACCGTTAAGGCCATTCGAAGCTTTCTAGGACATGCGGGCTTTTATAGAAGGTTTATTAAGGACTTCTCGAAAATTGCCCGCCCGATGACGCAGCTTCTTGTCAAGGATGCCCCTTTTGATTTTTCTGAAGAATGCAAAGAAGCATTCAATCGTCTAAAGAAAGATCTCACTCAGGCTCCAATAATGGTCACCCCTGATTGGTCGTAGCCATTTGAAATCATGTGTGATGCTAGTGATTATGCTATAGGCGTCGTGCTTGGCCAAAGAAAAGAGAAGCATTTTCAACCAATTTACTATGCTAGCAAAACCATGAATGTAGCGCAAGAAAATTACACGACCACCGAGAAAGAGCTTCTAGCTGTGGTTTTTGCCTTCGATAAGTTCAGGCAATATCTCGTCCTTTCCAAGACTGTCGTCTTCACTGATCACTCCGCCTTACGCTACTTGTTTTCCAAGCAAGATGCAAAACCCCGACTCATTAGGTGGATTCTATTACTTCAAGAATTCGACATTGAAATTCGAGATAAAAAGGGGGCTGAAAATCTTGCTGCTGATCATCTGTCACGTTTGGAAAACCCTGATCTTGAGAAGTTGGACCATACCGAGATTCGCGACTCTTTTCCCGAGGAACGACTAATGGCCATTAAGGAAATTGAGCCATGGTATGCGGATTACGCTAACTATCTGTCCAGTAGGGTTTTGCCAAATTACATGACCAAGCAAGATAAGAGAAAATTCTTCACCACACTTAAACATTACTTCTGGGATGAACCCTTCCTATTCCGCATATGCCCCGATCAAATCATTCGGCGTTGCGTGGCCGGAAGGGAGATTGATCGAGTTCTATGCGGGACCATCTGGGGGACATCACGGTGTAAATGTCACGGCACGGAAGGTTTTCGATGCCGGGTTCTACTGGCCTACTATTTTTCGAGACGTTAAAAGATTGGTTCAAACATGTGATGCATGCCAACGATCGGGAAACATCTCGCGAAGGCATGAATCACCTCAGAATTATATCCAGTTCTGCGAAATATTCGATGTTTGGGGTATAGACTTCATGGGACCTTTTCCATCATCCGGAGGAAATGAATACATTCTCGTAGCTATCGACTATGTATCCAAATGGGTGGAGGCCCAAGCCCTTAGAACTAACGATGCGAGGGTAGTCATTCATTTTCTTAAAAAGCTCTTCGCACGATTCGGGATTCCCAAGGCATTGATCAGTGATAGAGGAACCCACTTTTGCAATGCTCAAATGGAAAAGGTAATGAAGAAGTATGGCGTTCCGCACAGATTTTCTACTGCATATCATCCTCAGAGGAATGGACAAGTAGAAAACACAAATAGAGCATTAAAGCTGATACTTGAAAAAACGGTCCACCAGAATAGAAAAGATTGGGCATTCAAACTGGATGAGGCACTCTGGGCATTCAGAACTGCTTACAAAATGCCTATCGGAACAACCCCTTTTCGCTTGGTATGCGGAAAGGCGTGCCACCTCCCTATTGAACTTGAGCAAAAGGCGTACTGGGCACTTATGGCCTGTAATATGGATTATTCTGAGGCAGGGTCAAATAGGTTCTTACAGCTTCAAGAACTAGATGAACTAAGACTGGAAGCTTATGAATCGTCGGTCACATACAAAAAAAGGGCGAAAAAATGGCATGATCAACGAATAAAGAATCCTAAAGAGTTTTTGGAAGGAGATAAAGTGCTCTTGTATAATTCAAGACTAAGATTATTTCCGGGAAAGCTCAAATCGAGATGGTATGGACCTTTTTCAGTAAAGAAGCAGATGAACAATGGAGCTGTGGTGCTACTGGACCACGATGGAAGGGAATTTACCGTAAATGGGCAACGTGTGAAACATTATCAGTTGGACAATAATGAAATGGTCAACGATGAAGATATTGTTTTGGAAGAAGGTGACGGTAATGAAGTCACGTAGGGGCACGACTACGAGTCTAGCTACAAGACTCATAAATAAAGAAAAGCGCTTCGTGGGAGGCAACCCATGCTTAATTGTTTGCTTGTTTGTGTCATATATCTTTTATTGATTGTTTATTCTCATGTTTAAATTTGTAAAAATGCTTTATTTTGTTTTTAACCTCGTCTTAATTACATATAAAGGTGTTTTACATAAGGGATCAGTGTAGGGAGGATTGCACACGTTTTCAAAAGAAACGTAAACATGATAATTTCAAATAATTAAAAGATATACATGTGTGTTTGTTCGAGTCAAATGCTTGTATCGATTCATAATGGATGTTTTGCAGGAAGTTTTTCCAGATTCTAAAGATGTAAATTTTCCAGAATTTTTCCAGAAAATCGCAGACCAGTTTTTGTCAGGATAACCTGACGGCGTCAGGATCGCAACCTAACGGCATCAGGAAGGAGCAAAACCAACTGATTACTTTTTCTCGTTTTCTGAGCTGCTTATAAATTTTTGGAATTATCCAGGTCTTAATTTTCCAGAAATTCTGTAAACATCCATTCCACAAGCATTATATCCTAGTTTAGTAGAGTCCTATATATATTATTACCACCGATTTTACGCGAAGGTTTCGTTTGTTTTCTTCAAATGTGCAGGTTTAATTTACCAAGAAGAAGATACATAAGATGAGAAGGAGATTTTCACGCAAACGTTGTTCTTGAAGAAAAATGTAACCACCACTTTACACGGATCCTACCGAGCTAATCAGGGGAGTACTAGTTTCTTTCATCTTTTATTATCTTCCATTATCATAACTTTGATACTTTCGGGGAACATTGGAGACAATGTCCAGTTTAAGTGTAGGGAGGGAAAATAAAACAGGAACTTTGAAACTATGCTTATCCTTGAATATTTGCTTTGTCCAATTTCATTTGTGTAATAAACCATGAGAAAATGTCGGTTAGGGTAATTTTGGCACCAAATTTAAAATTTTTCATGACATATAGGAGTGGGCCATTAGTCTTAACAAAAGCGTCTCATGGATATGAAGTTATATGACTAGCACGAAAACCATTTACCACTTAAATTCCACCCAAAATGTGAGGATCACCCTTAGATTAGTAGGAATTAAAGCATTCATCTTTAATGCTTAGTGTGTGAACCGGTAGTATAATAGATTCTAGAACTTGTTTTGTGATGCATTCCGAGATCGCTAGTAAGACTACACTTGTGTAGTTAGGAATAACTAAATGATAAGAGGCATTAGGATAACCCTTGTTTGATACCCGTAATATAATTACTTCTTCCACTTCGGTTGAGTAATTCCCCCACACCTTTGCGTTGTACTCATCTTTAGTACACGATACCCCTAGTTAACCCCTCAGAGCCTATCCTTTTCGCGGTTCTCGTGATGTTTCGGTTTTCCGGAATATCAATGAAGAGCATTGTTTACACCCCACCCCCAAATGTACACCCAAATCGCCTTAGCCTACCTTCTATGCACTCACTTTTAGTGCATTATTGTTATCACACTAAACCCTTAGTTCAATTATCTAGTTGCTTGCATAAGTTGCTAAGTCGAGTCATATCCTTTGTACACAGTTTTGGGACGATTGGGACTCATGGGAAAAGTTAAAGTTTATGAAATGACGGGAAGGGAACGTTAAATTCAAATTCCCTTTATTTGCGTAATAATGTACTCCAAGTGTTTTGATCTTTTCAATTCAGGTCATATTAGTGTTAGAGTAATAAAAACTCAAGTGTAGGGATGTGCCTATAAATCCTTATCATTTTGATTTTACCAAAGAGGATGGTAGAGTAAAAGTGTATGAAAAAAAAATCAAAAAAAAATATAGAAAAAAAGAGAAAAGAAAAAAATAAAGTGTTGAAAAAAAATAATAAAAAATAAAATAAATAATAAAAATATACGGGCTACCAACCTACATCTATCTTTAAATTTATGTTTGTTTGTTTCAGTTATCTAGAGTCTAGAGTGTCGAGTCTTGGCTTAGCAACGTCATTCTTCGCATGCTTGTAACATAAAGATTTTTGACTTGCCACCACTAAACAGCCTATCCCAGCAAACCCTTTGTTTCCCTACCGTAAGCCTAACATTACAACCCTTTAAAAGACCTCTTTGATAATCTTTCCTAGATGCTTACGCCAAAGCGATGGAGGTTTGATCTAGTCTCAAGCCTATGGTAATCTATGTACTAAGACCGGTTAATGAGTGTTTATCTTCCATTTCCACTTTGATATATTTCATATACACCCGAGAGATGTGAGTATCCAAACACCCCATGTGAGGTGCTAGTATGTAATTTCCGTGCTTTTATGACTTTTGCGGGGCTTATATGTGTTGTGGATTGTTCTAAACCAATGCTTCATGACCCCTAACTTATAAATTAACCGGCTAAAAGCACATTTGCTTGAGGACAAGCAAATACCAAGTGTAGGGATATTTGATAAGGTTTTAAAATGTACCTTTTTGAGGGGTCGTTTAAGCCTTTATTTGATCACTTTTGTATCTGTTATTACTTAATATCGTTCCTTTTCACTTTTTAGGTATCTTGAAGGCAAAATGCTGGAATGACACTTATTCGGACGAAAAGGCGCGAATATACGAAGAAAATAGCCAAAGTCAAGAATCGAAACACTCAGGCTGCTAAAACTGAAGGTGACGGCGTCAGGTGTTATCTGCGACGCCGTCGGACCACTTTTGTGACGGCTCAGTAGCCAAATTGCTTATTTACAAGTGACGGCTTCAGGTTTTAAAAGAGTAGGTCGTCGCAACTCAGACGGCCTAGATTTGATCCAGACGACGTCAGAGACTGAAGGGGACGGCGTCACAAGCATAAGGTGACACCGTCGCAAGACTAACGTGTCCAAGACGAAACCCTAATGACGGCGACCCGACGGCGTCACAAATCAAAGGGTGATGCCGTCGCATATGTAATCTTATATATAGAATCCGAATTTTTTAGTTTTGTGTGTGTAGTCTTTTGGAGTAAAAACCTAAACCGAACCAAGGCTGTCTTGTACAGTATTTTAGGGTTCCAAACCCTATCTTACATCAAGATAAGTGTTTTACTTCATTAATTCAATTATGTCTTCAATTACTTGTGTGTATGCTTGCATGTTCTCCATGTCCGGCTAATTTAATTGTGTGTTTGCTTAGGGAATATGAAACTTGATTATTGAATATTGATTGGTTGTCTCTTATCTTAATTGTTAATGATCTAGTATTGCGATAGGTCATTCGTTGTGTAGTTAATGCTTGATTAATCTTTGTGAACCTTAGCTTATAATACCTAGAGTCATTGTAGGCTAAACCATCCGAACAGTACCTTAGAGCTGAGTTTATAAATCCTAGAGATTTTGTAGGCAATAACCTTTGGTAGTTTCAAAGAGTTAGGGATAAACGCATACCCTACGACCTTAGACACACAACGCGATTAAGAATAAGGACGAGACAATTCAACCATCAATAGGAGATAATTAAGGAGTAATAAAACCTAAGTAAATACATCTTTAAATCATCATACGAGCACACAATAATTAGACATAGACTACATACACCTTAGTTTAGATAATTAGAAAAATAGAAGTAATCGGTAGAAATACCAACCCCCAAATCCAAACCCCGAGATTCGTACCTTTCCATTTCCTAAAAAGCATAAAAAGATAAAAAAAAATAATCTTTCTCAACCCCAACCTTAGCGTAGTAACTTCCACTAACATTCCTATTCCCCTAGAGAACGATATCAATTCCCGTGGCTTACCCTAATACTACACTACAACGATTAGGTTCACTGCCTAGGGTGTTGAAAAACTTGCTCGACGAAAAGGAAGTTCCTTTTACCCCGAACGACGCGTGTAGCATTATCACAAACATTTTTTTTGAAAAATAAGATTAAGCATGGCTCTGTTCTTTCTTTTTAAAACGGGTTACTGTCTGAAATAACAATAAACCACCATTTTTCTCCGTCTCAATTTTTTTTTTAATATGTACATTCGAAGAACATCTAAAAACCCGTGACATTGTTTGAATGTCAACACAAAGTCCGTAGATGTTATCGAATTAAAAAAACATGACAAAATGACAATATTTTTAGAATTTTTCGAGTTTTTCAAATTTTTATGGATTTTTGAAATTTTATATTTTTCTATTTTCTTTTGGGTTTCGAAATTTTTTATTTTGCTATTTTGTTTTTGTTTTTTTTTTGAATAAATATATACAAGAGATAGATGAAGAAAGACATTTACTCCTCGTCTTCCTCTTGAAGACGTTTGAGTGTTTCCGGTTGTAGACTCTTTAGACCAAGTCGTGGAAGGATAAACTCAAAACGTTCTCTAGGAAGAGCTTTGGTGAAGATGTCTGCTAACTGGTATTCAGTCCTCACAAAATATAGTTCTACCACACCTTTTTCCACTTGTTCCCGAATGAAATGATGTCGAATGTCGATGTGCTTTGCTCTTGAATGTTGAACGTTGTTGTAGGAGAGAGCAATGGTACTTTTGTTATCATAATACAGAGGGATTTTGTTGAATTCAAAGCCATAGTCAGATAATTGGGATCTCATCCATAGGATTTGAGCACAACAAGATGACATGGCTATGTATTCAGCCTCTGTAGAGGATATAGAAGTACTCATTTGTTTCTTTAAAGACCAGCTCACAAGCTTATCACCCAAAAACTAAGCACCTCCGACGTGCATTTCGACGTGTATCTTGACATCCTGTATGGTCAGCATCTGCATAGGCTGTTAGTGACATACCGGTGTCCTTCGGGTACCAAAGTCCCATGTTGATGGTTCCTTGGAGATACCGAAAGACCCGTTTAACCGCTTCAAGGTGCTTTTTGGTAGGCTTAGCATGGTATCTAGCACACATGCATACAACGAACATAATATCGTCTCGGGCGTGAGGTACATCGGGATCCAATCATACTCGATATTTTCGTTTGATCTACCATGATCCCTGAGTGGTCCTCATCCACTTTGGTACGCTCCACCATGGGAGTGTCAACGATGTCACAAGTGTCAAATCCAAATTTCTTTAAAATTTCATTAGCATATTTAGATTGATTGATAAAAATGCCTCCGGGACTTTGTGAAATTTGTAATCCCAAGAAAAATGACATTTGTCCCATCATTGACATTTGAAATTTGGAGCCCATCTCCTTAGAAAAACGGTCACATTCATTGGGGTCAGTCGAGGCAAAAATAATATCATCAACATAGATTTGAACGTGAATTAAATGTTTGCCTGACTTTCTGGTGAACAATGTCGGATCAACTGCTCCTTTGCTGAATCCAGTAGATAGAAGAAACCTTGATAGCGTATCATACCATGCCCTTGGAGCTTGCTTCAAACCGTAAAGAGCCTTATTCAAGCGATAGACATGAGTAGGATGCTCTGGAATCACAAAACCTTCAGGTTGGCTGACGTATACGACTTCTTTAAGATCTCCGTTAAGAAAAGTCGTCTTTACATCCATCTGATAGACTACCATGTTCTTACTTGCAGCATTAGCCAGGAAGATTCTGATTGCCTCGATGCGTGCAACTGGAGCAAATGATTCTTCAAAGTCAATACCCTCCTCTTGACGGTATCCTTTTGCAACCAATCGAGCCTTGTTCTTTAATACATCACCATGCTCATCAAGTTTTACTTTGAAGATCCACTTTAGAGCAATGATCATAGCACCATCAGGAGCAGGTACTAATTCCCATACATCTAGTCGATCGAACTCATGAATTTCTTCTTGCATGGCATTGAACTAGCTGTCTTCATTCATGGCAGTTTTAACGTCTTTTGGTTCGACCTTGGATAGTACGGAGTTGAAGAAGCACCATAAGGCATCAGTTGCAAGTTGTTTACGAGTGGATACAGGACGAGAGGGATTTCCAATGATGTTGTCCAATGGATGATCATGTGTCCATTTTCTAAGGTGTTCGTGTGGTTGTTGTTGAGGAACTGAAGTAGCAGAGTCATTTTCCCCTGATGAAGATGGTTCTGGAGCAAATATGTTCTCAAAGGGAGCATCTTCGGGAGTAGCAAAGGGGTTATCTCCATCATAGGTGCCAGAAACAATTCCATGATGTACGCTTGATGATTGAGGAATTAATGATGATACAGAGTGATCAGCAGCAGGCGCTTCTTGACTCAATGACATAGAAACTGAAGGGTTGTCTACGTTGACAGGTATAGGAGCAGCCTCTGTTGATGGATTTGACAGATCATTAGCAATTGGCTCATAGTGTTCATCAAACATTGGATCAAACAATTTCTTCAAATCATCTTCTGAAGGTGGTACATATGGAGTTGCTGGTGAGGGATTTTGTACAAGAGTAGAACTGATGGGACTATTTGATGAAAGTTGTGATGCGGGTCCAGAACTGGATTGTCCTGGAGCCATTTGACCGGTCAGCTCATCGAACGTAACGTGAATTGTTTCCATGATATTTCGGGTTCTTTTTTTGTAAATTCGGTATCCTTTTCTGTTTGGTGCATATCCTACAAATACTCCAATGTCCGCTTTAGCTTTCAGTTTACCTAAATCTTGACCCTCATTGGTTGGATAACACAACGCACCAAACACACGAAGGAATGATAGATCAGGTTTTCGATTGTGGATAAGTTCATATGGAGTTTTTCCATGAGTTGTGTGAATTAGGGATCGATTTTGAGTGTAGCATGCAGTGGCAATGGCTTTAGCCCAGAGAAAAGTTGGAACCTTTGAGTAAATCAACATTGTTCTTGCGGCTTCTTCAAGAGTTCGATTTCGTCTTTCAACTATACCGTTCTGTTGAGGAGTTCGTGGAACACTTCTTTGATGACTGATTCCAACACTTTCATAAAACTCACTAATTCCTTTATTGACAGACTCAGTTCAATTGTTTGTTCGGATGATTCTGACAGTCTTGTTAAGTCGAACCTACAGCTGTTTGATAAGTTTAATGATGACATCTGGAGTTTCATCCTTTGTCCTCAAAAACTTAGCCCAAGTAAATCGAGAGTAATCATCAAACACAACTAACACACATTTCTTCCCGTTAATAGTCTGCACTCTCATCGGTCCACATAAATCCATGTGAATGGTATGAAGAACTTCCATAATTGAATTTGTAGGTTTGGGTTTGTGGGTGTACTTCTTGATTTTTCCCAATTGGCATGCTGAACAAAGATGATCCTTTTCATACTTTAGTCTAGGTAAGCCTCTTACTAAGTCCTTTCTGGAAAGATCATTTATGGTGCCGAAGTTCAAGTGATTGAGACGACGATGCCATAACCATGACTTTGTTTTCGAAGTCTTTGACAACAAACAAATTGGAGAAGACTTCATCATATCTTCGATAGAGATGGTGTATAGGTTTGAACCACGTGTTCCTCATAAAAGTTATGCACCATCAAGTTCTCTAACGAAACAAGTATGTTTTCTGAAGGCCACTTCTAGATCAGAATCACAGAATTGACCGACAGAAAATAAGTTATGACCAAGACCTTCAACGTAATATACCCTGGAGATTACACTATCACCAACAACATAATCTCTATAACCCATAATTGCACCGAAATGATCGTTCCCGAATCTAACAGTCCCAATGAATTTAGTCACGAAGTTCATGAGTTGCGACCGGTCTCCAGTCATATGCTTGGAACAGCCTGAGTCCAGGTACCATAGAACGATTTGAACGATCTGCAGTTGAACACAGACAAGAATGGATAACTGGATAATTGGGATCCCCATGCAAGAATGGGTTCCATTTGGTTAGTAACAATGATTGGAAAACCCACATCGGAATTAGAAACAATGGAATCATCAGGGATTGATGCAGTGCTAGTGTATGCATTAGACCTATTCAAAGTATGTTCACTTCTTAAAGGAATAGTTCTACCATTAGGCATCCATTTTTTAATGGGCATTGATCCGATAATTTAGGGCACAATACATTAAGACTAAATTTGTGTCCATAGGTATCCATGATAACCTACATTACTAAATTTTCTCCCTGTGGGTTTCCAATGTTTTCTAATCTTCTTCCGCCTTTGCTTTCTAGCCTTCTTAGCTCAATTTTTGGCATTAACAGTTTTAACTGGGTATTTAACAGCATTAATCAAATTATTCACACCACATACATGATTAGTAACACAAACCAAGCAATCATCATTACATGTTTTGCCAAAAGTAGCGAATTGAATTAATTACGACGCTTATAGCTAATACTAGAATCAACACGATTCGCTTTATTCAACTCAAACTTAATGTTCCTAGGGTGGTCTTCTACTCTCTTCCATTGCACATTCTTAGCTTGCGATGTCCTATCTTGCTTTGTATTGCCTGGAGGCTTTGACCCGTTTGCTTTTGTGTCAGTGATTACTCCTGTAGAGGGAATTATGGGAACATTAGTTGGTTGGGCTACCTTCTGCATTCCTGAACTAGAAGTGCAGGGATTTGAACTACTTGAAGGCACTTTAGAGTTCACTTTCTTAACACTGGGCATGGAATGGGTTGCATACTTAGCACTAGGCATAGAACAAGGCATCACAGCTTTATCTTTCTCACATAAGGATTTAGGACATGTTGCTCTTAAACATTCTAACAGCTCCTGAGATCGTTTGGCCTGAATGCAAGCAAACCTAATTTCACTATCAAGTGGCTTATTTATGAAATCCTCTTCTACAATCTCACGGAGACATTCTAGACTATCCTTAAGGTGAGCGAAATAGTTATGAAACACAAGTTCGTTATTTCTAATATGAGGAGGAATGTATTTACATCACAGATATTTAGAGTCTGAGATGACTCTGATGCAACATTCTCATTAAAGACAAGTGGCATTTTCCCTTTTACCGACTCCTCGATTCTCAATTTCCTTTTGTAAAGACGTTATTTTTTCGTTGTTCTTGTCACGAGTGACTTTCATTGAATCATATAACTCTTTAAAGTGTCGTTTAACTTTTTCATTTTCTTCTAGAAAACTCTCATTTTCCTTTTGTAAAACATTAACCAAGTTTTGAAGATGAAAAGTTTGAGAACACTAAGAATCTAAAGGAGGAGGCATTTGGGAGCCAGTCACATTGTTCTTTTCACCCTTTAATTTTGAAATTTGGGCTTTCAACTTTCCGATCGTGTTACAATGAGCTTGAATCTGTTCGTCACGTTTGTTTATTTCAAAAAGTGCATCAAACTCTGGAACATTTGAGGATGTCTTTATGTTTGAGGTTTTGACATTTTCTTTGAGATGTTGATATTTTAGTTGCAAATCAAAATGTTCAACTTCTAGCTTAGAAAGATGTTTTACCAAATTATCGTGATCATCCTGATCAATTTTCTCATTTAGTTATGAGTTTTTGTTTTCAAGCTCAATGACACGATCATGAGAAACTTTCAAAGCAACAGTTAATTCATGAAATTGAGAAGCAGTAATAGAATGCTTAGTAACAGTATAAAACACATCTTGAGCCACACAACTTAATACTAAGTTCTCATTTAAGATATGCAGATTCTTCCTTTCAATTTCATTATATTTGAGTTCCCGTTCATAATCATTGACCTCAACTATCATTGCATCAAATTCCTTTCCATTTCTTTAATATCTGAGTCTATCCCTTTTTGAAGACTCTCAAATTGACCTTTTAATTGTTTAAAGAAAGGCATGACCTCAGTTAAATAGCATTCTTTAGTTTGCTCAAAACCCCTCTCCCCTTCAGTTATCCCAGTAGGTGTGATCCTTTTCTTACATGTCTTCTCAAAATCAACAAATAGTTGATAAACAACATACAGACTGATTAAGGTCTTGCACTTAGTGGGAATAGATCTAGGAACTAAATGCATTGGTGTATTCGGAGGATACACAGTTGATGGAGGCATTTTCCTAAGGGGAGTGTTTGTTTTAACAAGTGCATTAGCTTTTTGCATATCTATGTCCTTTTCCAAAAAACTTGTTCTGGGGTTAATAGAGTTTGAGGCTTAAACCTGTTCAGGGAAATCCAATTTTCTTTAGTGTAATCATGGGGTTTGAACGTTATGTTTTGCTTTTTACACTCGGGATCTTTTAGCTTCATATTCATTTTCTCCCTAGTGACTTCATCTAATTGCCTATCTTCCTCAGTGCACTCAGTGCAACTAGGTTTCTACCTAGGCTTAAGGATTTCATTACCATCATATATTACCTTCTGAGCTTCTCTAGCCACTTTACCATATTCAGGATTGGGTTCTTTTACGAGGGGAATGCTATGCTTATCGCTGAAAACTCTAAGCTTAGTGATCATGTATGCAGTCTGAATGGTATTCCCTCGTACGTACAACTTATTTTCAAGCTTGTTTTTCAAAGTTTTTAAATTGGAAAAGTCATTCAAAAGTTTTGATTCCTTAGCATTAAATTCTTGTTTAAGCACTTTAACATTATCTCGGAGTTCTTGTTTTTGCTTAACAGTTTTAGAAAGCTTTTCTTGTTAGGAGTTTAACTCTTGTTTTAACACTTCTCTAAAATTACTTTTTCTAATAATTGTACGCATTTGGTCATACTTTTCCTGCTCACGAGTAGTTAACTCAAACTTAGCACGTTGTTCATAAATAGCAACTTGTTCTTTATAGGCATTCAGTTCAGAGATAACAGAATCATCAGGGGCACATGGAGTGTATTCATCAAAAACATAGTCATCATTGACTGCAGAAGATGCATCACTTGGTACAATCTCACTTTCACTTTGTATCACATATTGATCATATGGGACAATATTACTATTACCCACATTATCCATATCTGATTCATTGGTTACATGTGATTGTACTTTGTTATGCATCTCTTGCTCATCAACTTCATCGTATAGTTTTAATACCTCAGAGATGATTGATTCTTTGGAAGGACCAGCCTGCTGTGGTGATGAAACCTTTGGAGAGACCATTGGTGAAATGCTAGCCATGAAGATTGTCTGGGAAGTAGGTTCATCATCGACATCAGATTCAAATGCATCACAATCAGCAACTTGAAAGGCATTGTGATGATTGTGACCTATTTCCTGAATTGGCTGCTCATCCACATCAGCATCATAGGTTTTGGTATTTCCAACCGCAAGAAACAACAACTCTTCTTCATCCAGAACCGCTCCATTGTCCTGAGCTTGCACCAGCAGCATCTTGTCCCTGAAGTACTCTGCATTTTGAGGGCGTTTTCGAGATGTGCAGTTCCTTGCAATGTGTCCATCACCACCACAGTTGTAGCACTTGATTGGCTTTACTTGTCCTTGATTTGTATTCCTTCCACGATTCTGATTAGCCACATAACCTCCACCTGCTCCAGTATTACCATAACCTGCTCCAAGCATCCCTTGTTCATACCGTCTTTCTTGCACATTCTGCACCACTACCTTACCATCTCTGACAGTAGCTTGATTGTGTGGATTGGATGTTGTTCTGAGGTTATTGTTGGTGTGTGGAGTGGAATTCATATTTTGACTAACCATGAGAGACAGTTGATTGATGAAGTTTTCCATGAGTGTGTTTGAGTCTGGAGGCTTATATGCTAGATCAGGGATGAGCTTGTAATTACCATTACCCGTGGGTATGACTTGAGAAGCTTTGGTGGTAATTCCTACATTGGTGTAAAAGGCTGTTGAATCATTTGACGAACTTGCTTCTCCCTGTTTAGACTTGAACTGTCCAAGAATCATTCGTTCAAACATAGCATGTCTCCCATTCTCAAGCAGAATGCATACAATTGCTCATAGTTAGTGTTCCTCAAACCCTTAGTTAACTTGACTGAAGTGACAAATTTGTGCCATTCGGGATTCATGTTGTTCACAAACTTTGAGTTTAGCTGAATATTTGGCATAGTCATTTTAATATTCCTCATGTCATTCACAAGCTTGTGGAACCTCACGTAATATTATGTGACACTTTCCCCTGGTATCATCTTAAAGTGCTCAAAGTCATCATACAATTGTGATTCTCTGTCTTCTTTAGTTAGTTCAGAACCAGAGAGAAGCATCTTGACATTGTCCCAAACTGCCTTGGCTTTAGTGTTGTGATTGATTAACTTGTAGATGTCTTTTGGAAGACCCTGAAGTATAATGTTTGAAGCCCTGATATCAGCATCATATCTCTTTTTCTCCTTATCATTGAGCTCATCATACGTCTTTGGTCTGTCCAATCCTAAGATCACTGTACCATCCGCAGCTGTTTCAAGTATGTCTCTTGTAGTCTCAATCTGATAAGGTCCTTCATTAATTGATTTGAGAATGTTAACCCCATTTTCCTTTCCCAAACAGTATAACCTAATTCGTTGAGCCCATGAGTCATAATCAGTTCTGTCAAGCATATGTGGACGAGTATCTGATCCAGCTGCTTGAACGTCCTCAGCTACAGTTGAAACGATAGTAGGTACGTTGTTAGACATGATTCCAGATTCTACGGGATTTTACTATTCTTTGATTAAACCGGAAAATAGATTCTTTCAAGGGATTTTACAAAATCAAAAGAACAACCGTAAAACGTAGCACGAAGAAGTGACAAGTCTCAATAGACAAGTAGTAAACTTGACAAGTCGCACCCTAACCAACTCGCTTAAGGATCAACTCGCTTAGTAGACAAGTCGCATAAATGGACAACTCGCTTGACAACCAAGTCGCATAAACCAACTCGCTTAATAGACAAGTCGCTTAAAACCCAAGTCGCATAAAGATACAACTCGCTTAATAGACAAGTCGCTTTAAAACCCAAGTCGCTTAAAGAATCAACTCGCTTAATAGCCAAGTCGCATAAACCAACTCGCTTCCAAGAAAACTCGCTTAAGTGTCAACTCGCAGACACAGACAACTAGCTTAATAGCCAAGTCGCATAAACCAACTCGCTTCCAATAACAAAGCAACTCGCTTCCTAGAACTGTTTTATCGAGGCTCAACTCGCTTCGTACAATATTAAAAAACAACCACTTTATCAATCAAAAACAGCCCAACCACGATGATTCAAGCCTTCCAATTCAAAACCTGAACACATATGATGATCCTAAACACAAAAGTACAATCAAAATTCAAACTTTAACACTAGAAATTGACCAAATGATTCAAACTCTTCTAAACACTTATAACCCCAAAAACCTTATGAAATCCACCAAAACAAAGAGCATGAAAGATGAGTGATCAAACCATGGCTCTTGATACCAATTGTAACTTATAGGATTTCACAAACACATCAAACCATAATCATATGAGGCGTATACAAGTTTTATAGAGAGAAAGGGAAGAGAGTTGGGAACTATGTGGAACAAAGAAAAATGGTATTGAAGCTCCAACCCTCTACCTTGGGAGGTAGAGGGTATTTATAGTTTTCATACAAGACTCGCCTCCTACGGGCTGTGGATCAGGCATACAATGGGTGAAGACCCGTCCGTCCTCCACTGTGTTACTTAACTAAATACTAACTAATATTAAATGACTACGACTACGAGCTTTCTAACGATTACATATACTTGAGGTGACCGACACTTTAATGACTGGATTTCCTAAATCCTAACAGTTTTTTTAGAAGATGCACTCTTTTTTTATTTTCACTTCTTTTGTTTGCGGGGCGTGTAGATTTTTTGTGCGCAGATATAAGTGCTTCTTTTCACTTCTTACCTCTTCAAAAGTTAGATATAAACTTTCATTTCTTCTCACTTTTTTAACACAAACCCTATTTATTTGTCTTTTATTTTCTTCTTTCATAAACACAAAAAACAATTTTCTTTCTTGCAGGATGAAAATTTATACATCTTTTTTTTGCAGATATGATTTACAAATAAAGAAATAAAACATCCGAATAAACAAATGACACCTAAATTTTTAAGATATATCATATATGTCAACGGGGATAACATCCCTACTGTTGCAGCAGGGAATTTTTCTCATGTTTGTTTGGAAAATGAAATTTGACATTTTCATTTTGCAGCATTCAAGTTTTAAATTCTATATATTTGACCCCTCGTTTAAACTTTGCGGCAGACAAGTTATCTACTGTCTAAGGCAGGGATAATTTCCCCTATGTCAATATGTGTATAAAAACAGTGATTGAACTTGGCCCAGCTCATATGACCTTCACCTAATTGGGCCATTCTCAGTGAACTTTCCGCTAGTACGAATTGAAGTAGAGTATGTTTTGGCCATTCTCAAGTACATATTAATCGGTTATGCATGTGAATATCATTAATAGAATTGAAGTAGAGTATGTTTTGGCCATTCTCAA
>OU343219.1:207970795-208077715 GCA_910596185.1 Chrysanthemum makinoi | reverse complement strand
TTCATGTCTCATTATTTCAACATTTATAGTAAACTTGGTTTACTTGTTCCAAATTGGCAATAACCTTGGGTTTAGCGGTAAATTCATGATCATAACATCACGTGCATTTCATATGGACTAAGATTAGTCTACATTCCATTGACATCATTTGCATCTCATTAGTTCATTCATGACATTTCATTTCCCATTCAACGTACTTTTATATTTAATAAACTTTATCAGCTGAGTTATTATTTTGAATATTTAATCCATTACTTTCAAAAAATGATCCCGATGTATTTTTAAACTTACATTTAGTTTATAAAAACTATATTTTGAGTTTTTCCTAGTGTTTTAAATTTATTTGGTACATAAATCGTTAAAGTTTAATTATTACGTTGTGTTTCTTAAAAATTATACGATAATTATTTTTATCACTCAATTTTCACAAGGAATGTATTTTTACAATTTTTATTATCTCATTACATTCTATTTGACTTATTAAAAACTTACTTGTACCAAAAAGTTATAATTTTCAACACTTTACTTACATTTCTTACAAATTATATAAACTTTACACATTATATACAAGTTTATACAAGATTTTAAAAAAAAAATATATATTTGAGAGACAACCCTCCCCAAATGTTGAGTATGTTTTCTTGATTTCATTAAATGATCCAATACACAAAAGTCTTACTTAACTTACTTCTACTCATTCATTTTCACTTCATTTTCTCAAAGTGTTAGAAGTAATAATTCTCTCTTTTTGGGGCTTCATAAAACCGGTCACAACATCAAGCTCACAAGGGATCAAAATTTTCAAGATCAAGTGTTATTTCAATCTAGTTCATATCCTTTTTATGGTTTTGAAATAAAAACCAAGGATATTTAAGTTAATCCTTGTTACTTACACCTCTTCACTTTCACTAGTAAGCATATTCTTATCATTTTCATGTTTCCTCTTCATTTTCATATGTTTCTTTTCATCTTTGGAGCTTATATGCAAGTTATGTGATTTATACCATTTATTTCATGATTTTAGAAGTTATATATACTTATGGTCATCCTATAATTACTCCCATGGTATTCTTTGGTCTTGATGGTGATTAGGAACCCATGACACCCTAAGAAGGTGTATGGTAGGATTAGATTAGCTTTGGAGTTGATTTGAAGGGATTAGAATAGGTTTTGTCCGAGAAAAACTATTTTCGATAAGTATATTTTATGTTCTGTCCTTGTTTTGCTTTTCTGGAAAATCCGACAGTTGGTACTAAACTTTGGCCTTGATTTTTAGAAAATATACTTTAAAACGAATCCGTGGCAGCTTGAACGGATAAAAACGGACTTATAACGAAGAAGTTATGGATTTTACAAGTTTGACGACGAAAATATTATTTTAAATTTCATAACATGTTTTTATTTTGTCCGAGTCAAAAATGAGCCTTAAGCTTCTCAAATTATTTCGACTTGTCAAAAATATATTAGTTTACTTTGATACGAAGCTAAGGACGTATAAAACGTAGAAAACGGATTTGAAACGACAAAGATATGCACTTTTCATAAACTTGCCGTAACTAATTTTCTGCACTCAATTAGCCAAAACCACCATCTTTAACCCTTATTATCTTTATGATCGAGACCTTTTGGACGAAAACTCCTGAACTGAAACTTTTAGATATCGATACAAACTTTCCAAAACCGTCGAAGTTCGTTCTCTAACGATCGACATACACCATTTCGACTAGTTTTCCAAAGCCAATTTGTTAATTTCATAAAATTCCGCGACATTGTTTTGCGACGAAAAATGGTAATTTCTCTAAAATCATTATAAAACCATTGTAGGATGACATTTTGACGTAAAAACATGTAAAGTGATTTTTGATTGGTCAAGACGCCAAAAGAGTATTTTTCGACGATGTGTAATATTTTCAAAACTCGTAAATGGTATAAATAACATACGGAATGCATGCATAACATTACATTGCAATTCATGACATATCATATCATTGATAATAGGTCCCGTTAGCATTACATTATACCTCGGGTACTCACTTTTGCCATTATTCCAGTTACCAAGTGAGTTCCATAGCCCCACTTTTCTTGTTTTAATGCTTTCATAAACTGTTTTGGGGAGATACATGCTCAATTATTTTCATTACATTCATGACTATTTGCAAATCATATGTTTAGCCGAATCAATGCTTAGTCATGCATAGTAACAGTTTTGCCATACTTAGAATTTCCATATTATATTCATTGGTCTAACGGTCTTGGTATATTCATTGAGCTAACGGTCTTGGTATATTCATTGGTCTAACGGTCTTGGTATAACGATTATGGACTAATGGTCTTGGAACGATTTGAACATACACTATATACATTTCGGCAATGGGTTGTGAACACACAGGTTGCAAGTTTTGTATGGGCGGGACTTGGGACTGAGTGGATTCACAATGCCTTTCTTTATAAACGATTTCGATACATGGAGCCATGCACTATTTTGTGAATTCATTTGACGATCTCTGTTTGAACATAAACTATGCATATTCTGGCAGTGGGTTGTGAACACACAGTTTGCAAGTTTTGTATGGGCGGACTTGGCGGTGGATTTACAATGCCTTTGCTACATAATCGAGTTTGATAGTCTTTACATTTCAACGATTTACAATGCCTTTGTTGCATAAACGATTTCGAAAGGCTTTACATTTCAAAACAAACTCTATGAACTCACTCAACCTTTGTGTTGACACTTTTAGCATGTTTTATCTCGGGTATCTAAGGCATACACTTCATGGCATGCATTTGGACACCTCATGGAGTCGTGGTGACGACGGCGTCACTGGGTTTTACATACTTTAAAACATCGTTTGAATTGTAACAACTTATTTCGCCAAGTTGATTTTCATTGGGACCTATCTTTGTAAACTCTGATTGTTTTATTAAATCAAACGATGTATTTTCCAAACGACACTTTAGGTCGTTCAATATAGCTATTGATTGTGATGCTATGACAGATCAATCCCGAATTAATTCCATTTGCCAAACAGTAATTTGGGGTGTGACAGATTGGCATCAGAGCTTCGGTTATAGAGAACTAGGTTGCATCATTGACCCTAGACTATAACTACATCATCATAGCATCTCATCATTTCATCATAAGTGCATGTTCACTTTGCATACGATTTATCGCATACATTTTCGAGTTATTTACTTTCATTTCATAACGATTGTCACATGGATGCCTGTCATTCCCTAGCACAATTTTTACACCGGTTGACTTAACACCAAACATCATATGAGTCGATTAGTCCGAGCATTGCATAGTTACTCCTAAATTATACATAGCCCGATCACCTATGTCTAATTCAGGAAGAATCATGCAATGAAGGGAGTAGTAGTCTCATATGAGTAAGCAATTTGTAATCGAGCTAAATTTTCAAAAGATTTTCTTCAAACCACTTGTTTCCAGTTTGATCCATTGGCGATTCTTGTTTGATGAGTTGCAAAGATCGAGCTAGAAACAAGTTGTTACCTAAAACGATTTAGCCTAATCGTATGACAGTTCTTGTTTGATGAGTTGTGGGATTAAGTAAAAATCGGTTACCAAAAAGTCTTTGAGGGTTTTGCTCGGGAATGGGAAAGTTTGCCACATCAAACCCTAAACCCGTTAGACCTAACAACGATTGAATTCAGGGGCTGAATTCCTTTTTGGATGGTAATGTGACAACCCGTACTTCGTGTCATTTCTACCACAGTCATGTCTCATTATTTCAACATTTATAGTAAACTTGGTTTACTTGTTCCAAATTCAGTAACCTTGGAGTTTAGCGCGAATTCATGATCATAACATCCGCGTACATTTCATATGGAATAAGATTAGTCTACATTCCATTGACATCATTTGCATCTCATTAGTTCATTCATGACATTTCATTTCCCATTCAACGCATAATTTTTATATTTAATAAACTTTATCGCGTGAGTTATTATTTTGAATATTTAATCCATTACTTTCAAAAATGATCCCGATGTATTTTTAAACTTACATTTAGTTTATAAAAACTATATTTTGAGTTTTTCCTAGTGTTTTAAATTTATTTGGTACATAAATCGTTAAAGTTTAATTATTACGTTGTGTTTCTTAAAAATTATACGATAATTATTTTTATCACTCAATTTTCACAAGGAATGTATTTTTACAATTTTTATTATCTCATTACATTCTATTTTGACTTATTAAAAACTTACTTGTACCAAAAAGTTATAATTTTCAACACTTTACTTACATTTCTTACAAATTATATAAACTTTACACATTATATACAAGTTTATACAAGATTTAAAAAAAAAATATATTTTTGAGACAACCCTCCCCAAAACCGGCCATAGGGGAGGGTGTGTTATAAATGTTGAGTATGTTTTCTTGATTTCATTAAATGATCCAATACACAAAAGTCCTACTTAACTTATTTCTACTCATTCATTTTCACTTCATTTTCTCAAAGTGTTAGAAGTAATATTTCTCTCTTTTTGGGGCTTCATAAAACCGGTCACAACATCAAGCTCACAAGGGATCAAAATTTTCAAGATCAAGTGTTATTTCAATCTAGTTCATATCCTTTTTATGGTTTTGAAATAAAACCAAGGATATTTAAGTTAATCCTTGTTACTTACACCTCTTCACTTTCACTAGTAAGCATATTCTTATCATTTTCATGTTTCCTCTTCATTTTCATATGTTTCTTTTCATCTTTGGAGCTTATATGCAAGTTATGTGATTTATACCATTTATTTCATGATTTTAGAAGTTATATATACTTATGGTCATCCTATAATTACTCCCATGGTATTCTTTGGTCTTGATGGTGATTAGGAACCCATGACACCCTAAGAAGGTGTATGGTAGGATTAGATTAGCTTTGGAGTTGATTTGAAGGGATTAGAATAGGTTTTGTCAGAGAAAAACTATTTTCGATAAGTATATTTTGTGTTCTGTCCTTGTTTTGCTTTTCTGGAAAATCCGACAGTTGGTACTAAACTTTGGCCTTGATTTTTAGAAAATATACTTTAAAAAGCATCCGTGGCAGCTTGCGGATAAAACGGACTTATAACAAGAAAGTTATGGATTTTACAAGTTTGACGACGGAAAATATTATTTTCAGAAATTTCAGCAACATGTTTTTATTTGGTCCGAGTCAAAAATGAGCCTTAAGCTTCTCAAATTATTTCGACTTGTCAAAATTATATTAGTTTACTTTGATCTGAAGCTAGGGACGTATAAAACGTGAAAACGGTTTGAAACGACAAAGATATGCACTTTTTCATAAACTTGCCGTAACTAATTTTCGCACTCAATTAGCCAAAAACCACCATCTTTAACCCTTATTATCTTTATGATCGAGACCTTTTGGATGAAAACTCCTGAACTGAAACTTTTAGATATCGATACAAACTTTCCAAAACCGTCGAGTTCGTTCTCTAACGATCGACGTACACCATTACGACTAGTTTTCCAAAGCCAATTTTGTTAATTTCATAAAAATTCGGCGACATTGTTTTGCGACGAAAAATGGTAATTTCTCTAAAATCATTATAAAACCATTGTAGGATGACATTTTGACGTAAAAACATGTAAAGTGATTTTTGATTGGTCAAGACGTCCAAAAGAGTATTTTTGACGACGTGTGTAATATTTTCAACACTCGTAAATGGTATAAATAACATACGGAATGCATGCATAACATTACATTGCAATTCATGACATATCATATCATTGATAATAGGTCGGTTAACGATTACATTATACCTCGGTGTACTCACTTTTGCCATTATTCCAGTTTACCAAGTGAGTTCCATAGCCCCACTTTTCTTGTTTTAATGCTTTCATACTGTTTTGGGGAGATACATGCTCAATTATTTTTATTACATTCATGACTATTTGCAAATCATATGTTTAGCCGAACTGAATGCTTAGTCATGCGTAGTAACATTATTGCCATACTTAGAATTTCCATATTATATTCATTGGTCTAACGGTCTTGGTATATTCATTGAGCTAACGGTCTTGGTATATTCATTGGTCTAACGGTCTTGGTATACGATTATGGACTAACGGTCTTGGAACGATTTGAACATACACTATATACATTTCGGCAATGGGTTGTGAACACACAGGTTGCAAGTTTTGTATGGGCGGGACTTGGGCGAGTGGATTCACAATGCCTTTACTGCATAAACGATTTCGATACATTGAGCCATGCACTATTTTGTGAATTCATTTGACGATCTCCGTTTGAACATAAACTATGCATATTCGGCGATGGGTTGTGAACACACGGGTTGCAAGTTTTGTATATGGGCGGACTTGGCCGAGTGGATTTACAATGCCTTTGCTACATAATCGAGTTTGATAGTCTTTACATTTCAACGATTTACAATGCCTTTGTTGCATAAACGATTTCGAAAGGCTTTACATTTCAAAACAAACTCTATGAACTCACTCAACCTTTGTGTTGACACTTTAGCATGTTTTATCTCAGGTATCTAAGGCATACACTTCATGGCATGCATTTGGACACCTCATGGAGTCGTGGTGACGACAGCGTCTCACTTGGTTTTTACATACTTTAAAACATCGTTTGAATTGTAACAACTTATTTCCGCCCAAGTTGATTTTCATTTGGGACCTATCTTTGTAAACTCTGATTGTTTTATTAAATCAAACGATGTATTTTCCAAACGACACTTTAGGTCGTTCAATATAACTGTGATTGTGATGCTATGACAGTCAATCCCCAGGAATTCCATTCCGCAAAACAGGTAATTTGGGGGTGTGACACCATGGGATTTTTGATTTTTCACTAATTATTTTGTATTTTTGGTGATTTTCTATTTTTGCTTCTAAACTGAATTTTAGGATATCTAATAGCTTTTATAAGCTATCTAGGAGCTTATGTGGCTTATTTCAGTCCATATAAACAACCAACAACAACATTACCATGATATGAGATTTTTGAAAGGAAATTTGCATAAACTGAATTTGATACTTAAACACTGAAATTGATAATTTCAAAAGGTTTATTACACAATAGATACTTGAAATACAAAGCTTTGAAACTAAAATAAACACTGAAATTCAAAATTAATCTAAAACGACATGAAATTTAAATATTACACTAGATATCTTTATACATTGCATTTCAACCTTCCTTTATAGACTTTTGTGAATCTCTGATGACCTCTGAATGTTTCCCACCACTTCTGAGCCATTGGATTATTGAAATGCATCAAAACCGTCCACTTGGATTTTGGCGCCAAATATTTCTTGAGCAGGTTTGATCATTAATTGGGTTGGTTTCAATCAATTAAAGATTTTTGGTGTTAGTGAAGGTGGAGGGGACAAGGTAAGGTGAGGGAGTTGAAAAAGATGGGAAAACCATGACTGGTTTTGGGTTTACAGAGGTTGAAGAGGAGAGCTACAGTAGTGGTGGTATTTTTGGCGGGCGTTGACCTGTTTTGACCGAGGAGTATTAACACCGGGGTTCACAATTGGTATTGGCAGGGGTCAAGTGGTATTTTGACCTAGCTCAAGGGTCAAGCCAAGGGGTTTTGGGCTTATGACTGGATTGGGCTTATGTTGTGTTGGATTGGGTTTGGATAACAAAGGGTGTCCGGTTTGGTTTAGAATAAGCACAAGGACCAAATTTGCAATTTATCCAAACTTCAAGGACTGAACTTGACACTTTTCCAAACTTATCACAAGGACTAAACTTGAAAAACTTTGATAGTACAAGGACCCTTTTTGCATAAAATTCCATTTTAAAACATCCAAGGACTAATTTTGCAATTTTTCAAAGTTTAGGGACCTTTCCTGCCATTTGACCAAAGAATCATTCAAGGACCAAATTTAACAACTTAGAATATTTCAGGGACCTTGAATGACAAAACTTCACATTTTTGAATTCCAGGGACTAGATTTGACAACTTTTGAAACTTAGGGGACTAAAACTGCCAATTTTGCAAACTTGATACATTTTTCATCTGATTTTGATATTTTGCATTTAAAACACATAAAACACTTGTTTGTGATATTTTCATCATTTTAATGCATTTTTGAGTGTTTTCAGATGATTTTGCAGTTTAGATTGTACAAAAATAATGAGTATTTAGACACTCATCAACGGACCACAATGTGTAAAGACGGGTAAAAACGGATGAAAGCGTGAAAAAATTGATGAAAGCGTGTTAAAACGGACCACGCAAAGGCGATAAAACATGAACTGGCTAAAAACGGTAAAACGGATGAAAACGTGTAAAACATATGAAAAACGGAAAACGATGTTAGAGGAAACGGTGAAAGCGTGTAGAAAGGATGGCGATGCACATAAGCGGACGAAAATGTGTAAAACGAAAAGCGAAGCGCATGAAAATGTGAAAACGAAAGCGAAAAAAACGAATCACGTGTAAAAAAGAATGAAATGCGCAAAAGCGGACGAAAATGTAAAACGGATGAAACGTGCCAGATAACGTGAAAAAAAAACAAACGAATGAAAGCGATGAACGCGGTAAAGCTTGAACGGACCGCGTGTTAAAGCGAGGCAACGTCGCAAAACTGCGAAAAACATACTGAAACGTAAGAAAACCAAATTTTAAGTTATTTTAAACGATGTTAGTATAAAGGACCAACGATAAGTTTAGGTCCAAATTTTAAATATTTTATGCGGGTTAGCATAAAGGACTAAATCTGAGTTTTTTGGTAACGCGTACACATAAAGGACTAACGATAGAAGTTAATGAAAAAAGAATGTTACATACAATGAGAAAAAGTGACAAGTTAACTGCATTTTTAGGTGATTTGCCCTTGTTTTTTTTGGTGATACTATACTTTTTACGACCAATACTTTTAACATGACATTCTTTTTAGAGCAAATTACATGGATGGTCCTTGTGGTATGTCAAAAGTAACAACTTTCGTCCCTTGACATTTGGAGTTACATTGGTAGTCCTTAAATTGGTGAACAAATAATACACCAGGTCCCTAAACTGGAAGTTTGAAGTTTCACTGATAGTCTCTAAATTGAATCAGAGGGACCTGGTGTGTTATTTGTTTACCAATTTAAGGACTACCAATGCAACTTCAAATATCGAGGGATGAAAGTTGTTACTTTTAACATACCACAGGGACCATCCATGTAATTTACTCTTCTTTTTAACTTATTAAACTTTATACTACTTACTGTTTTAAAATTTAAGTTCATTTGAACTTTTTAAATCAAATTTTGACATTAAATATTTTTATTTGTATTATCTAATACTTTGTGCAAAATATATCAATAGATTGTGTTTTAAATGTACTTTTCATTGGTATAATTTTCATCAAACCTATTATAGGGGTATTTACATACATCCCCATATCCCAACCAATATTTACATATTTCCCCAAACACAAGTTTTTAATGCATGATGTACAATGCTTTTAAAGCAAGGTTTGAAGAAATATGTAAATATTAGTTATGAAATGTATGTAAATGACCCAATATTATATAATACAAATAAAATTATTTAAGGTCAAAATTTAATTCAAAAAGTTAAAACGAACTTAGGAGAGAGATACTTTTAGTTTTATAAATTTTAATATAAATAAAATTATAAAATAAAAAATAAATGAACCAAAAAAAACATAAGAGGTATTGTTGGTACTTTAAGGTATCAATAACTCATCACATTTCTTTTAAGGTTGTGTTATTGGTACCGCTCTTGGTCCACCAATAAGTGAAAAAAATACAAACTCCAATCCATTTGACCATCTGTTTAGAGGCATGGGTACAGTGGCTGGTGGCTCAAGCCAATGTGCTCGGCGCGAGCCTATAACGCGACAACCCACACCGGGGCTGGGCTAGTAAGGCCTGGCGCCGTGGCCACCGCCCCCACGCCAAAGGTTTCTTTTGGTTTGTTTGTTTTATTTTGGTGGGTTGTTTCTCTTTTTGTGTGTTGTGATGTGTTTTTCTCTCTTTTTGCGAGGTTTCAGGGTGTTAGTGATGAAGAAGATGGAGTATGGTCGCGTCAGGAATGAATGAAAAAAAAAAAAAAAAACCCTGGTTAAAAGTGTAACTAATTGGGCTGTGGAATATTTTGTTACTTGAGCTCAATAGTTGTACAATAACTAATGCCATTCAAGGTGTCAAATTTTTATTTTTTATTTTTTATTTTTATTTTTTTTGAAATATTTTGCTACATGCTCGTTTATGATAAGTCCTTTAAGGGCCCGTTTGATTTGTACACAGGAATCACAATATGTATAGGTTTGATAATGATGCAGAATGACAATCGGTATAAGGATTCCAATTCATTTATTTGGATGAATATTGCTATATGGGTTTGTTCTTGTTGACCCCACATCAATTTGTTGTATACATATATTTAAAATAAGCATAGTGGGAACATTTTGAATATTTAAACCAAATTTCATTGGTATAATCGAAGCATGGTGGGGACACTTTTGAAAATTTAAATCAAATTCATTAATTATGAGGTACAGAGGAAATGGGTTTCAGAATACCCCATATATTACCCATCTATGAAGATACCTTCACTTGATAGGTATCCTTAAACCCATATATGTATAACAAACACATTTAATGACTTTCAAACTCATAGCCTCATACCCATACATGTAAAACAAACGGGCCCTAAGTTTATTAATGGTTGACAAGAACTAGTCTTTTATTTAAAACTGAAAAAAAAATTAAAAAAAAGTAATAATAAATAAAGTTCAACGGCACCATAAAAACTGATGTTATGCTAGGGAGGTGAGTTTTGGTGCCATAACCAAAAGTGGTGTTATGGGAAAAAAGTGCTGAGGTGGCACCACTTTTTTCCATGGCACCACTCTCGGCACCAAACGATACCTAGCGCTCTAAGGATAGAAAGTTAGGTAGCTGGGATGACAGACTTATATATTGCTAGTTACTAATTACATGCCCATAATTGCTAAAACCAGATCAGTGTACAATTTTTGATTAGTTTAGTCTAGGTAATGTATGATTTGATGGTTTGGTGTTAGTAAATATTATTATGGAAAACATTATCTATAAATATATGTTATTTATTTTTATTTAGGATCTGTAAATAAATGAATTGAATAGATGAATGATTATTTAAAAAAAAAAAGGAAAGCCCCGATGTTATGCTTGGGGAGGGAGTTGGTGCCATAGGCCCGGTGCTTGTGAAAAAGTGATGAGGTGGCACTAGTTTTTTTCACGGCACCAAGTTTGGCACGAGACTGTACCTAGCTCTCTTACAATACAACACAATTTTTTTTATTAGTTTCTGTTTCGTATTTTTTGTTAGTTTAATACTCTTAACTTGTTAAATTTTCTTATATAAACAAACCTAAAAGAAAGAAAATAATAAATAAATAATAGACTAAAATACACCGTTAGTCCCTAAACTTGTACAGAAGCATCATGATGGGACAAACCTTGCATTTTTCATCGTTGGGAGTCCCTTGACCAATTTTCTGTTAGTCAACGTATGTTATTTTCCCCATGTGCCGTGCACATGAGGGCAAAATGGTCATTTCATTATGTTGGTTAATTATTTTGGTGGTCTTGGTACATTGGGAAACGGTGTATTTAATCAATATTATTATACCATCGCCACCACCACCCTCTCTTTATCTTTTTTTCTTCCTAAATTTTCTAACTTCTCTAAAATTAACACCATCATTATTCTCAAATTTTATAAACTCCTCCACAAAAAAACATAATCTCAATCAAACAACATCACTATTCTCTCTCTAAAATTAACATCATCACCATTTTCAAATCATATAAGTTAGATTAAAGACCCAAAAAATTAACTTCGATTAAATCAATCTTTATATGAACAGTTTGCTGCTAACTGAAACGTGCAAATAACAAACAACATTTGTCAGCCAAATGTTCAGTTTAACTTTTATAATTACAAAATAGAATAATCTAGCTGACTTAAATCAACTTACTAAGTTTAGGTAGGAATGTCATTTTAAAATAGTTTACTAATTCATCTCGTTGTTGCGTTTTCAAGTTGCAAATAGTCAACTTTCAATCAGATGGATGCAACTTATGTAAAATTATTTACTTCTTCTAAGGTGAAATAATTACTATAGTTTTGGTAATCAGTTTGGGACTTTGAGAGTGGCTATTAGAAATTGATTATTAATCTATTTCAAAACGCGATCCCAAACACCACTCTCTACCACCACACCTCCTTAGAGGGGGCAATTTCAATCATTTACTCAAAAGTACGTTTATTTGAGTTATGTTTAATCTCCAAACACCAAACGGGTAAAATACAAAAATTGCTTCAAAGTAAACAAGTCAAATGGGTCAAAAGTTGTCGCAAATTTAATTCCAGTGCATTAAACCTCCTAATTTATTTTACTAAAGAAGAGCATTACTGAGATAATATAAGGTTCAACTGATATGATATACGCCACTGCTTAATTTCTTGGTAGTCATGACAAGGGGCAATTATGTAAATTCAGATCAGAAGGTTACTATAATAGAACACGTTGCAGTTGACAAGATAATAGAACATTATAATCTTCATCACAGAAAGTTTATATAAAGATTGACTTTAATCGAAGTTAATTTTTTGGGTCTTTAATCTAACCTACATGATTTGAAAATGGTGATGATGTTAATTTTAGAGAGAGAATAGTGATGGTGTTTGATTGAAATTATGTTTTTTTGTGGAGGAGTTTATAAGATTTGAGAATAATGATGGTGTTAATTTTAGATAGAGAAGCCAAATTTAGAGAGAGAGGAAAAAGATCAAGAGAGGTGGTGGTGGTGATGGTATAATTTTATTGATTAAATACAATAGTAGTCCCTAATGTTGTACCAGATACCGAAATAATTAACCAAAACAATGAAATGACCATTTTGCCCTCATGTGCACGGCACATGGGGAAAATAACAGACGTTGAGTAACAGAAAATTGGTCAAGGGACTCCCAACGATGAAAAATGCAATGTTTATCCCATCATGATTCTTCTGTACAAGTTTAGAGACCAACTATGTACTTTAGTCTATATAATATATAGACTAAAATACTGTGGTGTCCCTAAACTTGGCAGGAGAACATCACGATGGGACAAAACTCACCCTTTTCATCGACAAGTCCAAACCTTGTGTCTTAAATGCCAAATCAGTTCTTTGACCAATTCTGTTAGTCAAAGCATTTAGTAATCCCCATGTGCCTTGCACATGAGGGTAAAATCGTCATTTCATTGTTTTGGTTTATCACCCTTCATCTTCATCTTCCTCATGGGCTAAACCCAGATTCCGGCGACCTTAAACCCAGAATCCGGGGTCCAAGAATATCTTTGAACCATAAAGATTAAGACACAAACTCTTTTTATAACAGTACATAACAGCATATGTATACCAACTTTAAAAGTACCTTGTATCCAACAGTGTCTCCAATACTTTCACCTCTTTCAGAAGATATTTTTTCGGCAACAAAAGCGTAGAGAGGAACATCATAAGCTAGCTAGTTCACGAAAGGCGATATGGGTCAGAAAACAACCCATAACAATTTGGTGTTATAAATGTGGTCTCCCAGGCCATGTAGCTAGGGACTGTTTTTATGACATTACTTGTTGTATTTGTGGTAGGGGTGGGCATAATAAAAGCAACTGTTATGTTATGAAGAAGCTTGTCCTCGTCTGAACCTTACTTGTGATTATTGTGGTATCAGGTGGGTATATCCCTGCTTGTTCTAGGTGCAAAGATGATATCGCATAGGACTAAGGGTCGTATTGAATATCATTATGGTCGAAGACCTTATTAACTATGTGTTTTTTTATTTTATGATATCGGTGGTGTTTGATACAATATTAGAGTTTCATCATTTGTTTTAATTTTTACTATAGCCATTATTAAGTTGTTATTGTTAACTCTACAGTGTTGTAACGATGTTGAATTGCTTTAAAACTTATTCCATCAATCAATTGGAAGATGGACCTTGGACCAAACTTAGATGTTATAAAAAACGATATTGATTTGTTAGTTGTATTACCATACAGGGAAAGAGGCGCGATGAAAACATATACAGTATATCTGTTAACATAAGTGCGAGTGCTCTTTATCTCGTAGCTACATCAAAACACAATGTAAGAGATAGTATTTGACCATTTACCATTGCGTATTGAGTGTTATGTTTCTGTGTATTCCAACCATTTGCGAGAAGACCGACTTATATGCAATGGTAGCACAAAAATATATTTAGGCAACATTATTGATCATAACTGAATAATTTACAACGGTATAAGTGTGGCTCATATCTTGAGCTAAATGCAGCTTTTACGAAGAAAAAAAAAACAGTTGCAAATCTATGTGAGGCTTCATATGGCTCGGTCCTCGGTATATAAAAAAAATGTTTAGATAATGCTTGTTTTCATGTTGTCTTAATCTTTATGGTTCAAAGATATTTTTGGTCGCCGGATTCTGGGTTTAAGGTCGCCGGAATCTGGGTTTAGCCCATTAGGAAGATGAAGATGAAGGGTGATAAACCAAAATGAAATGGCGATTTTACCTCTGTCAAGCAGTAGGGGACATTAAGAGCTTTGACTAACAAGAATGGTCAAATGGTGATTTGGCATTTAAAGGCCAATGTTTGAACTTGTGGCGATGAAAAAGGTGAGTTTTGTCCATCGCTGATGCGTCCGCCAGTTTAGGAACCAACGGTGTATTTTAGTCTAATATATAAATACTATAACTAGTAGTTTTGGGAGTCTTTATAACATATCCATTTCTTTTACTTCACAAAATATACTAGCTTACTAGACTTTTTGGTGTGTTAGATTAAAAAGCTTTGACTTCTAGTTTTTAAGTAAAATTTTCAATTATATACTTAAATTATGAAGAAAAAGAACAAGATTTTAATCGTTGGGTTAAAACAATGTTGCATGATAAAACGGAAAATATAAAAATTCAACACGGATTTAATTGTTGGGTTAACACTTGAACCTGTATCTTTATTACTAGAAAAAGAGAATAAAAACACGAGCCATGTTTTGAAACAAAACCCATTAACATCGTGGCATTTGTGTCGCACATCACCCGTAAATAAGTGTTTGGTTCTAAGACAAACCTTTTGCGAACACCAAAAAACATCAAACTAGATTTCAAACCCACATACAAGTTGCAAATAACACCCCTTATTTAATAGGCAGTGTTATTCTGTTTGACTTTGGATTAAGGAATTTTTGACAACTATTTTAAAAGAGCTTTCGTTTAAACCCTTGATTTATTCAACACAGGATTTATTCCTTCCTGGGTTTATTCGTCAAAAACAGTTATTAATAGTTTAATACAACCAAGACTTTGATATAAAAAAGATTTGTGTTCTTGATGCGACTACTAGATTAATGGATTCATCTGTTTCACCCCCTCTTCTAAGTCAACAGGTATTTGTTACTTGTGTTTTTTATAAATGTTCTATTTTTTTTTAAAGATGTTAATCAATGGTGTGTTTGGGTGAATAAATATGATTTATAGGTTTAAGTCGTTAAGGATTTTCAGCAGGTAGTATTTGGTTTTGCTTATGCTGTATTGAAACATTATAATTATATAATCAGTTTTATGAGTGTTTGGCAATAGTTAAGGACTTCAAATGTAAAAGACTCCGAATCAAATAATCAGTTTTAGTACCCGTGAAACTGGTTTTTCAAAGTGATCATGATTAGTTTAACTACTATATCCAAACTCAGAACTGATTATCTGCCGTGTAAAATGCTATGATAGGATGAGAGACTTCAGCAAGCAATCGTAAACACCTTGTTAAGAACTGCAAAACCGATTTCTTTAAGTTGCTACTTCAATGTTGTTTGATCTTTATGGTTAGTTGTTGGGTTTATTATCTATGTAACTCTTACCCCAAAACGAACATACTGGTGGCAAAACCACGCCAATGTAAAATCCATCACTGTAGAAAGAAGCAAAACACAAAATGTGGTTCTTGCTGTATTTCATTTTTCGCCTCCAATCTTCTGTTTTAATGAAATTTATAAAGAATTGCTACTTGTACTTCCGTTTTGTTTAGGAGGATCATTTTGTAGCATCCATAACCGAGGAACATGAGACAACGTGCTGGGGATGTGGACTTCGGCTTATTATTGCACCTTATGCACCAGTTTTTAAATGTGGTTGGTGTGGAGCCATTACTAATCACAATGCACGTAAATCCGATGGTAAATACTCTTGGTTGAGACGTCTTCAAGACTGGTGTTTTGTCACTATTCTCCTGCTTTTTATGCTTTTCATTATAGGTATTACTTCGAATCCATACTCCTTTTCCTTACATCATATAAGCTTAAGACATATATGTTCATATGTGTTCAAATGAACTTACAGGTAGCGGTGTTTGGGCTATTTACCCTGTTGTATTTTCAGTGAGTAATTTTTGTGGTATATTCCATATGATTGTGACGGCTATTCTATCAATAAGCACAATATCAACATATGTCCTTGCTTCATTTCGGTCTCCTGGTGTACCGCCACTTATATCGTGGGGCAGCTACCCGGCAGTGGGAAGAGGTGGTCTTGCGGATTACAACTTTTGTCACATATGTTCAAAGCCAAAGTCACCAAACAGTCATCATTGCCGGTCATGTGGAATGTGTGTATTGGACATGGATCATCATTGCCCATTTGTAAGTGTTCTCATCTACTTCATCTATTATGCTAAATACTTCAGGGTAAAATCAAACAATCCAAATGATGCAGGAGGTTATACAAGTTATGTGGCTTTTACTTGGCAAATTAGTGTTACTATATTGTGAATATCAGTTCTAATAATTAGACAGGGTTTTAATATGTTAACCATCAATTATACTCTCCATATTGCAAGAGGTACTCTTGTTTGCAAGAACTAGCGACAATGGACAAAAGCTTCTAATTAGTAAGGAGGATAATATTTTCGCCCATGTTGACATAGACAATAGTTATTCTTGTGTATACTCTGCAAATTTAACATATTGCATCTCAAAGTTTACGCCAGTTATTTTACGCATCTAACAAGTCAAAAGACCTGTAGTTTTCTAAAAGTGTAGAATCTTTAAAAAAAATTATTCAAGATTAGTTTTTTATTAGTGAACAATTTTGGACGAGAAGTGGTTTTGGGTCAAGTCATCCCATTCATATATCTACCTCTAATTAGAGCCGGTACTGAAACTTGCTTGTATATATGCAGATCGGTAATTGTGTTGGTGCAGGAAATCACCGGAGTTTTATCCTCTTTCTTATCTCAGCAGTCACCAGTACTTTCTATGTCTCAGTCATATCTGCATACGTATTATACGATATCTGGCCACCATTACGCCACATTCCTTCAGTTGTGTTGACTAGATCAACGGTTTTCGCTGTCATCAAAGAAAGCACTCTCCCTTTTCTCATATCTGTAGAGTCTCTACCCGTCAGAGGGTTTGTACTAATTTACCTATTCTTTGCAAGTATTTCTGTGAAAATCGGTTTAGCTGTTCTTTTATGGCAACAACTTTGCTACATATACGAAGGGAAGACGTATCTAAGTCACTTAAGTTCAAATCCAGATGAAGTTGAGGAAAAAGACTGCCAAAATATTGTTAGGTTTTTTGGCTGCCCTTACCCTGCAACGAGATATGTGCTTACATTTTGGAATTCCAAGAAGAAACACGAGAAGTGAATACAGAGTGTAACATTTGTTTTTCATTTTGACTGAAAAGTTGATGTATACTAGAAATTAGCAAGTGTATGATTCATTTATAGTGTTTTATATACATCATTTAATAATTTTTTTTACAAGTGTAGGCACAGTTAGATTTCTTGTTTTCAACTCGTGCCTGTGTTTAATGTGATATGATTGTGGTCACGGTTAACCTCAAAAGGAAAACGCGAACCTAATAACCCAAAGTTGTTTTGACTCATTTCGGTTAACTTTAGTTTGTTATCAACTTTCAGGTGTAAAGCAATTTGGTTTTGTGTTTGTATGGATAGTATTAATGAATCATATCTGCTTATCGAATGTGTTTAACTAAACTGAACTTCGACCAGGTAGTTTACAAACATCCATTTGATCCATCTTCCTCCTAATATTCTCCGAATCTGCAAAATCACCAGCGCTTGAGAAGATGTTTGACAACAGCACATAATCACCAGAGTAGCGTCTCTCCAATTCAAATATTCTGCTTGTGATTCTCTTCCCCATCTTGACATTATTATGGTAACTACATGCCCCAAGAAGCGTCCTCCAAATAACAACATTAGCCATATCTTTCGGTACCTCCAAAGCCATTTTCTCTGCTTCTTCGAGCCTCCCTGCTCTCGCCAACATGTCAACCAAGCACCCGTAATGCTTTATATCAGGCGCAATACCAGACTCGTTAACCATTTTCCTGTAAAAAACTAAACCTTCTTCAACTAATCCTCCATGACTACAAGCACTTAAAATACTCAAATAAGTAACCCTATTCGGCCTCATACCAACTTCCTCCATTCTCCTAAAACAATCCACAGCTTCCATCGCCATTCCATGCATCGCAAACACAGAAATAATCGACGTCCACGACACTAAATTCCTCACATCACTCCCTATAAACTCAAAAACCCGCAAAGCACTTTCCACACTCCCACACCTCGAATACACATCAATAAGCGCATTCGTAACCCTTATATCCCTCACATAAAACCCATTCTTCTCTCCATACCCATGTACACACTCACACATCTCCAACCCGCCAACATTCCAAATCGCAGGAAAAACCGCCAAAACAGTAATCTCACTAACTTTCACCCCATCACACCCACCCACCACACTTTTAAACAATGTCATCGCCTCCTTATACCTCCCTTTCCGCGTATACCCGTCAATCATCCCACTCCACGTCACAACATTCCTCACCACCATAACATCAAAAAACTCTCTCGCCACATCAACTTCACCCATTTTCGCCAACCCAGTTACCAAAACATTCCATGTCACCAAATTCCTGTCAGGCATTTCATCAAACACCTTACGACACTCATCGAAAAACCCGCAAAAAACATACATATTAACCAAAGATGTTTGGACATGAACATGGGTTTGGAAGCCTGATTTGAAAATGGTGCAATGCAGCTGCTGGCCTGTTGTGGGTAGGTGTGAATTGGTGCATGATTTGATTAAATAGGCGTAAGTGAAGGAGTTGGAGAATAAGGGGGTGTTTGGGTGAAGGTGGTGTTTGTATAACAGGATAGAGTGGTGTGGGGTGTTGTTACTGAGTGTGTAGTGACGGAGTATGGTGGTCACTAGGGTGGTTGGTGGTGGTTGTGTGGTGGTGGTTGTTAGGTGGGCATGGAGCTGTTGGATGGTACGGTGGTTAAAGTGGTGGTTGTGGAGTAGTGATAGTAAGTGGTCTTTCCTCATTGGTTTGGTAATTAAGATAGTTCAGTTACACTTATGTATCCGATACCAGGCGGCCTCGAGACACCCATGAATTTTGTGTAATTGAGTTAATTTCTTATAAAAATCCCGATTTTTTATAAATGCGCCCGGTTTCAAATAATTGTATTTGTAGTCTTGTTTAATTTTTTCTAATACGATGACTTTTTGTTATGGCATCTGATGACTTATATAACCGATGAGTATCTCGCTTAGTGATACATGTTGGGTGTGTTTGTATTCTGGCGTTTGAAATATGAAGCTTGTTTGGGTGTCATTTGAATTTTGTATAACGCTACAAGTATTGTTGGATGCTACTTAAGAATCGTTATGGTTTTCGATACTATTTGGTGCTACACAACTAATTTTGTGTTGTCTAATGTTACTAAAAAAATAGTTGAATTTTTTATATTTATTTTTCTACGGTATAGTCAATTGTGAAACTTTTTTTATATGGATCATAATTTTGCTATATTTATAGATGTCACAAATATTTTAAAACTAATTCACGTATATAAGTGTGTATAATTACAACAAAACTAGACTATAGGTGTCACAAATGTTTTCACACTTTTACTTATAAACATCTTTTGCAATTCTCACACACTTCAGTGCCTGACATTCAAAAATGTTTCCACACTTTTACCTTAGACATTTGAATAATATCTCCACACTTATATGTGTTGGAAAATTTGTCACAGCCATTATTATCACACATGAACAAGTGTGAACTCTATAATTTTACACATTTTTAACTGTGGATATTTGGTCTTTAAAATGTAAAGGATTTACCTAGTTTTTTGTAGTGTGTTTATGAAGATATGTTTACTTGTGTTGTGTGTTGTTTCTTTAAGAAAACCAAATTTGAAAAATGAAGCTAAAGAATAAGAGAATCTATAGAGCATCCATTAATAAAGTGCACTAATGCACGGTGGCCAGTGCCATTAACTATTTTAAGACGAAAGCAATGTTTTGTATATATATGTTTTTTCTAGCAATAATTTTACGTATTTTAAGTTCCGGTGAACTACGTATTTTAATTTATTACATTTTTTTACATGTCTTCATATGGTTTAAATGAGATGCATCAATATTTGAGGATGTTACAAGTATAAGAATTTAAGACATTAATTATTTTTTAAATTTATATGTATGCTTAATTATTATGCTTAGCAAAAGTAACTTTCTTTTGTTGTAAATGTTTTTGGTCTTAAAAACTTTAAGACTACTATATTTAGAATGTCCCAAACCCTTTATAAAGGAGTATAGATAAGTTGTGGCTAACTTGCTAATATTGTCAAATCATGTGCTAATTCACTCCTACCCATAACCTCATAATATTAGAGTATCTACAATGCATCAAGTCTTTGAACACTTGATGCATTTAATGCATTAATTGCAAATCACATTTAATAACTAAAACTTTTACAAAAGACTTGAGATTCATCAAGCTTTTGTAAAAAGCTTTCCAAAAAGTCCTTGTTGCAATGCATAAAACCTTGTCAAAAATCTTTTTGAAATAGTGAAAAGTCTTTCTCAAATTTACCTATTGTAGATGCTCTTAGGGTGTGTGTGTGTTTTTTTTTTTTTTTTTTTTAAGTTTACTACCTCTTACTCTGAAGAGTACGTAAACAGACGGTGCTTTCGATGTTGCTGTTGTTTTTTCTTTTCGAAGTAAGGTTATTGACATATAACATCTTACTCAAGTAGTATGGGACTCGTTATCGCTTGTATCTACTCGCTTTTGTAAACTTTATAAAATATATTTGATTGTTTATTAACTATGTTATATTTATGATAAAAAGTCTTGTTTCATATTTACATAAGTTACTTATTATCGCATCAAGGTTGGTTTAATAAACAAATTGCAAAAACGAGCACTTAAAATCATTCGGACACTCATACAAAAACAAACAACATTTTTCTAGTCACCTCTTACCAGTAAGATGCGGTAGTCAGATTCAGACCCAAAACATCTTAATGAAACAAACACACCACTGAAAAAAATGTATCATTGTTTTCATCTATAATTACAACCATGCATAACAAAAGGTAATTACTAGTCATACACACTTAATTGATTTCATAAACACAACCAAAATACGAACTCTAGTTCTAAACAGAATGCTTACATAACCACGACCATACATAGATTAGTTACTAGGTCATAGACTAAATATCTACCCACAACCATTAGAAGGCAGTTTGGTTCTTATTTAGCGACAAGTCAAGAACAACTCTTCAAACTACTCCTCGGATGAGAACGAAAACCAGCTTTAACAGAAGCAGCACTGAAATCATCTAGGCTTTTCCAGGAGGGCACCTGCACACAACAAAGATATATGTATGATTATAAAGTAGCATGACTGTTATTATTATTAACTATGTGTAGCAAGCGGTATAGCATCATAATCTTATATTAACGAATAATAGATGTCCTCATAATCTCTCGTTCCATACTAAATAGCAGCTTATAACAACAAATACAAGAGACATTTACCTTGGTAATCTTAGGGTCCAAGTGCCTCTCAATTTTTTTCATAGCCATATACTCCCTAACGCCGCTCAGCAAATAGAATACAGCTCCTGTTGCGTTATACAGAGAATTTCTCAGATATTAATACCAAAACCACTAAAATAGCATGGTGGTCGTTTCTTTTTAATCTGGGATAGCCTTCTTTTGCTACAGCTTAATAAGTATGAGGAATATATGAATAGATAAATACGTAACAGCCATTACAAATATATTACCTTTTGTGGGGAATCGCCGCAAGTATACTTCAATGTCAGACTCCTCTAGAGAACCACTCTTTACTGGTAGATCAAAATTGATTACCAAACTAGCCTAATGTATAAAGATTGTTACAAAACATAATTAGAGTGAGACAAATCTCAAAACAATAAATTAAGGTAGAGTTCGGTTAACATTAGGAATAACTATGGGTTTAAGTTTGTATAACATAACGCAGACATAATAAGAACCATATAAGGAATCAATTCAATAAAAATAAAAATAAAAAAAGTGAGAGAAAAGCAAAGTGGGTGCAAACAAACCTTAGATGGAATAATCCCTTCTCTAAGATAATTGATATCAGTTGTTATTAGAATCTGAACACTATCGTGTTGTATCAACTCTTTTTAATTCTTGTTTCGTAAAATCACCATGAATCAATGACACTCGCAGGTAGTCATATTTGCTGAAGATTGAGTAATACAACATTTCCGCGAGTTCAATTGTGGGGACAAATATAACCACCTGTTTATCCATCTTCCCGAATTCTAGTATTATTTTCTTAGTGACCTCAATCTTGGATTTCTCATCAGGTAAATTCACTTTAAACCGCGTGACACGATCCAAAGAAACAGATTCCATCTTCACAAACAATCGCGTGAAACTGTACCTAAATGAAGATTACTTACTTATATTGGTTTACTAGTACTAGCTTATAATTGTCGAACAATGTAACCCTAGGTTGTGATGATTATTGAGTAATAATATATAGAGATTACATAAGTGAAAACCCGGGCTTGGGCTTAATAATAATGTGAACACTGAAACGAATGGAAAAAAAGAATTTTCCTCTTTGGAAAAACAACTTAAACCTTCGAATTGAATATCTTTGTTTTATGCATGAATATGTGATGTTGATCATATTTATATAGATTTAATTAACCGAATCCTTATAATGTTGGTATTCTAGTTGGATATAGATTGAAAAAGAATAACCAACCTAGCTAATTGGTGTCATGCATGGTACTCCGTATTAAATTGCTTGTGATGTACGTTAGACTATGTTTATCGTGATACCATCCAAGAGTTGAGATTCATATAGAACTCATATTTGACTATTTGTCATAGAACCAATTGACCAAATATAGCCATCTATTTTTTATCTAAATCATTTTTCACCTTTTTTTTTAAAACAACATATCTTGCAAACGATAAATCTTCAGGTACAAAAATATAACATTATGACGAGATTAAATTATCTTCAAATAGCATTGTTATATACTTTTGACGAAGTTTTTTTTTTATACCGCCTAATTTAAAAATCACATGTGATTTGATTTTTAAAAATCACATGTGATTTTGTAAACAAATCACATGTGATTTTACAAATCACATGTGATTCTTCCGACTTAAATTTAAAAAAGTCCGTCGAAAGTATATAACAACGATATCTATAGAAAAGATAATTTAATTCTCGTTCGAAATATGATTGATTTTTTACAAGGCGTAATAATTAACGGTTTGTGAGATATTTAATTTTTAAAAAAATGGTGAATATATTTTAATAAAAGAAATGAGTGATTATGATTGGTTGATTGGTTCTATGACAAATATGAGTTCTATATTTAACTTTTCTCTACCACCCAATCGTTTAGAGGGCATAAAGGACACAAACAATTAATATTTTAACTACATCATAATGCATTTAAGGTCATTTTCAAAAAGGAAGTCTTAAAAAAAATAAGCCTACATACTTACTATAAGAAGAAGACTTAAAATTCAATACATCTCATTATTCAAAATTAAATGCAGACGTTTCCATTAAATTAAATATAATTTTTAAATCATTTACAGCTCATTATTAAAAACATGTAACCGCTAAAAATTACAGTATTATTATCAGTAATGATTATTAAAAACATATAAACGCATCCACTATATAAATACACACAAATCATTTCAAATCTCTCTCACACACATCTAAAACGTCGAAGAATAAAGCCGAATTAATGTACCAAGCCACATAAATTTTAGTCATTACAGACTACGATACGCTGAAGTTCTTGAAGTTATATTAAAAGTACATAAAAGGAAAAAAGACAAGTGCACGAACCGGTCACTTGGTGACCTTCAATTTCTTTACCCAATCTGCCACATGTCACAATATGGTTGGCTAGCTCTTGGTACAATGATACATGTTTAGTGATATAGACTATAGAGTACTATGCATGCAAGGTTGGGTTGTTGATAAATGATAAAAAATTCTGAGATTTGTTGTATGTATTAGTTGTATAGATGAAGAAATAAGAAAATAATAATTTACTAATGAATGATTGGGTTATGGTAGGTTGTTGATAATCATCCTTAGAGCACAAGGTATGAGGACTGCGTTTAATTCAATATTGGTATTTCAGATGACCGCTAACATAGCATCACCTTCCAATAACACACCAATAACTCAAACAACCCTCCCTCATAACACACCACTAACATCACATGTAGGTCCCAAGAAAATATTATCACCAAATATACCACTCACTCACAATAAAAAAACACAATAACACATAAAAAGGTGCATTTCAAGCTTGAGCAGTGGGTGGCTCAAAACACAAAAATTTATTAAGGCAGCAAGTTGTAGGTAAGATGTTGGCATCTGCGAGAACAAGATACCAATACTACTTAATACCAAATTAACGACACCTCATACCTCACGGCGTGTGTTTATATCATGCCAAAGTTACTCATTTTTGTAATAGTTAATCATATACATTAAAATATGGAATTGCAGCCTACAAACGTTTAACTTGAAATTACTAAAAACAATTACGTATATTATCTGAAGAATAGGTACAAAACAAATGGTGGAGTTAAAGACAAGCACAAGCAAAACTCTGACCAGAGTACATCTATTTTGGGATATAATGTTCCAACGGTGTCTAAACATCCTTTTGAATACAGTAAAGATGCAAATGAGATTTAACTCTGGAATTAAACCTCGCTTCTGATCTTTTGGCAGATGATGCACAAGTTGTTCCTCTATTCAAAAGTAATACAGCTGTATGAAGCGCAGGGGTTGTTCCTCGCATAAGAGCACAAGGTACCGTAATGTGTTATAAGTTCGCATAAGAGCACAAGGTACCGTAATGTGTTATAAGTATATATTAAAGTTAAAAGTGTTGTCACGTCAGATTTTGTAACTATAACATGAAAACTATGAGTATTACACAATACAAAAAGAGGCTCATGGTGTTAGAGGAGCACCAATACCCACAAATATAACAAATGCACAAAATAATAATTAAAAAAAAAAAAAAAATTGGTTATCACCATGGTTTAACACTTACGGTTGTGGTGGCTCCTAGCCATGAATATCCCAAAAAAAAAAAATACCTATAACGCCAGCACACCATGTGCTCTAATCATGAAACAAGCATAAAATAAACCCTTCTATCATACGCAGTCATGGAGCTTGGATAAGTTCATAGTAGGGGCCAACATGGAATTGTGTCATTTTGAAAGGGTCAATCCTTAAAATTGTTCTTATTTTAGTTTGTTTGTAGTAGGAAACAGTGAAATTTACATATGAAGGTCAAAGGTTTGGGGAGGTCAAGGGTCAATCCACAAAAAATAACATTTAACCGAGCTTTATATTTGTATGGAGACGAAGGGGCCATGTCTGTTCCGGGGGTTTAATTGAGTGTGAAGGGGACGAACAGGCCTTTTTTTGTAAACATGGGAAAACTTGAAGGGCCTCTCGGGACTTGGCGAAAAGAGATACACCACAAATTGCATTACTACATAAAAGCCTGGAGATAAGGTAACTTAATGCACCAAGAGATGGGATACTGTATTCCAGGAACCTTAACATCCCCTCTACCTGCTGCAAACTCAAGACAGCTCAAATCACTCAAATTCTCCCGATACACTCTTTCTGCTTCCATCGAACGAAACCATATCCCACTGGTAATTTATGGGCATTGATATGTTTGAACCATATGATATTATGATATGATTAGATAATAATAACGAAATATACGGAGTAACTAATCTGCTGACTAATGTTGTATTCAGATAGGGAAAAAGGTTAATAAGGTAGCAAGAAGGCTTGTGCGAATATCGACAGCAGAAGGGAAATGGCAGGGAAACTGGAACGCAGATTACAACTTCACACTTCGAGACCTACAATTGGATGATTTAGTTGAAGCTGGTGATCCAAAAAATGCACGTGTCTTGGTGTCTCTAACTATTCACAGGGTATCTCATTTCTCCCTGTTGTGCTTAGTGAAAACAATAAAGGTGGCAACATGGGCGGGTCGGTTGGGTTTAGTAACGGGTCAAAACGTGGAACTTCTTGGTACATGTCCAATTGGTTGAATAAAACGATAGAGGTGGCAATATTGTGAAAGTATCACAGTGTACACGTATGATAGCAAAAAGCATATTGTTATCAGCCAATTTTTTTGAATAAAATGTACACTGTGTAATACCTTCAACCCCCTCGACCCATTTCCTTTAGCTAATTTTTTTTTAATCGTTTAACCCGTCAGAGATGAAACATATCCCGACTCATTCATACCTAAATGGGTCAAAGTGCCGCAGCTAAAAATGATATGGGAATGTATTGTAAGATAAATGTGTGTGTTTTACCAGCATGCAGGCTTTGGGCTTTCAGTCGATGGGACAGTTGACACATCATTCACCAGAAAGTGTAGCAACTGCTCTTTGCCTTACTGCAGAAAGGTACTCTTGTGCGTGGACTGTTATGGTGTGAACTGTGAAGGTCAATTAGATGAGTATGTTATTGTATGCAAGAGATGTGTTATTTAAGTTGTAGGTCAAGTGCTTATTAATATTATTTGTTGCCAGATCACTTCCAACTTCAATGTATGGGTTCTCTCGACTACCAGCACTGGTGACTCAAATCAGCTGCCTGAGATTGGCAGCGACGATCCATCAGTAACTCTCTATGCATACATATACACTTTATAGATACACATAATATGTATACATAGGTCTGTATGTATGTGCATGCACTTCTGTGTGCGTGTGTGTGTGTGATCTTATATATATAGATAGATGCTGCAGAGTATGTAGACATATCTCTTTCATGTATATGTGCATATGCATGTGTATAAACAATACACATACATATGCGAGTGTGCGAGTGTGTGTGTATCAGTGTATGTGAGCACGCATGAAAGCAACCACAAGAGTGCTGAGCACCTTGACATTTTGCAGGTAATCTATGTGAAACCTGGATGTGAAGCAGATCTTGACTCGCTAATACAGGACACAATTCGACTCAACACTTCAGTGAATGTAAGATTGACAGGCACTCTACATACTGCTCAATTTGTCCCCAAAAATATAGTCCACGTTTAAACTTTAGTGTCAAATGTCTTCCTTCTGAAATTTATAACTAAGAATGATATTTTGGTTTTACAGGAACCCTAAGAACTATATTTTGGCATTTAAGTAGTAATGTATAACATATTCTGTAAAAATCTAATAACATCTATTTGTAACACAATCCTTGTTATGTGTTTGCAGGAAACCTGTTCAGATTTTTGTGAGAAATCAGAACTCGGGTTAAAGCGTAAGTATAGGCAGTGAACTTGTGAAATGTGAACAAATAATAGCTACAGCATACACCAAAAAAGAAGATTAAAAGTGTGTTAGATGCATCACATTGATAGATCAAACTCCTTATTGGAAGGTCTTTTTTCTCATTTGCAGAAATAAGCAAGGCAAATACTCCAAGTGTGGATAAGAGGTGGTCCAAGTTACTAGAGTTAAAGAACTTGTATCAATAACTTTATACGGTTAGTAATATGGTCTTGAATCTTATATTCAAATAGCAAATATGTACCACTCATCATACCGAAATGCACAAATAACTTTATCTAACCTTTCAGTTCCGCAGAAGATCAATGTCAACCAATAAAACTGAGTTGAGCATCGCCTATACTTACAAGAACAGAAGAACGTGTATTTTCTTTAGCACTAGGGGTGAACAGCTGGCACCCAATTTCAGGCTGCAATGTTGTCATCTGTATATATCTTATGGGGTTAGCACATTTCAATTTTGTTTACTCTGTATCTCTATGACACATACACAAAATACTCAACAAATAATAATTACTGGATATTTGCTAGTCTGCCTCATGTTATCTCCAAATGCGCACTTTGTGAGACAATTTGCTAGCCTAAGAATAAAACCCAAGGTGCAAGGAATATCCAAATGATTAACTATACAAGACCACGAAATATAAATTTCCAACAACCATTTGACAGAAAACAAAGTGAAGGCGGATATAAAGGTGACAAGTAAAATTTAACAATCTAAACAAGGCATCTATTTGTGATTAATCAAAAATCATGAATACAAAACAGCATCTATGAGTTATAACCATCTCAGAAGGTCAAAATTTTGATGGCAATAACGTTATCCTGTACAGCTATACAAATGTTACAAGTTGTCATTTGAAAAATGAAAAAGTTGCGCAGACTTAACTTAATCTGAGAATAAAGCCAAGTGACATCATGTCATTGGCCAATCAAGCTGTTGCACGGTTCCATTAACTATATTCCATGATCCATCAGCAATCTCATCAAACAGTTGATTCCAACCCCATGCTGAGTACCCCACAAAAAACCAGTAATCAGTCATGGACCGATTACGTAACTTTAGTTTTTGTATTAAATCAATAGTAGCCAATTGATCAAGGAAGTATATGTCTGGTAGAATTTCAGGGTGTTCATTCTTGTAAGATTGTCGAGTTAAAGAAACAAGAGGCAGTCCATGTGTCATGACAGGACCACCAAAAGATAAAGGTGCATCCTTCAAAGATTCTAACCCCTCTTCAAGTCCTGTGATGTAATCCCAACTGATAAGCTTGTTGAAAATCAGACCTTGAAATTCAGTACTATGATTTACTTTCACAACGAGAATTTTAGAACTGGCAAATGGATTTACACCGAATAGTTTGTCTGTTGCAACGAGTATGGAACCTGGTCGTATTTCATGTCGAGGTTCACTGGAGTCATACGGTATATGAAGTTCAGTCTTGTCTTTACTTCCTAATGTGTGTGTTTGGGTTCTGGCTTTTAGTGGAATCTCATTATTTTCCTTCGAGAGTGAAACATCTGAATGTATTACAGGTTCTGATGCATTTTTGTACGATTTGTCATCAGCTCCGTGTTCAGCTTCACTCCATAAGTTACCTATGACATAGTGAATATAAAACCTAAATGAAACACGTAATGTAGAAACCTATAATCAATATAGAAAATGAGCAATACCATACCAGAACAATAAATATAGAAAATTACTTTTTAATTATTTAGTTATAAGGCATTAAATTAGTCTTACAGCAAATGATTTAGTTAGACTCTTGGCTCTTCAGAAAAGATTTGCCAAATATCATTTTCTGCGAAAACACGCAAAAAAAAAAAAAAAAACAAACAGTAAACAAAAGCATTGCCAAATAGAGACATTAGCTTTGTATTAATAGATTATGTTATAACTTATAATGAAGCTGCAATCACAGAACAAAACTAGGTACATACGGAGATTTGTATACGCTAAGACTAAGTTGTCAGATGATTGTATTGTAAACAGTTGTTTCCTTTTATAACAATCAATACGATTAGTATACATACATGGCCTTGTTTGATGTATCTTTCAGTGTAAATTACTACTAAATTTACAACCAGAGCCTACTGAACTCTGAGCATCTATGCTAGAACCTAATGGAAAAACTGAAAATCCTAACAAATGGCCATCATATCAACAAGTGACAATGAAGTTACATTAGCTATGTCAAAGGATTTTAGGTTTGAACAAGCACAAAATAAAAGTCTGACAAGAAATTACCTCGCTCGTTGTAAAGCCAATGAGAATCGCCACCTTGATCAGCAATAAATTTGATGATATTGGATACTGACATTTCCCCATCATAAGAGATTGATTCCTTCCTTTCTGCTGGATATAACAGCAGAGATGGGTAAAGATCCCTCTGCATATTCAAAGAAACTTAAACTATTATCAATGCACTCTAATAATAGGCTATTGTTTAACAGATTGAACTAGATGAGGCGAACAAAAACTGATGCCACAAGAGGTTGTTGTAGGCCTATTTGGTTGGACTAACGGTTGTATCACTAAGGGAAAACGTGCGTTAATCAAGATCCAACAAAGAAGAAGTACAAAGCAAGGAAACATCTGAAAATGTGAAATGGAATCTAAGTGAACCAAGGTAAACGTTTAATGAGATGCTATATAATAATTACAAATGCCTACTTTATAGAAAATGGAATACACAAACATAAAGGTCGCATACTCGGATTGAGCATACAATATTTACACTAAAATAAAACTAAGGGATGAACAAGTACCTTAGTTGACGACTTTAGTAGCAAACTACAGTCATTTTCTGTGCAATCCATCATATAGATCATTGGGAGCTTCAATATAGTATTATTTATGCCATCTGCAACATACCAAACTTTGCTTAAAAATAATTAGTAAAGAAGTTTAAGAACAAATAAATGGAAATAAAAGGGAGTAAAAGTAGATGGCGGCAAGCAGGCAACTTTACTAAATAAAAAGGCAAACGCCATCTACCAGTTCATCAGGACTTACCATTCCTTGAGAAGTATTCCTCGTTCCTATATTGACTTCTCACAATATTGTCATAACCCTTAAATGCCCGGTATATTTCACGAACCACGAGTTCCGTTCTCAGACAAAACCCACACCAACTACTCGTAAAAAGCACCAATACATCCTTCGTCCAGGCATTGTCAGCACTAAAAGAACCAGAGTGGTTACCAACAACCAACTCCCTAAATGTAGGACCACTAATACGCGGTATAGAATCCGCCTCATGAAAATCTTGATTAACAAATGGTGGGTCTGGGCTCTCTTTGGAGTCAGGAACAACAGACTTGGATCTTACATATGGTACAAGACTTCCATTGAGAAACATGTGAAGAAATCCAGATAGGGAAGAATTGCTAAAATCAGCCTCATCAGGATACACATAATGTTGATGTGAAATGGGATCAATAATAACCAATGACGGAATCTTTAAAGCACCAGTTAGAGTTTCTAGTAACCGAAATTGTCCATCAACAAAGAAAAACTGAGCACTTGTATTTGTATTAACAGATATCTTTTCATCATCACCCACATCTGACACTTGATCCTTTTGAAAATCAGTACTACTACCCATAAGACCTTTCTTAGATAGTTCTGCCACTTTATCATCAGATTTAACATCTTTTTCCGACACTGTAATATCAATATCATCAGAGAGTAGCTGAAAGCCTACATCTTTAGCAAGTGAACTCAATTTTCTTTGTTTCTTCTGTTGAAGAACATATTCCAACACTTCTTGCAAGGAATTACCTTGCAAATTTGAAGCAACATCATTAATAGTAATCTGCTTACCATCTTCAAAGGCCATGATAGTTATTTTGTCTTCCAGTACCGTTACCTTTTGAGATGATGTCGACAACTCTAATTTAGGATGCCGGGGAACAGTCCTTGAAGCATGACCTTCCATGAAGGGTTTCTGAGGCTTGACAACATTTTGCGCATTCTTTTTAAATGGAATATGATTATGTGACGCTAGTTCTCTAAAGACAGTAAGTGATTCTTTGCTCTTTCTACTGATCTTCAAGGAATCAGATGATCTGTCGATGAAAAGGACTGCTGATGGTCTATCTGACGGTAAACCAGGATCAAAGTCATACTCATCACCTTTAAGCTGTATTTCAGTGAAAATTAAGAAGTCAGCACATGGGTTTCAAAAAGGATGATATTGGTGAAGTTCACAGCTTTTCAAACATGGTATGTGCTAGAAGATAAAGTTAGCATGTACTACTGAGTACACATAGGAGACACCACAGAGAAACAACATTTGGGATGCAAAAAAATTAAACCAAACAAATATAATGGATAAATTAGCTAAGGTTCATCATCTTCTTGATCACTATTTACAGAAAAATCAAATCATGCAAGAATCCTAGGTATTAACAGTTCAAGAAACACTATATATGTTAGTAAAATATGACTGACTAGCATTCTAGAAAAGATATCACATTTGGACAAGATGTTCAGCAGACGTGGGAAAAAAACTTGTTTATGATCAAGAGACTTCACACCAACGTTTACACAATAGTAGAAGCCAGAGTTAAGAAAAGTAAACCTTCAAATGCGATTTCCATGGTTAACAGATAATTCAAATCATCTGATGAAGGTGGAAGATTCAAATCTACAAATGATGGACATACACTAATACAGTGTTACAAAACGAGGAGGGTGGTTATATTACCGTGTGACTGCGGGTGCACTTGTTTTCAAAGTGGGAATAACTACGGGTAAGGGCATGATTGAGGAGAGAGAAACCCAACTTTTATGGTGGGTTTGCAATATGTCTACTTTTGGAATGAAACTCATTCCCTCATTCCCATACCTAAATAACAAACACTGCTTAAATCTCTAATGAGCACAACTAATAAGAAGAAAACTAGCACACGTCCAGAAAGAAATAAGATAAATGAACCAATGACAAACGATGAGCAGTGATATAAGCTCACCTCCATAGCAGGTGATGCATCAATCTCTAAAATCCTTTTGAGATCACTTCCATTTCTGAAAACCTGTGCACAGCTAGGACATCCAGTAGTGTAAAGCATCATCGACCACGAACCAGTATCACAAATACCTAGAGATGAAAATAGTGATCTCTCAGACACATGACCGAACTTTAGCCTTTCAGGGGGCAGAAAGAATTCTCTGACAGAAGTAGTAAAATTGTATATGGAAGACTCAAACAGCTGGAACTCATCAAAGCTGCAGGATGCTCCATCGCTAGATCTCAATTTCTCAGCCTCCATGAAATCACTCTCATTCAGAGGAGCAAATTCCCCAAGCCCAGGAAGTCCACTAAACTGATTATCAACATCGCAGGTGATCCTTTCGTTTTCCATTCCCTGATTAAAGAAATAAAATATATACAAGTTATGACCAGCACCTTCATTTTCTTTTGCGCCTCATAAATAAGTGGAAACAGAAACTACCGTCCACCTTATTCTTCTTCCCGACAGCTGAACTTATTGCATCACTTTCTCCGAATAAACCTTTCCCATGAGGAACGCCTGCATGACGAAGCTTTCATTGGTACAATAGAATACTCTCTAACCAGAGAAACTCAAAAGCAGGTGTCCTTTCTAAATGCTAGATTATTTCCAGAAGCAATTTAGGATAATTAGGCTTTACTATAATAAACTTTAGCACTGTAAAATCAGTAATGTGCATGTTATTTGTCTCCTAATATAGAAGATTCTCGCGTTTTGGTGTAAGGGGTATACCATATTAAGCATTCAGATAACGAGCTACAACAGAGTAAGTTCTGGTCTTAAGTTCTCTATAAAAAGACATGAGAATAGTAGGAAGTAATACCCAAAGCGTTTTTAGATCCATTATTCATGAGTTTAGCCGTCAGTTTGGGTGTCCATCCACAGAACTCCAAAACAAGTAAAGCCTTGTCTGTTGACTCAAGGAATGTGGTTAGATCCTCCGCAGTTTGTAAAGACTTAAGGGGGATTTCTTCAGGCAAAAGTGACATAAGATACCTAAGAGATGATAATATGTTCTGAACCCGAAGTGCTCCTTGATACTTGTATGGCAAAGAATGGCGATAACATATAATATTTATATCCCCCGTAGCACTGAGACCATCTGCCAGCATCTTATCAAGATTTTTATGAACAACCATCAACTTCATAGTTCTGAATCCCTCTTTCTTTCTAGTGACTACGGCTAATTCCTTCATAAGAGATCGGGACTCGCCAGACCCTGAAAGTCAAATTGAGGCCTATCAGTTTTGTTAAGCATAAAATTTTGAAAAAAAATCCACCATTTATTCTTAATAAATTTAAACAAAGAAGTCAGACATGCGTATATCACTATATTTACAGTTGCTTAAAAAACATACATATATAGACTTATCAACGAAGACCATCCCTATCAGATTGCCCTGAAATGGATGTACTCCGTAATACTCATAAACTCATAATGTGTTGCTTTCAATCTCATTAAGTCTTCCTCCCTCTCGTTCTTTCTATAACCTCCTTCCATCGACAGTCACTAAGTTTGACCAAATTAACATTATGACATTCAAACCAACCCAATCTCTATTTAATTACAAACCACGCTACAAGCTGAAGTAACCAACAATAACACACCGATCAAATTTTGCCAACACTCCTATATCGTAAAGCAGCTCGTATCACATTAACTATTCAAACGGCATCTCCTCCTACCAATCATTTCTATGTAACCACACTAAACTTCCACTTAGCAACATAAAGCCCTAACTTCAATAATCACTAATCAAACCAATCATATTCGACTTCGCGGTCAAGTTTGCATCGAATTCCATCACTTGTCTCATTGTTCACTAACTAGTAGTAATCTATTATCACTTACTTTCAGAAATTCGGCCGAATTTACATTCAGACCACCAACTTAAACCTATCAAAGCTCAAGCTACCTTAAACCGAATTCTAAGCTGAAGCCGCCAACTATACCACACCGATCATCTTTTAACAGCAATAATAAACACTGCCCTACAGCTCACAATCTCACATATCATAATGCAGATCATTCACGCATTAACTATTCACACAATATGTCCTCATATATCGTAAACATGTCACATTAGGCGTTAGTTATTCTATAACTGGACTCACTAAACATCCACATAGCAACATAAATCCCTAGGCATAGAAACTTCAGAAATCACCTAATCAAACTAATAGTATCCGCTTTAGATGTCAAACTCGCATTCGCATTCGTATTCGATTCCATCACTTCTCTAACTAATTAATAATCAATACTAGTCTAATATCACTTACTCTCATTAACCTAATTTGTTTCATTTCTAACAATAATTTACACAATTCAGTACATAACTACATATCAGTTCATACAACAAATTTATATACAAAATGCACAGTCACGGCGGCGATACAACGGCGATACGATAACGATTGAATCAAATAATTTACATATAATACAGTGCACAATAGCTTGTATAACAAATCTATATACAAAATGCACAGTAGCGACGGCGATACGATAACGATTTAATCGAATAATTAATATATAATACAGTACACAATAGCTCGTATAACAAATATATATGAAAACAGCATTAAATTAAATTTGTAAAGTAACGAAGACGATAAGATAAGGATTTAACCGCTCATATAACAAAATTGAAGTATGAAAATATTGAAATGCAGGAGTTAGATTCAATCATTTAAGTATTAACAGATAACTAAGTGAATGTTTATATTACACGGCACGGTAACGATGACGATACGATAGCGATTTAATCGAATAATCTATATATTAAAGTACACAACAGCTCATATAACAAACTTATATATAAAAAAAATATAAAAAGAACTAAATGTTTTAAGAGATGTGGTAGTTACAAGGAACGGTGACGATAACGATGAGATAAGGATTTAATCGAATCTGAGATGAGAAATTGTGTGTGGTGAGGATTTGCCATTCTGATGATGACGTGTCGGATTTGGAGTGAGGTGATTGGATTGAGAGTGATGATAGTGAGATTATGATGATGAGGATGAGAAAAAGTAGGGACGGTGGTGAACGACGGTGGTTTAGCGTCATTAGTGACGGAGTGATGAGTGAAATGAGTAGTAGTGTGACTTGACCCGGATATCACGTCTGTTGCCCGGAGGTGTGATTGTCTACTTTGTTCGGATGCGGGTCGGATCATAAACCTATGTAATTCAGGGTGGTGGCTGTTTCTAAGATTTATTTCCGCTTATTTTATTGCTCGATTGAGACCATTTACTTATTTAAGCTTTACGATAATATAAACTTATAAAGTTCGAATGTGCCTCAACAAAGCATAAAATCGGGCTTATAAAAATAGCCGAATTTCATGAAAGTTGCTTATTTTTATAGTTCTCGATGGCTTAAGATAGATTGTTTTGCTTATTTAAGTTCATTATGATATGATAAACTTATGTTTCGACAAGTCTCAAAATAAGCCACAAATCGAGCTTATAAAAAATAAGCCCAAATCTATTTATGATAAATGCTTAACAAACAGAGCTAACACCAGGATAAAATAATAAAGTAAACTACACCATTCGATCCTTGTGTTATCGTTGGCCGACAAGAGTATCGTCCTTTTACCCAAAAATGCATCAGATATGTCCTTAATTGCAACGTTATTCACGTTGGTCCTCAATCAACTTCAAAACTAGCGTCGATGCGGCGTTAAACCTATTTTAGTCGAGGGTATTTTTGTCTTTTCCAACCCACACCACTTTTCCCACCCACAAGATCTTTCCAGCTTCTTTTATTTCTCATTTCCCACCTTAATATATAACCATCACATCCTACCTAAACTTTTTATTTTTCTTTCTTTCTTCCATTAACACCTCTAATCACAATAATTCAAGATAAGAAATGGTCAATTGTCACTGTGAAAGACGTGGTGAAACATCATGGACCAACATCAACCCGGGGCGAAGGTTTTTGGTTGCCCGATATGGTGCGCATCATGTTATTTTGTAAGTAAGAACATGGTTTTGATTGCTTTTATGATGTTATTAACTATTATTGTTTAATCTTTTTAACATGGATCAAATTGTCCTTTCCTAGATTGGGTGGATCCCCCAATGTGTGCTCGATCTGTTAACATAATACCCGGACTATTGAGATCAGCGAACAACCATCGAGGACAAATCCAAGTTCATGAGAACAAAGAGCAATGATGAAGAAGTGTCTTTATGTTTCTTGGGCTCTTTTGTTGATGTCTATTGTGTACAATCTGTTGACTTAAATAAGATTTTAAGTTAGGTTCTTTTATGGGTATCTAGTGTAAGTTAAGGTTATTTTGTGGTGTTTAGGTGTTTAGTGGATGTTTTGTGGTTTCTATGAATGAATCAAATGAAGTTGTTGGTATTCTTTTTGTGTTGAATATATTAAACCTAAGCACTAAAATTATAACTAAACCATATGATGAATGTGACCCATTAGCAAATAATGATAGTCAAACAATTAAAAGTCAAAGACTTGTGTTCTTTAAGTCATTGAATTACCAAAAAGTGACCCATTACCAGAAAGTGGAATAGACCCATTACTTGTTAAGTCAAATGGACCCATAACAAGAAAGTGAAAACACAGATTCTTGAAAACACAGATTCTTGACACATTACCAAATAGTCAACAAGTAAGTCTAATAGAACCATTACCACATACAAGCCAAATACAAAAGAAGTCAACTACATATTTAATTGCAATACCAAATACAAGCCATGATCATGGCATACAAGCCATGATCATACAAAATAGCCCAACTGCATCTAAGTTTTGCAGACCAAATACAAGCCATGATCATGACAGACAAGCCATGATCATACAAAGTCATAATCCTACTGAGACCATGTCCAAATACAGATAAGTAGTCATAATCCAAGCACAAGAAACTGAAATAATACATAAACAGCAATATCAACCAAGAACAACTACTTTCTTCCTTGGTGGACCTTTCTTCTTCTTTCCATCATCAACTGCAACTCCTTTACCTTTATCAGCATCACTAGGTCTTCTTGCAGAGTTGCCATCTTCCCCAGAAGCACTTCTAGTTTTCCTCTTCTTACCACCTCCCTTTGACTTTGATTTTCTTGGTCCAGTGAAACTCCTTGAGTTGTGACCTCTGGTTCCACACTTGTCACATGTGACAGTCTTGAGTTTCCTTGTCAGCTTACCATCCTTGGACATATGCACAGTATCAACCTCTGCCCTAGACTTCCTCCTTTCCTTTCTTGGTCTTCCAACCTGTGGTTGATGTTTTGGTGGTAGCAGAGTTGTTGGTACTGTTAATACAAATAAGCCGTAAAAACGTTTATTTATATTTTACGATCTTCTAATGTTTTGTCGATAACAAAAGTAAAATCATTTTAACGAAACAAATAGAGTACGTAAATAGTTTGAGTTAATAGTTTTCTAACACAATTAAGTTGTCACATAAAACACTAAAACAAGTATAAGTGATTTTATGATTTAGATACATATGTACAACAACTAGTGTTTACATATTGGGTTAAACATATACTTAAACTAAGTATACTAAAATGGGTAAAAACTAAGTGTATGCTAAAATGGGTAAATACAAGTATATACTAAATGGGTAAAATACTAGCAAATGGTTTTGACCCATAACCCATGGTTTTATATATACCACTTAACCAAGTTCATTGTATCTATAAAGAAAACCATGGATCAACCCATAACCCATGACCCATGACCCATGACCCATGACCCATAACCAAAAATACCCATGGGCAAAGAGGAGCGGACCACAGATCCCTAGCTTTGTGCTAGCCGGATCCCTTGTGGTAGGGATTCGTGGGATCCGGGGAACAGAAGAGAATTTTCTCTATAAATAGAGAGCCATTTCTTTCTCTCTAAACATGGTTTTTCACACATACTTCCCCAAAGTATTCTAACCCTCTAACCTCGGATCTAAGTGATCTATGTAGTTTGTCTTTTGTTTTGTGTGATCTACTAGGTTCCTCTTAAAGGAGAGATCACCACCTCTTGAAGACGTGCAAGCTCAAGTCCATGAGTTGCCATGCTTCGTCATCATCAAGACTACTAAGGTTCTCTTGTTGATAGTTCTTCCTTTCTCCATAGATGTTGGGTTGAAGGCATTAGTGAAGAATGCCAAAAGTGTCAAGATGAAAGCATTAGTGAAAGGTGCTCATCATCCGTGTCAAAAGCATTAGTGAAGGATGCTAAAGGTGTCAAGACGAAGGCATTAGTGAAAGGTGCCAAACGTTGTGTCAAAAGCATTAGTGAAGGATGCTAAAGGTGTCAAGACGAAGGCATTAGTGAAGGGTGCCAAGCGTTGTGTCAAAGGCATTAGTGAAGGATGCCAAAGGATCAAATCAAGTAGCATTTGGTGAGAATGCTTAGGTCATATAATCGATGAGGTGCATCGTTATACATATGTGTATTTGTTTATCTACAAGGATGGTGATATCCTTGATGGTGTTGTAACAAGGAGTAGATCTCCTTGAGATTAGGTGTTATGTCGTGAAGGTGTAGTTCACCTAAGGTGTGAAAGAACTAAGGTGCTTAGCCTAGTACCTAATAAAGGGTAGGCGACGTTGTGATAGGATTAGTTCTCCTAAGGTGTGAAAGAACTCGGTGGTTAGCCTAGCACCGTATAAAGGGTAGGCGACGTTGTGTAAGGTGTGGTTCACCTTGGTGTGAAAGAACTCGGTATTTAGCTTTGTACCGGAAAAAGGTTAAGCGACGTTGTGAAGGCTTCTCCGCCACAAGGAGTTGGTGTAGTGCTTACGAACTCTCGAGTAGGTGACTCGGGGAGTGGAGTAGGGCAAGGAAGGTGTCCTTGTAGCCGAACCACTATAAATAACTTGTGTTGTGGTGATGTGCTTCTACTCTTTATATTTCAATTCACGTTTATATATCCATCTATCAACGTCCAACATAAACAATCAAATGGATTGACATAAGTCGATCTAAATATTTAAAAGGAAGTTTTAAATTGGTAAAACTATTCAACCCCCCCTTCTAGTTTTCCACAGGTACATTACACTTAGGCCAATGAACTGGACCTCTGATTGGTTTGATCATGCATGAGTAAACCTTCTTCCATGTATCCAGCCTATAACATGGAAATGCATTAATAATGTGAATTCAGGCAATGTAAATGAACTAATGCATCAATCAAAAAAAGTTATTACATACCTATAACATGGATGTACCCATTCCTCTGGTAATCCTACTGATTGATTGTTAAGTGCCATATTCCAGTTTGTTGCAATGGCATGTTTACAAGGGATCCCAGTTAACTCCCACTTTCTACAGGTACATGTCCTCTGCTCCACATTCACCACACACTGATCATTCCATGGACCACTTACCTCATAATAAATACATCCTCCCCAAGTAACTGTATACTTATTTGCTTCATCACAGTTCAACTTCAAAATCTTTGTAGCAGTTGGTGTGAGTGTACCATCACATCTTTCAATCATTTTATTCACATTAACTATTCTTTTCATTAGATATGACCTTGCAAATTCCAATGTTGAAATGATTGCCTTATCTCTACCACCAACAAGCTTTTCATTAAAAACTTCACACATATTGTTCACCAAAACATCTGACTTAGCTCTCCCTATTAAAAATTCAAATTTAAGTTAAAGACTGTAAATGTTATTTGGAGGCTATTTGCAGACTTGAACTTACTGAAAAGTTATTTGCAGACTTGAACTTAGTGCAAACAATTACCTATTTGCAGACTTGAACTTAGTGCAGACTAATTGAACAAAATAAGTTAGTGCAGTCTTTGAGGCTATACCTGAGAAATGGCTTCTTGCCCAGTGCTGAGGTGGAATCTTCAATAACCACTCATAAGCAGGCTTTCTAAATGCTTTGAACTCATCCATTGCAAGCTGAAACTCTGGCAATGTTGTTGTTGTGGCACATTTCCATAACAGGTCTTTGTAAGCTGCACCACTCCATTGCAGCTTCATATTTTTATGAATGTGCTTGACACAAAATCTGTGCTCAGCATAGGGAAACAACTTTGCAAGTGCTAGAATAATACCCTACCACAAATAAACAGACATATGTTACAAACAGATAACGTACATCACATAAAAAGCATTAAATGTGAAAAGAGAATTATGTTTTCTATCTGTCACTAATAAATGTGAAATTGGAATTTCTATAAAGGTCCAAATCATCTCCCAGTTTTGTAAGAAACCATGTCCAAGAATCTGTGTTTTCAGTCTCCACAATACCATATGCCAAAGGGTAGATCCCATTATTTGAGTCAACACTTACAGCAGTAAGTAATTGACCAGGTAATGGACCCTTCATTAATGTCCCATCTAGTCCAAGTATTTCTCTCAATCCAGCCTTGAATCCTTCTTTCAAAGGCCCTAAGCACACATATATTCTTTTAAAAACCCTTGTTGGACATGTATGATCTGCCTCTGCTTGAACCTGAATCTTCACATTTGTGTTTGGATTGGCTTCCATCAACTATAATGCATAACTTCTAAGCATCTTATATTGATGAGTATAATCACCTCTAACTTTCTTTTCAGCCTCTGACTTTGCTCTGAATGCTTTGCTTTCTGAAACAGCTAACTCATGATTCCTCTATAATTGCTCTTGCTTTGACTCGGCCACGGTATTTTAGGGTTTGACTGGAGTTGTTCAACAAGTTCTTTAGCAAACCATTTTGATGTAGTATACAAATTACTTCTGGACTGTAAGCACTTATGAATAGATCTATGAGTTTTGACCTGCCATGTATCACTGTTTTTAAGTTTGGATAGTAGCAACACCCAAGGACATTTATTGTCATCATTCACTTTCCTACTTTTAGGTTTTCCCCTATTTATTATTCTCTCTTTTGTCTTTTTTGATAGACTAGTGTATTGAACCCCAACTGCCTCACAAACCTTTCCCTTGGTCCACTTGACTTTTGACCCACATGCATTAACTGACTCAGACCCATTATCAGGCCCATTATCAAGCCCATTACCAGACCCAGTAGCTTCACATGTGGGTAAAGTTGGTATAATACCCCTGCACACAACCCTCACTCTTTCCTTATCATTTTTTCCATCCTAAGTTCCCTCCATGTTTCAATTGAACGCTCCTTAACTAGGTCTTTTACTTGTTCCCTGTTTCCAAAGTTATGTCCCACATAAAAGTATGTCTTGTACACACGGGTAGAAGCATGTGCCTGTTCCTAACCTTGTTTCAACTTCCTTTTTCTCAACCTATCAAGTTCATTTTCCTCATCTGAAGCACTCTCAAAATAATCATTATCAATAACTTCTATATCCTCATGTGCTTCTTCATTATCAAATATTTCATCTCTGTTCCTACATCCCATGAACTCAACAATTTCATCAATGTTGCAACGGAAGTCTTCCATGTCAACATCAACCTCTGAAACATAGTTTTCTTCATCCATAATGTAATCACTATCCTTGCTATCATCATCACTAGAATCTGAGTCCTAATTCCCTTCACTATCCTCACTAGAAACACTGGTTTCATTCCGTACATCACTATGATCCCCATTATCCCCATCATCCAAATTATCAACATCTAAAGCAACATTTTCCACAGTATTAACATCTAAATCAACATTTTCAGGTCCATGTTTTGGTAATATATCATCTAAATCAGCAAAAGGATCAAAGTTTAGGTCTTGTGAAGCTTCATAAGGGTCATAAGAAGAATAAAAATCATTCACAAAGTCACTATCTCCCTGACTAGGTACAACCTTAGCAACACCACTACCTTGACCTACATCTTTAGTGACACCACTACCTTGACCTACATTGACACTACTTTGTGTACCTACATTGCCTGCATTTTCATCTCTAATGCATTTCCTAACAACTGGTGTAATACCTGCTTTGGACAAACTTGGTTCATCTAACTCTTCTATCAAAACCCCTTTGTTTTTCAGTGCTGAGGTAAAATAAAGGTCAAGATTTGTTCTTTCATGCTCAACATATATTTCAATGAATTTGTGACCTTCTTTAATATATTTTGACAAAAAAAGAACATCTTGGTCACTGGCTAAAGGTTGTAAGTCACTATCTAAATCACCACCAGGTTTTAGAAAATGATAAAACATTATTTTATGGCCATCATTACCTAAGTCTTCTACAATGGCATCCATCTCATGCACAGAAAACTCATCAGAGTCTAACTCATCAACAATCTTTGAATAGCCATTCATGTACCTCCTACCAGGTGCTACAGTGAAAGAACCTCCATAATGCACCCTTATTGAAAACGCAGTACGTACGCTAGTTGGATCATATTAACCATTTTTCATCAAACTAAAACAGAGTATAAGTTAGAACACTTTGGATAAACACAAAATTGCAAAAAACTAGAAAACTTACCATAAGCTACATTTGGATCAAAGTCAACATGTGATTCTCGTATTACATACCCCAACGGTACCACCATTTATGTGTTTTTCAAGCTTGCAAGATTAAGGATTTCTGATTATGATTAGATTGAGTGTTGGTGTGTGTTTTTAAGTTTCTAGGGGATTCTGAATGAAAAGAAAGGGTAGATGGAGTTAATTGAGGGTGTGGGTGCGAAAAGACAAAAATACCCTCGATTAAAATAGGCTTAACGCCCGTTACTGACGCCAGTTAGGGTGAGGGACAACGCTGAATAACGTTTCGCAATTAAGGACGGATGGTGCATTTTTTTGTAAAAGGACGATACTTGTCGGTCAACGCATACCACAAGGACGAATGGCGTAGTTTACTCTAAAATTAATAATTTGTCTTGTTTCAACTTGGGACCAGTACAAATTTAGACTTTAATCGATAAAATAATAAGATAATAATTTTTTTTAAAAACCCAGTTTATATATATTGGTTCCAACGTGTTGGAATCACTCCTAAACTATATTTCAAGTGTTAGTCATTAATATGTAATAGGTTGCTTAATTAGGCTTTTATGTTAGTAATTAAGGCTAGGATCATGTAGAAAGCTCATGAGCCTATGCAAAAGCCCAATAAGGAAAGGAAGGGACTAGATGTGTTGCCCTAGCTCCATTCCCCTATAAATAGTCTTGGAAACTCTCATTTGAGGGTTGGTTGTTCACTATACATAATCTACGCATAACCTTTGTTTATCTTACCGTGTGTATTGTGTTCATCCGATCACCTTCATCTCTATTTCTCACAATTTGATCCTTGTGTTAACTTATGGTGACCTAACAGTGGTATCAATCGCCATCTAGTTGGGTGAAACCTTTTGTTTTTGAAGTTACGATTTGTACGCGTAAGGTTTTCTCGCTATACACCTTTCTCACGCTTAAAGCATTCATTTTTTAACTTGTAAACTCAAGATTCTTATAGGTTAAGGTTTATTTAGTGTTAAAATTTTTGTTTTTTTGCATAAAGTTACAAACTTTACGTGTTTACATTAGTTTTAAAGCTTGGTTTTGTATCATGTTCTATTTTTACACGTAAGGTTGAAACTCACTTTGGACCATCAAGTTTCAAACTTTTATGTTATTTTGGTGATTTTGAAGCTGTTTCATCATTAAAATCAGTTTTACAAAACATTTTAGTGCACAAAAATCAAGCTTGGTAAAAATTGTCTTTTTTACGCATAGCAAAACCCTAGTCTTACGCCTAAGCATCTACGCATAAGTCAGTCTGTAACGCCTAAGCTTTTACGCGCAAGAATTTTCTTCATTGATCTTCGAAGCTGTTGGTTAACTCAGTGTTTTCTTGCTTGGATAAGCCTTAAAACACTTCGACTTGTGGAGATCTTTTACACTTGGATAAGTGTAAAGGATTTTTGGGTAAAACCCTAAGTTTACGCCTAAGCTTAAAAGTTTACGAGTAAACATCTTACACCTAAGTTAATCTTACGCATAAGGTTCTTACTTATAAGCATTTAGTTTACGCCTAAGTTTACGTTTAACCTAAAGCTTACGTGTAAGAAGGATTTACGCCTAAGCTCTTGTTTAAGCGTAAGTAGGAAGTTACGCGTAAGACTGTCTGTTTACGCCTAAGTTATGTTTTACGTCTTAGTGTACTTCATCAACAAACATCAAGTTTCATTCGACTACAAAGATCCATTATCAACACAAGTTTCAAGATGTCTCAACCACCATACTCCAACTACTTTTCTCATGAGTATCCTCAACAACAACAACAACAACTACAACAATATCCTCAACAACAATTTCAACAACCATCATCAGTTTACTTTCTTCAAGGAGCACAACCTCTTCCACCACAAATCCCTCAACCAAACCCTCGTCAACAATATCAACATGCTAACTACTTCCAATATCAGTTTCCAGCTAAATATGCTATGAATGTCACAAGACAAAAGGAACCTTCGTGGTTTGCAAAGACGTGTGAAGCTTTAAGCAGCCAACAATCCATTCATGAAGCTGGATCCCTTGATAGACCTCCAATGCTCACTCCCGGAAACTATGATCAATGGGTGATAAGGTTTTTTAGGTTTTGTGACCTCAAGAATCCACATGGTAAGTTTTGAAGAAGGTCATCCTTGAAGGTCCTTTTCAGATGCCTACTATAACTATACCCGGAGATCCAAATGCTACTCCACTAAGAGATGATGTTACCAACATTCTCAGAGTATATCAACTCACTACTGAACAACTTCTTCACTTAGAAGCTGATGAAATTGCAATGCAATATATCATTTTGGGATTACCCAATCCGATTCTTCGTAGTGTTGATGCTCAAAAGACTGCCAAAGCTATGTGGGAATAAATTCATCTTCTAATGGAAGGCACTGAACTCAATCAAGAAGACATGGAATCCAAACTTTACTTATCATATGAGAATTTCATGATTGAACCAAGGGAATCATTAGAGTCATACTATCATCGGTTCTCAGACATCATCAATGACTTGGACAAACACGGCATCATTATGCCAAGGATTGCAATCAATACAAAGTTCCTCAGCTATCTTGGTCCTGATTGGGAGAAGTATGTTACATTCATCCGTCAAGCTAAGAATTTTCATCAAGCAACGTCTGAATTATTGTATGACTATTTGAAGCACCATCAAAAGGAAGTAGACAAAGACGGAATTATCCGTGGAGTCCCTGCATCTCCAACTCTACCGGATAATCAAACCTTTGCTTTGTATACTCAAGCATGTTATCCTCAATTTCCATCATTGCCAACTGTCTTCACAAATCCACCACAACAAATTGCTCAGATTACACCATATGATCCATCACAGCAATCACAAGAAACTCGACTAGTTCTTTATAACAACAACAATACTGATTCAGCACTTTACAGTGAAACTCCAGATGAGGATGCTAAAGCCTTTGATTCAAATCAAGGATTTGTAATGATTGCTAAAGCCTTCGGGAGATTTGCTAACAAATCCAACAATCATATTCGTACCTCGTCAAACACAAGAAATCAAGCTGTTGTTAACAATGGAAGAGTTGAGGTTCAGAATCGTGGAAATGGTCGTCAGATGGGTAGTGTTCAAGGATTTAATACTAATGGAAGGAATAATATGGATGCTCCACAACAACAGGTTCAAATGGTTGATCAGGGAAATGTTCAGACTAAGGTTAATGGTCTTCGATGCTACAAGCTGCTTGAGAAGGGTCATCTGGAAAATGCTTGCCCAAAGCCGAGAACAAGAGGTAGCGCTTATCACAAGGAGGCTTTACTTTTGGCTCTTAAGGATGAAGCTAGTGGAACACTTACCAACAAGGAATAGAGCTTCATGGATAATGCAGAATCTGATGATGACATGGAGGAGTTGCAAGCTAACACAACTTTGATGTTGATGACCAACATGCAAGAGCTCCATATGAGTGACACAGGCCGAGTGTATGACACTGATGGCTTGTCTCAGGTACCGGATCCTAATATATGTCTTATACATAATTAGTTATCTCCGCCTACATCTGCATCCGACGAGGCACAGAGTGTTCAACATAAGCCTTATTCATCTCATCACGAAGAAAATCAAATGGATCCCGTAGTTACATTTGATGATCAAGATAACCTTATGGTTAACATTGATAATCAAGTTGACTCCGTGATTATATTTGAGGATCTAACTAATGATTATGTTGAGACTCAAGTTGAACAAAATGCGCCTTTGTCTAATCCAGATCCCGGGCTCATGACCTTATTTGAGACCACCCAATCTCAATTAGAAAAGTGCACTGAGATTAACAATAGACTTAATGCTAAAATTGCACTGTTAACCAAGGATAATGAATGCTATAAGTTACAACTCAATAATGTTGAAACAAAAGAGAAACGTGAATACAGTTTTGAAGTCGCTTTTTCAAAATCATACCAAAATGAAAAATCTTTGGAAATACAGATACGTGATCTAGTAGAATCCAAGAATGAATTGCTTTCTCAAATAGAACAACAAAAATTTGATCATCAAAAACAAATTAATGCTCTTACTTTGGAAACTCAAAAAGCCAAGTCAGAGTTATTAACATGTAAAAAACAGTTTTCTGAGTACAAAAAACATTCAAGGACGAGAATTGATCAGTATCTTGATGAAATTGTCGATTTACAAAACAAAATAAAAGAGTTTCGAAATGTTGTTTATAAACATGGTGAGTCAATCACAACAATTTAAAAGTTTATTTTAAGCCAAATCCAAATGGATATGGGCCAATTCTTGATGATTACAAACCACGGTTTTCACATAGAGCATTCAAACCAAATCCTCAAGTGTACAGTGCAGAACATAGAATTGATGCTTCCATTATGAGTGTTGTTGAATATATTAGTGAAGTGGAATTCGATGCAGAAGACGAGAGTCGATTGAAAATGAAAAACGTTGAATATAACAAACCTTTTGATTATTCAAAAATGACTTTTGTCAAACAACAGGATAATAATACAAACACACCTTAGGTTATCGCACCAATTTCTGAGCCTTTTTCTAATGAGGTTCCCGTCCACAATGTTGCACAAATTAATGGTCCTTTACCTTCCTTCAGTGAAATAAAACCATTAACCGAAAGATTTCAAATTCTTAAATATTTTGATACATTCATGTCTGACATCAAACTTTTGGAACATGAAATTGAAGTTAATTCTGAAATAAAAGCTGAACATTTTCAATAAGCTATATGCGAAATCAAAGAGATATCTTTCGAAAAAGGCTTTTACCCCATGTCCGAAATTCTGAATGTGTGCAATATATTGGGAAGGGATCTTGAGAAGATTGGACTTATGAAAACAGTTTTGAAAGCGAAACATCAATTTCAAACACTAAACAGAAAAAGAAAATTTTGAGAAATCATGTTGATCGACTCTTGGAAGATGTTATCTGTGTTGATACCATAAACGTTGTGTTGTTACATATTGTTGCATATGAATTTGATTATATTGCTGTTGATTCTGTTGATTCTGTTGACTCTGCTGATAATGTTGAGAATATTGATAATGTGTCGCAAATCAAATATTTGAAAGCTGAAAATGAAGGTTTGTCAAATAAACTTTCAAATGTAAGACGTCGTCTTCTATGGTGTAAAAATGATTGTAATAATCGAGAACTCGCTGTGCAAAAGAAACTTCAACAGTCGAGAACCAAAACTCGAAAGACTGGATGATGAGAATGCGTCTTTAAAATGTCAAATTTTCAAATATGAGCAAGAAATTGCAAAAGTTAAAAAAGAATACGGAACCATATTTGATTTGCTGAAAAAGACACGTTCTGATTGGTCAAAGGATATCGATCATCACACTCATTATTCCCGTGAATTCGTATATACAAATGCAAAGTTACGTTCTAAAAACCAAGATTTGTTACACACTATCATTGAGTTAAAAGAAAAGTTGGAGAAACTTAGGACAGATAAGTCTAGTAACACACAAGTTCTTGCACCAAGAAAGTTTAAAATTGACATTAGAAAGCCCACTGACACAACACAAGATACTAACGTGATTCCTTCCAGCGTCACGGAGTAGTTGCCTCTAATCCTTGCGTTAGCACTTCGGCCAAAAGAATTCAAAAGAAGAATAGGAAGTTGCAACGTAAGAAAAGATCAGTAAAGACCTCTGCGGCAGAAGATCACTCTAGGACTTCGAATAAGACTCAAGTTGCACCCACTTTAGATATTGCGTTAGAAAAATGTAATAGAAAAAGTGATGTAACGAATGATAAACCTTTAAGTACTTTGATGTTAAGTTTGAAGCTTCTTGTGTTATATGTCGTACAAGTATGCTTTCTGATTGTCATGATAAATGTGTTGCTAAATCTATCTTGTCTCGCTATAAGAAACCTAAGAATGGCATTATCTCTAGGCCCACTACTGCTTCTAAGTCTGTGCTAGGTAAGCCGCCTTCTTTAGTTTCTAAGACAAGCATTGATGTACCCGTAACTCCATCATCACCTCCTAGGAAGTTAGTATCACCTAGTCCATTCACTAAGACTAAAGCATAAACTAGTTGGACTTGGCAGAGATGGTTACAAAATACACCAGGATTTAAATGGATTCCTAAAATCATAAACATGTGTGTTTCAACTGTAACTGTAACGGAACCCTCTAACTCTTCAGGTTCCACCTCTATTTCTATTCCACCTATGTCGTCTGCGTGTAATGCAGGTGATACAGATCATATTTTGGATTGTTGATAGTGGATGTTCCCGACACATGATAGGCAATCTCTGTCACACCCCCAAATTACCTGTTTTGCAGCGGAATGGAATTCCTGGGGATTGACTGTCATAGCATCACAATCACAGTTATATTGAACGACCTAAAGTGTCGTTTGGAAAATACATCGTTTGATTTAATAAAATAATCAGAGTTACAACATAGGTCCCAAAAGTTTACAAAGTTTGCGGAAATATAAATATAATACAAGTCCAAACGATGGTTTTGAAAGAAAGTGCCATAATGTACAATGATATAAGTCGGGCGACTCAAAAGGTTCCCTAACCATGCCATGATGAATATGCCTTAGATACCTGAGATAAAACATGCTAAAAAGTGTCAACACAAAGGTTGAGTGAGTTCATAGGGTTTGTGTTTAAATGTAAATCCTTTCAAAAATCGTTTATGCAGCAAAGGCATTGTAAATCCACTCAGTTCCAAGTTCCGCCCATACAAAACTTGCAACTTGTGTGTTCACAACCCATTGCTTAGAAATGTGTATAGTTTATGATCAAGTGCATGATGTCAAATGAATTCACAAAATAGTGCATAACTTAATGTATCCATAATTACTTAATATAACACATAATTAAATACGGTTTCAAATTGTTCCATGACCATTAGTGCAATGATTATACCAAGACCATCATTCAATGAGATGTACCAAGACCATCAGTCCAATGAATATACCAAGACCATCAGTCAATGAATATACCAAGACCATCAGTCCAATGAATATACCAAGACCATCAGTCAAATGAATATACCAAGACCATCGGTCAATGAATATACCAAGACCATCAGTCAAATGAATATACCAAGACCATCAGTCCAATGAATATACTATGGAAATACTACGTATGGTATCTTTTATTACTTTGCATGACTAAACATTCAGTTCGGATAAACATATAATTTGAAAATAGTCATGAATGTAATAACAATTATTGAGCATGCATCTCCCCCAAAGAGTTATTCAAAACAATTAAAAGAGTAGGGCTATGACTCACGGTTATTCATATAAGTTAAAGTACTTGTGAAAGTAAATGAAAACAGTTTGAGCATGTCTCCCAAAAATAGTACAAAACAATTGAAAATGGGGCTATGAAAACTCACTTGGTAAACTGAGGCGATGACAAAAGTGAGTACACCGAGGTGTAGTGTAATGCTTTACCCTTGACCTATTGTGAATGATATGATACGTAATGAGTTATGATGTTATGATATGCATGCATTTCGTATGTTATTTATACCATTTCGAGTTTGAAAATAATACTCTTCGTCGAAAAATACTCTTTTGACGTCTTGACCAATCTTAAATTACTTTACAAGTATTTACGTCAAAATGTCATCCTACAATAGTTTTGTAATGATTTATTGTGAAATTTTAACTTTCGTTAAGTAAAATAAAGTCGTCGGAAATTTCATGAAAGAAACAAAAATGGCTTTGAAAAACTAGTCGTAAAATGGTGTCGTCGATCGTTAGAAGCAACTTCGACGGTTTTGGAAAGCTTGTACCAAAATCTAGAAGTTTCAGTTCAGTTGTTTTCGACATAAAGGTCTCGAACATAAAGATAATAAAGGTTAAAGATGGTGATTTTGTCTAAATGTTGTGTAAAAGTGAGTTTCGCAAAAGTTTGAGCAACCGTAACTAATTTATTAAAACTTCGCTATACAAACGGTTGATCGTTTTAGAAAATATGCTTGGTGATCTTAATTTCATTAGAAGACATCTCGTTACAAAAAGTTCCACATCGTTGATAAAAACAGCCGTCAACATGGTCGTTTTAGTTACCGTAACACTTATCTCGTAAAAATAATAGTTTTTCTAAAAATAATAGTTACGGCAATTCTATAGCGTGTATATCTTAGTCGTTTCAAATCGTTTTCTCGTATTATATGTCCTTAGCTTCGTATCAAAGTATACTAATATAATTTTGATAAGTCGAAATAATTTGTGAAGCTTAAGGCTCGTTTTTGACTCGAATAAAACAATAATAGTGTGCTGAAATTTTCAGAAATATATATATTTTAGATGTCAAACTTGTAAAATCCATAACTTCTTCGTTATAACTCCGTTTTAATTTCAATGACCCGCGGATTCGTTTTAAAGAATATTTTCTAAATATCAAGGCCAAAATTTCGTGCCTACTGTCGGATTTTCCAGAAAATCAAAACAAGGACAGACCTCTTTTTATACTTATCGAAAATAGTTTTTCTCGTACTAAACCTATTCCAATCCCTTCAAATCAACTCCAAAGCTAATCTAATCCTACCATACACCTTCTTAGGGTGTCATGGGTTCCTAAACATCATCAAGACCAAAGTATACCAAGGGGATAATTATAGGATGACCATATATATATATAACTCTAAAATCAATGGAAAAATGGTATAAACAACACAAGTCATGCATGTTTGCTCCAAAAATGAAGAGATACTTATGAAATGAAAAGGAAACATGAAAATGTAAATGATATGCTTACAAGTTAATATGATGAGGTGCAAAGAACAAGGTTTAGCCTAAACACTCTTGGTTTTTATTTCAAAACCTTGATTAAGAGTGTAACTAGATTGTATACAAACTTGATCTTGAAAAACTTTTTGGTTTTCTTCCTTGAGCTCCTAAGGCCGGTTTTAGAGAAAAAGAAAGAAAGATAGACTTGAATTATTGGGAATGAATGTGTAAGTGATGTTTGAGTGTATATCTATACATGTAAGAAGAAAAATCTACCCAATCTAGTGAGTCCATATTTTGCAAAGGGGAATGTATTTCAACAATACATATTTTTTTCTTTTAATTATAAAGGTGTAAGTAAATGTATACTTGGTAAAATTTGTTTAGTAGTATTTGAACATTTAGGGTAGTGTTAGCTAAAAATAAATTTTAACGGGTCAAAGCAAAATGTATTGTAGTCATAAAATTGTAAAATATATTTCTTGAAAGATTTGAGTGAATAAATATTTATCGGGTTGAATTTAAAAGAAAGTGTAATTATATAAATTTAACGATTTATATACAAAATAAATTTAAAACACTAGGTAAACTCAAAATATCATTTTTATAAACTAAATGTAAGTATAAAAATATATCGGGATCATTTTTGGAAGTATCGGATTAAATGTTCAAAATAATAACTTACGCGATAACGTTTATTTAATATGAAATTTCGCGTTTAGGTGAAATGCAAAAATCATGAATGAACTAACATGATGAAAATGATGTTAATGAAATGTAGACTAAACTTAGTCTATATGAAATGTTAGTGATGATATGATCATGAATTCAGCTAAACCATTAAGGTGACGCGAATTTGGAACACGTAAACCTAGTTTACGATAAATGATGAAATTGTGAAGCATGAATTGTTTTGAGAAATGACACGAAATTGCGAGTTGTCACATTAGCCCAACCAAAAGGAATTCAGTCCACAATTGATCCATGTTGTTCTCTACAGTTTAGGGTTTGATGTGGCAAACTTTCCCATTCTCGAGCAAAACCTTCAAAAGACTTTTAGGTAACCGATTTTTACTTAATCTCACAACTCATCAAACAAGAGCTGTCATGAGATTAGGCTAAATCGGTTTGAGTAACGGGTCTTTTGAAAATTTGGCTCGGTCATGGATTGCACACATATAAGCCTACTCTCCCCATTGCATGATTCTTCCTGAATTAGACATAGGTGATCGGGCTATGTATAATTTAGGAGTAACTATGCAATGCTTGGACTAATCGACTCATATGATGTTTGGTGTTGAGTCAACCGATGTTAAAATTGTGATAGGGAATGACGGGGCATTCTTCATGTCAAATCGATGTGAGTAAAATGGGCTGGGTATTTGAAGGCATCTATGTGACAATCGATTTTGAAATGAAAGTAAATAACTCGAAAAATGTACGTATAAACCGGATGCAAAGTGAACATGCACTTATGATGAAATGATGAGATGCTATGATGATGTAGTTATAGTCTAGGGTCAATGATGCAACCTAGTTCTCTATAACCGAAGCTCTGATACCAATCTGTCACACCCCCAAATTACCTGTTTTGCAGCGGAATGGAATTCCTGGGGATTGACTGTCATAGCATCACAATCACAGTTATATTGAACGACCTAAAGTGTCGTTTGGAAAATACATCGTTTGATTTAATAAAATAATCAGAGTTACAACATAGGTCCCAAAAGTTTACAAAGTTTGCGGAAATATAAATATAATACAAGTCCAAACGATGGTTTTGAAAGAAAGTGCCATAATGTACAATGATATAAGTCGACGCCGCAACTCAAAAGGTTCCCTAACCATGCCATGATGAATATGCCTTAGATACCTGAGATAAAACATGCTAAAAGTGTCAACACAAAGGTTGAGTGAGTTCATAGGGTTTGTGTTTAAATGTAAAGCCTTTCAAAAATCGTTTATGCAGCAAAGGCATTGTAAATCCACTCAGTTCCAAGTTCGGCCCATACAAAACTTGCCTTTGTGTGTTCAACCCACTGCAGAAATGTGTATAGTTTATGATCAAGTGCATGATGTCAAATGAATTCACAAAATAGTGCATAACTTAATGTATCCATAATTACTTAATATAACACATAATTAATCTGCGGTTTCAAATTGTTCCATGGCCATTAGTGCAATGATTATACCAAGACCATCAGTTCAATGAATGTACCAAGACCATCAATCCAATGAATATACCAAGACCATCAGTCCAATGAATATACCAAGACCATCAGTCCAATGAATATACTTACAAGACCATCATCAAATGAATATACCAAGACCATCAGTCCAATGAATATACCAAGACCATCAGTCAAATGAATATACCAAGACCATCAGTCCAATGAATATACTATGGAAATACTACATGTGATGGTAATATCATTTATTTTGCATGACTAAACATTCAGGTTGGATAAACATATAATTTGAAAATAGTCATGAATGTAATAACAATTATTGAGCATGCATCTCCCCCAAAGAGTTATTCAAAACAATTAAAAGAGTAGGGGCTATGACTCACGGTTATTCATATAAGTTAAAGTACTTGTGAAAGTAAATGAAAACAGTTTGAGCATGTATCTCCCCAAAAAATAGTACAAAACAATTGAAAGTGGGGCTATGAAAACTCACTTGGTAACCGAGGCGATGACAAAGTGAGTACACCGAGGTGTAGTGTAATGCTTTACCCTTGACCTATTGTGAATGATATGATACGTAATGAGTTATGATGTTATGATATGCATGCATTTCGTATGTTATTTATACCATTTCTGAGTTTTGAAAATAATACTTATCGTCGAAAAATACTCTTTTGACGTCTTGACCAATCTTAAATTACTTTACAAGTATTTACGTCAAAATGTCATCCTACAATAGTTTTGTAATGATTTATTGTGAAATTTTAACTTTACGTCCTAAAATAAAGTCGTCGGAAATTTCATGAAAGTAACAAAAATGGCTTTGAAAAACTAGTCGTAAAATGGTGTACGTCGATCGTTAGAAAACGAACTCGACGGTTTTGGAAAGCTTGTATCAAAATCTAGAAGTTTCAGTTCAGTTGTTTTCGACATAAAGGTCTCGAACATAAAGATAATAAAGGTTAAAGATGGTGATTTTGTCTAAATGTTGTGTAAAAGTGAGTTTCGCAAAGTTTGAGCAACCGTAATTAATTTATTAAAACTTCGCTATACAAACGGTTGATCGTTTTAGAAAATATGCTTGGTGATCTTAATTTCATTAGAAGACATCTCGTTACAAAAAGTTCCACATCGTTGATAAAAACAGCCGTCAACATGGTCGTTTAGACCGTAACAACTTATCTCGTAAAAATAATATAGTTTTTCTAAAAATAATAGTTACGGCAATTCTATAGCGTGTATATCTTAGTCATTTCAAATCCGTTTTCTACGTATTATATGTCCTTAGCTTCGTATCAAAGTATACTAATATATTTTTGATAAGTCGAAATAATTTGTGAAGCTTAAGGCTCGTTTTTGACTCGAATAAAACAATAATAGTGTGCTGAAATTTTCAGAAATATATATATTTCGTCGTCAAACTTGTAAAATCCATAACTTCTTCGTTATAACTCCGTTTTAATCCGTTCAAGCGGCCACGGATTCGTTTTAAAGTATATTTTCTAAATATCAAGGCCAAAATTTCGTGCCTACTGTCGGATTTTCCAGAAAATCAAAACAAGGACAGACCTCTTTTTATACGTATCGAAAATAGTTTTTCTCGTACTAAACCTATTCCAATCCCTTCAAATCAACTCCAAAGCTAATCTAATCCTACCATACACCTTCTTAGGGTGTCATGGGTTCCTAAACATCATCAAGACCAAAGTATACCAAGGGATAATTATAGGATGACCATATATATATATAACTCTAAAATCAATGGAAAAATGGTATAAACAACACAAGTCATGCATGTTTGCTCCAAAAATGAAGAGATACTTATGAAATGAAAAGGAAACATGAAAATGTAAATGATATGCTTACAAGTTAATATGATGAGGTGCAAAGAACAAGGTTTAGCCTAAACACTCTTGGTTTTTATTTCAAAACCTTGATTAAGAGTGTAACTAGATTGTATACAAACTTGATCTTGAAAAACTTTTTGGTTTTCTTCCTTGAGCTCCTAAGGCCGGTTTTAGAGAGAAGAAAAGAAGAAAGATAGACTTGAATTATTGGGAATGAATGTGTAAGTGATGTTTGAGTGTATATCTATACATGTAAGAAGAAAAATCTACCCAATCTAGTGAGTCACCCCCCCATATTTTCAGCAAAGGGGAATGTATTTCAACAATACATATTTTTTTTTTCTTTTTAATTATAAAGGTGTAAGTAAATGTATACTTGGTAAAATTTGTTTAGTAGTTATGTATATATTTGAACATTTAGGGTAGTGTTAGCTAAAAATAAATTTTAACGGGTCAAAGCAAAATGTATTGTAGTCATAAAAATTGTAAAAATATATTTCTTGAAAGATTTGAGTGAATAAATATTTATCGGGTTGAATTTAAAGAAACCGTCGTAATTATATAAATTTAACGATTTATATACAAAATAAATTTAAAACACTAGGTAAACTCAAAATATCATTTTTATAAACTAAATGTAAGTATAAAAATATATCGGGATCATTTTTGGAAGTATCGGATTAAATGTTCAAAATAATAACTTACGCGATAACGTTTATTTAATATGAAATTTACGCGTTTAAGGTGAAATGCAAAATCATGAATGAACTAACATGATGAAAATGATGTTAATGAAATGTAGACTAAACTTAGTCTATATGAAATGTTCGTGATGATATGATCATGAATTCGCCGCTAAACCATTAAGGTTACGCGAATTTGGAACACGTAAACCTAGTTTACGATAAATGATGAAATTGTGAAGCATGAATTGTTTTGAGAAATGACCTGAAATTGCGAGTTGTCACAATCTCAAACTTTTATCAAACTTTGTCTCAAAGTTCGTCAGCACTGTCAGGTTCGGGAATGACCACTTCGCAGGTATCATGAGCTACGGAGATTACATCAATGGGAACATCGAAATTATCAGGGTTTATTACGTGGAAGGTCTCTGTCACAATCTCTTTTCAGTCGGTCAATTTTGTGATGGTGACTTGGAAGTTGCTTTTAGGGAGAAAAATTGTTTCATCCGTGATCTACAAGAAAACGATCTTATGTCTGGAAATCGCACATCAAGCCTTTACACAATATCAACGCAAGACATGATTGCTCATCTCCCATTTGTCTACTTTCTAAGGCAAAATCTACAAAATCATGGCTGTGGTACCGCAGGCTCTCATATTTGAACTTTCAAACCATAACCAATCTTTCACGACACAAGCTAGTTGAAGGTCTTCCCAGGTTTAGGTATTCAAAAGATCACTTATGCTCTGCTTGTGAACAAGGGAAAAGCACTCGTGCTCACTTTCCTTCAAAGAAGGACCACAACTCTCAGCATGTCTTTCATCTTCTTTACATGGATTTATGTGGCCCGATGCGTGTGCAGACAATTAATGGCAAACGCTACATACTAGTAATTGTTGATGACTACTCAAGATGGACTTGGGTTTATTTTCTTCGAATTAAAGATCAAGCTCCTCAAATGATCATCACCTTTCTCACGAAAATTCAAGTTCAACTCCAGAACACAGTTAGACAAGTAAGAACAAAAAAAGGAACTGAATTTGTGAACCAAACTCTTCGAGATTAATATGAGAAAGTGGGAATTGAGCATCAGAAATCCATTGCACGGACACCAGAACAAAATACAGTTGTCGAAAGACGAAACAGTACGTTAGTAAAAGCTGCAAGAACGATGTTGATCAATGCAAAACTTCCAAACGGCACAACAAAACACCTTTTGAGCTTATCCATAATAGAAAACCGAATCTCAAACACTTTCATGTATTTGGTGCTCTTTGTTACCCAAATAATGATCGTGATGACTTTGGAAAGCTCAAGGATAAAGCTGACATTGGAGTCTTCGTTGGATACTGTGAAAACTCAAAGGGATACCGGATTTGGAATCGTCGTACAAAGGAGATTATGGAAATAATTCATGATAATATTGATGACCTCACAGAAATGGCTTCTGAGCAAAACAGCTTGGAACCCGGATATAACCGTCTCAAATTCCCCCAATCATCAGTTGATCAATCTTTTCAACTCACTCGTCGTCTAATGGAAACATTGTTTGCTCCTTTGTTTAGTGATGATTTTGATCAGCGTGCTCTAGATGTATCAAATGTTTCCGCTGCTCAACCTGATAATATTCCAATCCCTGACACACTTGAAACAACAACAACCGTTGCTGATGCACCTCCAATTGAATCCACAACAATAGATGAACAAGCTGCTTCTAATGACGCTGATCCTGCTGATGATCTTCTTAATCAAAATGTACATGCACCCGCGGGTTATGATGGAAATGCATTCTTTAACCTTTTCACTACTGAAAATGCAAACTCAGATGTTGCTGAATCTTCTGCTAGCCATCTGAATCCACTAAATCTGCCCAATGTATACCAACATCAATCCTCCACACACCAATGGACTAAAGACCATCCTCTTGTTAACATTATTGGTAACCCGAATCAACCAGTCGTTACTAGACAACGCCTTCAGACTGACGGTGAACATTCCTTTTTATGCCCTCACCATTTGTCAAACTGAACCCAAAAACATCAAAGATGCAATGACAAAAGACAACTGGATTGAATCTATGCAAGAAGAGCTGAACCAGTTCAAATGTTTAGAGGTATGGGAATTGGGTGAAAGACCAATAGGGGTCTATGTCATTGGTCTCGAATGGATTTGGAAAAACAAGTTAGATGCTGAGGGTATGGTTATCCGAAACGAGTCACATTTGGTGGCTAAGGGTTATAGACAGGAGGAGGGGATTGACTTCGAAGAATCATTCGCACCGGTAGCTAGACTTGAGGTCACGGATTTTTCTCGCATTTCGGCTCACATGAACATCACGGTTATCGGATGGATGTCAAACCGCTCAATGGTAAACCAAGGAAACATTATATGTTAGCCACCCGGAAGGATTTGTTGATCCAGAGTTCCCTAATCACGTCAATAAACTGAACAAGGCTCTTTACGGTCTCAAACAAGCCCCTCGGGCGTGGTTTGATGAGTTGTCATCCTTTCTTCTTACTCATAAGTTTATCAAAGGATTGGTCGACCCTACACCGTTTATTCAATATCATGGGGTACACATTTTAATTGTTTAGATTTATGTGGATGACATCATTTTTGGTTCTACCCACAAGAAGTACTCAAATGCTTTTTCAAAATTGATGAAAACAAATTTTGAAATGTTAATGATGGGTGAACTTACGTTCTTCTTAGGACTACAAGTTCATCAATCACCCCGTGGTATTTTCCTTAGTCAGTCCAAATATTCTCTTGAAATATTGAATAAACATGAAATGCAAAGCTGTGACACCTATGCAACACCAATGGAACATACCAACAAACTTGATGCTGATTTACATGGGAAATTGGTTGACCCTACCAAATAACAAAGTATTATTGGGTCTCTCATGTATCTAACATCTAGTAGACATGACATTGTATTTTCTGTATATCTTTGCCCGTATCAGTCAAGACCAAATGAAAGACACCTCACTGAGGCTAAAAGAATCCTCCGATACGTAAAGGGAACCATTAATTTGGGGATCTGGTATCCGAAGGATTACGGGAACTAATAGCTTTTTCGGGCCCGATCACGTAGGTTGCTTAGATTCATGGAAAAGTACATCAGGAGGTTTACAATTCCTTGGTGATAAATTGGTGTCCCGCATCGAAGAAGCAGATTGTGCATCGCTATCCTCAACAGTAAGGTAATATGTAGCCATGTCTGCGTGTTGTGCTCAAGTCATTTGGATGAGAACAAAACTCAAGGACTATGGTTATGTATTTGACGTAATCCGGTGTACTATGACAATCGGCATATTGCGATCTCGTGCAACACCATTCAGACTTTCGAAATCAAAGCACATCGATCTTCGATATCATTTCATCAAAGAGCATGTGGAAAAGGGTACCGATGAATTATACTTTGTAGGAACAGAACACCAATTAGCGGATCTTCTCACTAAAGCCTTGCCTCCCGCAAGATTTACTGATTTGATTCACCGAATTGGTATGCGGTGTTTGACTGTTGTTCCCCGTTCACTATGGTTTAAAACAGTTTAAGAATCAAAAACAAGTTAATAGTGAACAATGACTGAAATTAACATATGTAAAACACACTTATAAATTTTCAACATCATATTCTTATTAGAAATAAATCAACAAAGAATACGTTACCCAAGTACTTGCGGAATGGTACTTGGGATTGAAATGACAAGTTGGGTGACTTCTCTAAGCTCGAGCTAAGTCCGAGCACAACTCTTAGAGCTCACTGAGCTATCTCAGGAACTAAGTTGTATTTGGAGGAGTGAAAAGATGGCTTGCGTGTATGTGTGTTTTACAATTCACAAGCTTAATCTTTTCACTCCATCTCTTATGCTATTTATACATGTATGATATTTGACTCTTTCCTAAGTGACAAACTGACATCATACATAAGACAAAATACTGATGTATTTTGTCTCAACAAAAGACTATTCTAGGTAAGAGACAAGACTACGTTCCTAAGTTCGTTGATGACACCGAGCACTGATCTTTTGCCATTCAGGGAAAGTTGACTTTGGTTGATAAGGACCTTGTCTTATCTGATTCAAACTTATCCCGCCTTGTCCCGCTCTTTCTTCAGTCTTTACATCCTTCAATCTTCTACTTCAGTTTGTCTTTAGTGTAAGTAGTTGGAGAGGAGTCTTAGGGATTCATGAGTTATTGTCATCACTCACTGAATCCACCATCTTCTTCTTGACTCAGTCTTCACCCTTTAAGTTCCGCTTACTGAGTGGAGAGAGACTTCTTCGCCTCGTACTGAGTATCCGAAGATGACTCACGAGAGCTATGCACTCAGGTGACACGATTAGTGTTTAACGGAATAGACACTTGGGCTATTTTCTATTCAAATCCTAGATTAAGGGGTTTTGATATTTACTGAACCCAACAGTCTCCCCTATTTGGATATACAAATAGCCTAAGTGTGTGATCAGTGTAAGTGAGCAAATGACTTCTTCTTACACTGAATGTACTAATGAATACAATAAGGAACACTGAGTAATTTAACAAAGCATACATCTTTTATTGATCAGATTACATAGATCCTATCACTAGTACACAAGATAAAACAAAATGATGTCAGTTGAGATGGATCCCCAGTGCTTCAAGCTTAGGCTTCTTTTTGAGGAGTGTTTCTTTGTCAGAGTGCTCTCTTATCTTGGCATTCAGGTCTTGGCAGAACCCGATGTTTTCGGGGTTTGGATTTGAGAGGCCACTGGCATGTAGCTCGCATTGCGACCACACCAGCTGATCAATATCACTCCATCTTTGAAATGATGGGTTTCCATAGACATCAATGTCGAATAGTCCTCTTTCAGGCTTCTCAATCACTAAACAGTTCACAAACTTAACACCTTCGGTAGTTCCTGTTGCATTCGAGACCAAGCACTTTTATCTCAGGTTGGAACTCAACCCCTTTCTTTTGCCAGTGGATGATTGTGGTTGAGATCCTTGAGGTGTCAAGTTAAGGCTGAATTCCTAGTTGGTGGTGCATCCCTGCCTTTCATATCTTTTGCTGAGCATCTTCATCAGCTCCTTAACCACCTTGTTCTACTTCTTTTCAATAATTGGACCAAGCTCATCAAGTTCAGTGATCCCAAAGTCAGTGAATTTGAGGGGATCATGAACCTCGAAGTGTCTTTTATCAACCCCTCTATAAACATTCATGGCGGTGGTTTGGTATTGGGGATAATCTTGACATCTGTTATCTTTTCAGGAAGCCTTCGGCTTGTCATTGTCCAGTTGTAATGCTTAATTCTCGCTTTGCCCGAGAGCTTCAGTTTTCTTCTTCTTTCTTCCAATTGTTTTCTCATTTCGACCATCTGGCGGAAACTGATCTTCCTTGAACTTTTGTCCCGCTGACCCTTTTTAAGCTTCTTAGCATCTATTCCAACGTTTCAGCTTCTTCAGCGACCACTTTACCAGTGCCTCTCCGCTTTCTTTCTTCCTCAGCCGAGTTTCAATTTCTTTCTTCTTTAGCAAGATAGGCACTCATTGTTGTGGTGTGAGCAGGTATTCAGTGTCGCCGATCTTAAATGGAATCTTCTCAGGCTCAGGAGGTGTTGTCATTTTGCCTTTTCCTTTGTCCTGGCCTGAAGAAGAAGATGCTACCAGGGGTGGTGGTGTTGTTGTTATTGGTGTAATCACTGTCAGTGTTGTTGTTGATGTTGGTGGGATAGATGAGATGGGTATTGCTGAGACTGGTGGTGATGATGAGATTGGAGCTGCAGATACTGGTGGTGTTGTCTCCCCCTCAGTGTGAAGAGGAGTTTCTTCAGTTTTCTCCCCCTCAACTGTTGCCGGAGCGTCAGTGAGGACAAGAGTTGGTGTTGGTGCTGAGGGGACTGAGCGCTTGACCCTTGAATGCCCGATAAATTTCGAGATCATAGCCTTGATGTCGAAGTGTCATATTGAATACCGTGACTTTTGCCTCCAAATTAGCTCGAGAAACTTCCAAGCGGTCATTCTGGGCCCAAGATTCCAGGCCGAGAGATGAGGATGCACTGAGCCAAAGTAGCCACTTGTGTATTCAAAGAGTCCAATGTAGCTTGAAGAGACTGGACGGAGGATGGAAGACCCTGAACATTTGCAGACTTGAGCATATCGAGCAATTCAGTGAGGCTTGAGGATTGTTTCAAGTACGCCTCAGTAGCCTTTAGTACTTTAGAGTTGAGGTGCTGGGTCTTCTTTGACAAATTCCCTGATTTCATCAATCTTTGTACCTACACCTTGAAGGTGCTTGAGGAATTTAGCCAAGTTGTCATCCAGTCGGTGGAGGTTATCATACATCAAATCCCTGTGCTCATGAACATTTTCATCAAAGCCGTGTACCTCAGCCTTTAGATCAGCATAACTTGCAGCAGCCTCAGTGTGTTGTTCCCACAGGTTTCAGTGACCCCGAGTATAACCTTCGAGACGCTTTGGTGATCCACTGAACAAGCGTCTTCAGTGAGTGGGAGAACATTATCAAATCTTTCAAATTCATTAGTGGAGGAAGAGGAGTCATCATTGTCAGGCTTGACTGGTGATTCAGTATACTCATGTGGATCAGGCTGAGGCTCTTGTTCAGCTTGAACCTCAGTGTCCAGTTCTTCCCCAGCTGATAAAACTTCATCATCAGTTTCAGGAAGCTCATCTTCAGAAAATAGTATGCCAGTAACATCAGCAACGGTTAACCAGGGTTGGTGATGGGTTCCATATCAGCGGGTGGTATGTTTCCCTCTGAGTCTTTGTCCCCCGTTGACCCCTCGAACACTGGTGGGCATTTCCCAGTACCTTCGCTGGAGTCAGGATTGGTTGTAGGTTCCATATCGGCGGGTTGTTCCTTTCCCTCCGAGTCTTTGTACCCCAGGTGACCCTGAGACACCGGTGGGCGTTCCCAGTGCCTTTAGCAAAGTCAGTGACAGTTATATCCCTATCAGCGGGTTGTTTGGTTCCCTCTGAGTCTTTGGGATCGATCGGTGTGCCCTCGGACAAAGGGCGTGATTTGCTAATGTCATCACTGGGCGTTGTGGAAGGCGCTCCCTACCAGCGGGTTGTATGTTTCCCTCTGGATCTTGGGGAGTAGTAGTTGTGACCAAGGGCACTGACTGTGATGTATCAGTGTCCTTCGTTGTCACTGGGGGTGGATGTTGCCGGTCATCAGGTGGGTGTCTTTTTAGTCTTGGGCCTTTTGTGCCTTTTAGGCGTGTTCCTGAAGCCTCGGGCCCTGGACTTGGGTTTAGTCTTAGTCCTAGTCTGAGACTTCCCCTTTCTCTTTTTAGGAGCAGGGTTTGGAGACACTGATCCCTCTTGGTTGTTTACAACAACCATATGGGCCGTCAATTTAATAGGAGTGACAAGGGATGGGTCTTTTTGAAAATTTGATTGGCTTAGGATGCCTGGTAAAGCACCAAATTTTTATTCCTGAGGATAATTTAAACCCAGTAACACTTGCAAAGTGCAAGAGACAAACCTAGGATACGAAACGTATTTCGTCCTAGTTTTGCTCTGTAGCTTGGTTACGAGATCACTGTAAATGATCTTCCCTATGTCGACAGTGACCCCATTCATTAAGCAGTATGCCATCATCAACTGAATAGAGTTAACTTGTTCAGTGGATGAGTGGTTCCCGCCGAGGACCTGAATCACAAAAGTGAATAGGATCCTCCAAGCCACGGGGAATGAGATTTTGGTGACTGGGGTCTTGTCCAAAAACGTTGGATCTAAAACGATTTGTTTTAACCCATCCTTCACTGTAGAAGGTTCAGGATGGGCGACATAAACTCCTTTGTTATAATCCAACCCTGTTGAAGTGCAAAACGTTTTATAATCCAGGGTGAATTGTTGTTGCCCCCGTGAAGACTGAATCTGATGAGATATTCCCTGAGAGGTCCGAGGTTGTTCACATCGTAGAGGGTGTCGGTCATAGGCCTTGGCATTGCCCAAAACTCCTGAGGAGATTTTGGTAAACAATGGAGGACACTGAACAAAGGCCATTTTCAGAGGGCAATTAAACAAAAATTTCATAATGTCTTTGTAGGTCGGGACAGTTTCGCAGGGTATTCAAAGTTTCCTATGACATTATTAGTTTTAAATTCAACATTTGTAAGATCCCCTACCCACTAAGAAGCAAACTGGAGAGATTGTGTTCTAGCCATTTCTATTAAATATTTTAGGGTTTTGAAAATTTTTTTTACTAGAATGATCAAAGTTTTTTTGGGTCTCTCAAGTTTGTGATGAAAAACTTTTGTAAATGTTTACAAGAAGGGTTTTCCAAAAGAGGTTTGAAGAGTTTTTGAGCACACACAAGTATTTCTTAGATTTAGAAATCATTTTGACAGAGTTTTGTTGCAGAAAATAATTTGTGTGTGTTTGTTTGTTTTGGAAGAGGGTATTTATAGAGTGGTGAGAAGGGTGATTTGTGCAAAAATGGGAATATTAAGAGTTGGTTTTTGAAAAACGTTTGAATTTCCACATTTAATGCTACCACTCCATTACCCTAAAATCCTGTTTTCAAGGAACATTGCAGTGCACAGTAAAAGTGCACTTTTGCAGAGATAAAATATGATATTTTTGTGAGAGGAGGCATTAAATGCCAAGTGAGATGACTGTAAGACAAAGAGACATATATTCCTTTATTAAATTAGTGTGGTTACCAACCTAGGACATTTAATTAACTGATACTTGGATCATTTAGTTACTTATTCAATGCTCTTTGTCAAATGTCAGGGACCCTGAATGAGTCTTACTCATTCAGTGAGAGGTTTGTTTTAGATGTTTAGGGAGGATGAACGATTTTAGAGAACTTACTGAGATTGGTTTTCAGATACCTGACTTTCAATGTCAAGCATTCCCAATTCAGCTTTCAGTCTCCTGAAGGTAGGTTCATCCAAGGGTTTTGTGAAGATATCAGCCAGTTGATATTCAGTAGGGATGAAATGAAGTTCAATGTCTCCCTTCATTATGTGATCCCTGATGAAGTGATATCTGATATCAATGTGTTTGGTTCTTTGGTGGAGGACAGGGTTGTTGGAGATTGCAATAGCACCGGTGTTATCACAGAAGATGGGCACCATTTTGTAATGGATGTTATAGTCACTGAGTTGACTTTTCATCCATAATACATTGGCACAACATCCTGCTGCAGCTACATATTCAGCTTCAGCTGAGGACATAGCCATTGATTGTTACTTTTTAGCACTCCAACAAACCAGTTTTCCTCCAAGAAATTGACAGGACCCTGAGGTACTTTTTTGTCCATGTTGCAGCCAGCATAATCAGAATCAGAGTAACCCTTGAGATCAAACCCTGAGCATTTTGGATAATAGATTCCAAGATTTAGGGTTCCCTTCAGGTACCTGAGTATTCTTTTGGCTGCAGTGAGATGGGATTCTTTAGGATTGGATTGATATCTTGCTATTAGACGAACCGAGAATTGGATGTCCGGTCTTGAAGCGATTAGATACATCGTGATCCAACAATCCCTCTGAATTGGGTTTGATTGACTGATTTGCCAGTGAGATCAGGTCCAAGGTTGTTAGGTGGGACCATTGGAGTCTTCACTGAGGCACAGTCGGATATCTCATATTTCTTCAAGAGATTTATGGTGTATTTCTCTTGACTGATGGATATTCCTTTATCAGTTTGCCTGATTTGTAGTCCAAGAAAGTATGTGAGTTCCCCATCATGCTCATTTCAAACTTCTTTGTCATCAGTTTTTCAAACTGTTTGCAAAGTTTGTAGTTTGTTGAGCCAAAGATGATGTCATCAACATACACTTGGACTAGTATCACATCCTGTTGAGTTCTATAGACAAACAATGTATTGTCTATCTTTCCTCTGACAAACTTTTTTTGTAACAGGAAGGCTGAGAGAGTTTCATACCATGCCCTAGGAGCTTGTTTAAGTCCATAAAGGGCTTTGTCAAGCTTGCAACATAGTCGAATTCACTACTCTCAAAGGGTTGCTGAACATACACATCTTCCTTGAGATCACCATTTAAGAATGCACTTTTAACATCCATTTGGTAGACCCCGAAGTTCATGTATGTTGCATATGCAAGAAAGATCCTGATGGCTTCCATTCTGGCAACAGGAGCAAATGTCTCATCATAGTCAATGCCTTCTTGTTGACTGTAACTTTGGCTACAAGTCTGGCTTTGTTTTTAATGACAGTGTCGTTTTCATCAGTTTTGTTTCTGAAAAGCCACTTCATTCCTATGACTACTACATCCTGAGGACATTTGATCAAGGTCATGACCTTGTTTTTATCAAACTGATGCAGTTCTTCTTGCATAGCCTGAACCCAACTTGGGTGTTTAAGAGCCTCAGTGACACTTTTGGGTTCTATATCTGATAGGTAATCAGCATATAGACATTCATTGGGTGAAGCTGCAGTTAGATTAGCAGCCATGCTTCTAGTGAGCATGCCCTCAATGGGTTCACCAATGATGTTTACAAGCTAAATGTCCTGATTTCTTGTCCACTTACTTTGTGGTCTGGGATCTGAGCTTGAAGATGTCACTGGGAGTTCAGATGTGAGTTCAGGTACAAGAGCCACAAAATCATTTAGAACATCTGAAGAGATGTCTTGTTCAGGATGAGGTTCATGAGTTACAGGTTCCTGATCATTTGGATCAGTGTTTCCTATCCTAGTAGGGACTGACTGATTATCAATGAACTCACTGATAGTTGGTTGGGGTAGGTTGTAAGGTAAGACATAGTATGAGATGTCAGCATCAGCTTGATATGAGGAATGGAATTCAGTGTTGTACTCATCAGGAGGATATCTTGATGAGTTATCAATTCCTATCTCCTCCACTGAGGTGTTGGTGAACCTGATGCTTTCAGCACTTTCATCAAAGGTGACATGAAAGGTTTCCTCAACTTGTTGTCTCCTTGTGTTAAAACCCTGAAGGCTTTGGAGATCAGTGAGTAGCCTAAGAAGTATCCATCATCAGCTTTTGCATCAAACTTGCCTAGATGATCCTTGTGGTTGTGAATGAACACAGGACATCCAAACACATGAAAATAGCTGATGTCGGGAAGTCTACCTTTGAAGATCTCATATGGGGTTTTGTTATGTCTTTTGACAATGATTGACCTGTTTTGAGTGTAACAGGCTGTTTTGACTGCTTCAGTCCAGAAAATGCTTTGAGAGGGTGAGCCATTTAACATGGTTCTAGCGACCTCAATGAGAGTTCTGTTTTTCCTTTCAGTAACCCCATTTTGTTCAGGGGTATATGGAGATGAGAAATTTTGAGAAATTCCTTTTTCATCACGGAAACTCTCAAGCTCTTGATTTCTAAACTCAGTACCATTGTCAGGTTCGATTTGTTTAACAGTAATGTCATTCAGGTTTTCAATCTTCCTGATGAATGACATTATTGTATCAGCTGCCTGACGCTTTTTGGAAAGAATGTATACCCAAGTGTATCTTGAGAACTCATCAACAATGACAAGTGTATACTTCTCATGCTGGATTGATCTGGGACAGACAGGTCCAAAGAGATCCATGTGCGTGAGGTGAAGCAGCTTTGATGGAGAAATTTTGTTTGGTTTTGAATGATGCTCTATGGTGTTTACTTTTCACGTAGAGCATGGTTTGTCTTTTGCAAAAACAGGTGATGGTAAGCCAAGGACCTTGTTTTGTTTTGCCAAGTTGTTGAGGTTTTGAAGTTTAAGTGTGAGAGTCTCTTGTGCCACAGCCAATTGATTGTTTCAGTGGCTTTAGCAAAGAGACAAGTTCCATCTTGGGAGATTGTTGACATGTCTAACACATAAACATCATCTCTCCTAGGAGCTATCAACACCACTTCCTTGTTGGCATTGAAGATGGTGCCTTGTTTGTCATTGAATTGCACAATGTACTTAGCATCACATAGTTGACTGACAATGATGAGATTGTATTTTAGACCATTGACATAAGCTATTCTAGAGAAAACTATTCCATTGTAGTTTACTGAACCGTAACCTTCAGTGGGACATGATAAGTTATCACCAAACACTACTTTGGGTCCTGGTTCCTCTATATACTTGTGCAGATACTCCTTTACATCAGTCATGCTTCTTGAGCATCCACTGTCTAGATGCCAAATAGGCTCCCTGGCGTGTCTCTGCACAAGTAGTAAACTGAATTAGTTTCTCTTAGTGACCCACTTACTAGTGGGCTTGGGTCTCAAGGTCTCTTTGAATTTGGTAATTGACTCATGGTCAGTGGTTGAGTGCATTGTGCTACCACGGGTTTTGCATTTAGAGACTGAGGATGACTCAGTGATTTTGGGTTGTTTTGTACCTCTCCTTGCATAAATGACACTGTCATGTTGGGATGTCTCATGAGCCGGATTTCGCATATATCACACATGTGTTCATGAGACAATCATCCTCGATGATGATCATTAAACCCACGTGATAGGCACAGAGGAAAAGGTTTTACTCTATTCTTGGGAGCTGTTTTGGAGGATGAAGCATACTGATGACCAACTTTGGTATAGTTTGCTTGACCGACATACTGTAGGTGGTCTGCGGAGTCCTATGATCATCCTTTTGCAGATCATGCGGAAAAGGATTCTATAGCAGTTGTCAGTGGTATGGCTGGTGTAATGACACACTCACTTTTGCTTGGTTTGTTGGTGGATTTTGACTTTGATGAGCTAAATGAGGCTGACTTAGTTTCCTTGATTGAATCAGGAGCTTTTTCGATGGATTCCATCTTTTCACGCTTCCTCACAAGCTCGATTAGTTCTGAATTTGGTTAGCTTCGGTGGAACAGAGGATGTTGAAGTCTTAGTAGGAGTAGATTCTTGTTGAGTTGGTTTTGTTGGTCTTTTCAGGATGGTTCTACCAAGTCCGGACCTTTCTTTTGGTGAGTGAGGATTGAATTGTAATGGAGTAAGCTCAGAGCTTGGTGCAGCACCCTGAAGAGGTTTCAGTGGTGGAAGCGGTGCTTGAGATTCTGCTCAGACTCAGAGATGTGTTCAGTACTACTGGGTACATCAGGGAGTCCAAGTATGCTCTTTAGAGCTTGGCTTTCAGGCTCTAGAATCCTTCAAGAATCGAAATTTGGAAGCTTACTCTTAGGATTGACCCTTTCAATCCAATCACTTGGTTTGGTAGTAGTCAACATGTTGGTAATCATACCACCAGACACAAATGGCTTAGGACCTTGGTCTTTGTTGAGAGAGTCAGGAAGATGATCTTCACCTAAGACTCTCTTCTTGCTACGGGGGCTCCCACAAAGGCATCAAAGACCCTAGGATTCTTGGCGTCCAACTATCAAGAATATCTTGAACCTTTTGAGTTCGTCTTGAAGAGCCTGATTTCTTTTAACTAGTTCAGTGTTTTGAATTTGCAAAGTGACAACCTCAAGCTTAGCTTGTTTTAAAAGAAGCAGTTCATCCCTACACTTGTTTAATTCAAAACTTAGCTTGTTGTATTTTGAAAAAGATCAACTCTTTGCTCCTCTGAACTTAAGGTCAACATTCAGATAATTCATGTAAGACGCCAATCGAGTCATCATCAATAGAAAGTAGAATATTTACCTTCTTCATTGTGATGTTGACCCATTCTCCATTTCTGGCATGATTCTTTCCAATAGCTAGCTTGTCTCTTCTTCGAGAGGGCCATCGATGCACTGACATGCACCATTTCATCATCTGATGACACTGGCTCTTCATCCCAATCGAAGGTCTCAGCAACAAGCCCTTTGTTTTTACCCTGCACAGATTGAACACTTTTGTTGTTTCTGAGGGACTGGCCTCGAGCAATGCAAGCTTAGCTTTGACTTTCTTATATTTTGCTTCAAAATCAACAGTTTTGTTTTGATCAGATTTCTTTTGAAAGTTTTGATGAGACTGATAGATTTTTGGTTGAAATTTGCTAAAGCTTGAGGACTGATTTGACCCTGATGGTTTATAAGAGGGTTCAGAAATTGTTTTTGAAAAAGTCTTTTGCAAAATGACCTCTTTTGTAACACTTAAAGCATTCAGTGTCCTCTTTTGCTTTGGCATTTGAAAAACCTTTGTTTCTTTTTATAAACCTTCGAGAGTTAGCAAGGAGTGCCCTTTCCTGGAATTCAGTGTTCAGGTCATTTAGGTACTCCTCACTTGATCTCTCATCAGGCTCATCATCAGAATTTTCCTGAAAATCTTGAACAACATTGTTAAAATAGAAAGCTGTTAGCCTTAATAGTTTTTATTATAAGTGATGGTCATTCACATTTAGGAACTTTATATCGTGTGTTAGATATCGTGCTAGAATAGTCAAAGGGCTCATGGATTAGGCTAAGCTAAATGGTTAGACGTTAAGTCAAGTTAGCCTTGTATAAGTTCATGTAACCCAATCAATGTCCAAGCCCATCTCACGGCCCATGGCCAAGCCTTTTAGGGCATCAAGTCCCTTGGACTATATAAACCCCTCAAAATCTCATTTGAGGGGTGTGCTTGAGTGTGTGTGTGTGTGTTTTATTTATGAAATATTGTTTTCATCTTCTACTCTTTGTCTCTCTAAATACATACACGATCTATATCATTCAAGTCACCAAGTTCTTCTCTTCATCTTTCTGTTCTTATTTATGCGTAACTGTTGTGGTTTATGCATAAAGCGTGTTTGTGTCTAAAGTTGTGATAAGGTATACGTGATAGAAGGGGATTTACAATTGGTATCAATCGCCTAACAATGGTTTAGGAGTGTTTTGGTTGAAGTTTTTGTAGTATTACGCGTAGCTTTGTTATCAAAGTTTTCACGCTTAAAGCTTTAACTTTTGCACTTAAAAATTCAAGATTCTTGTGGTTTAAGGTTTATTTGGTGCTAAAGTTTCAGTTTTTGCAAAAGTTCGAAAGCTTTACGTGTTTCTCTTCATTTTTAAGCTCGTATTTGGTTCATTGGTCATTTCTACTCGTAAGCTTTCTAAGCACTTTGGGTGAAAACAGTCAACAGTTTTGTGTTATTCGAGTGTTTTTAAGGCTATCCGTGCAAGAGAAATCGTTTGAATCACTGGAAATTTTTTACGCGTAGGTCAAAACCCTAGTTCTACGCGTAAGAAAAGTCAACGTCCTCTGTCCTATCTCGCATAACTTTTTGGCTAAGAATCTTGAGCATCAAAGGTTACTCATTGCTTCCCTCACTTGGATAAGTGTGTGAAACACTTTTAATTTGTGGATATCTTTTACGCCTGTGACAAAGTGTAAAGGATTTTTGGTTCTAAACCTACGTTTACGCATAGCATAAGTCGCGCAATCTACGCATAAGTTCCACTTGCATAAGATTTCTACGCCTAAGCATTTTTGTTTACGCTAAGCCTTAAGTTTACTTGCGTGCAAGATAATCTACGCATAAGAATCTCTACGCCTAAGAATCCTACGCCCCTAGCACAATCTCTACGCCTAAGCCTCCTACTCATAACTTCTTTGGTCTACGCCTAAACTCTTTCTACGCATAAAGGTTAAAAAAAAATAAAAAAAATTGAATTTTAGTAAAATTTAAATTTTTGAGGAGACTAAACGTTCAATTTTTACGCGAGATTCAAATTTTGGTTTAACTGTGCAAATTTTGGTCAAAAATTCAAGTTTTTGGGCCTAAATTCAAAATTTTCGGTCAAATTTGGCGTCAAAATTGTCATAACTCAAATTTTTCATAAGACCTTAGAATTGATTTTTATAGTGAATTTCAAATTTTGGGAGAAATTTTTTTACACCTAAGAACCAAGGTTACGAGTACGACTTTCAGAAAAACCTCAACCGAGCTTAATCTTCATCAACCTCAACTCCTCTATCGTTGAATCGATCCTACATCAACTTTATCAGATAATTCCTTCATCAATGGCAACTCAACAAGACATTCATGCAACCGGTGCCGAAAACCGTCCTCCTATGTTGGAAAAAGGTGGTTATCTTCAATGGACAAGTCGAATGCTTCGTTACATCAAGACAAAACCTAATGGAAAATTGATGATTCAATCCATTAAGAATGGACCCTTCATACCTTGACAAGTCCAAGACCCTGGAAATGCTGATGCAACACCTCCCGTCCCACCATTTTTTCGTCTTCAAAAGAATCGAATACTCGAAGAGGATCGAAAACAAGTCGGCGGATGACATGGCAATTCATCATATTGTCCAACTGGGTTTACCAAGAGACATCTTTGCTGCTGTAGACAGTTGTGAAATTGCTTTCGACATGTGGGAACGTGTTAGACGGCTTTGTCATGGGCGAAATTGGTCAACAAGACATGGAGAACAAGCTGCTAACTGCTTGGGAGAAGTTTACCTCTACTCCAGGAGAACCCATTGAATCCTACTATGGAAGGTTATGCACTTTAATGAATGAGCTGATAAGAAACAAGTTGACACCCAGAACTATCGTGAGCAACATCAAGTTCCTAAAAATCTACCGGAAGAATGGGGACGACATGTCACTATTGTCAACCAAACAAAAGACTTACATCAAGTGAACTTTGATCAACTCAACGATTTTCTGAAACAAAACCAAAATGAAGTGAATGAAGTCAGGAAAGAAAGATTGGCTAAGAATCATGATCCATTGGCACTTATTGCAAGGACTCAAACTCCAGTGAATACACAACAACAAGCTTCATCATCTTCCACTCACAACAACTTGCAGCAATACATTCCACAACCACAAGCTATTTTCCCTCAACAACAATTCTATCCACCAGAACAACAAGTCATTTAACAACAACAGTATCCACAATGCCAGGAACAAGGAATCACTGATCTTGAAATTGAACAAGAAGAGGCTTTGTCACATGCCTTTGCATTCACAATAAAGCATTTAGAGAAATAAGATGGGTAATCAAGGCGGTTCCGTTATCGGGTAATCAGTTGGGGTCAGAATGTTGGAAATCGATGGGACGTAGAATGTTGAGAATAGAGCAGTGGGTAATCAGAATGGGAATTTGCGGCTCCAGTCGTTGGGAACTATGAAAATGTGAATCGGAATATCAAGGGTTAAGTGTTATAAGCTGTCAAGGTGGGTCACATGGCAAGGAATTGTCCTACTAAGCGAAAAGAAGGATTTTCGTATCTTGAGAAGCTATGCTGTTAGCACAAAGGCGAGAATCGGAATGCAGGCGAGTCCGAGGAACATGACTTTTTTGCTATTATGGATGATGTGGAAGACCGAGAGGACATCAATGCGAACTGCATCCTCATGGCAAATCTTCAAAGAGACTAAATCGACATTGACTGACCGTCTCACATCTCCTGTCTATGACGCCAATGCAGTATCTTAGGTACCAATCATTGATCCATGCTATAACAATGTCATATGTGATGTGTTTACTCATGACGAACAACTTGTTCTGTGACGCCAGCACCTACTTATGATACATACATGGATAATCCGAGTTGTAGCAATACTTACTCAAAGAACTCCGTTTGTGGATCCTAGTGGAGGTTGTGTGGCACAAAATCTTGAGACTGATGAGGAAACACGTGCTTATTTTGAATCATTAATCAATAATTGTGGTATTGAAATTGAGAAAGTTAGAACGGTCAATCGCGAAGTTAAGGCCGTGAATAAAAATTGACCATGAACTTGAGAGTTACAAGAGAGAAAAAGCTTTTGAATTTCATACAAACAAAGTATCTGAATTAGAAATTGGTTATCGAGATTCTGTTTTAAGAGAAAAACAATTGCAAATCAAGTATGACACACTTGATGTGAATTTGAACTTGAAAATAAAATCTTTAAACAAGGAAATTTCGATCTAAAAACCAACTTTCTAAACAACAAGCAACTTATTCGATCTTGAAAAAGAGAAGAAGCGAGTTAATTCTGATTTTTCAAAACGCGAAGATTCTCTTCTTGATGAAATTCTTGATAAAAATGAGAAGATAAAAAAATTGGAAAATTTGCTTGTTACAACGGGTCATTCAGCTAAATCAACCAATATGCTGATCAATCAAACAAATCCATATTTTCATACAACTCAAAAAATGGATCTTGGTAACACACCTCCTTGTTTCCTCAAGAAAGCTCAGAAAGATCAGAATGTTTTGAACAATGGAACACCTTTGCATGAACCCATAATTGTACATGATTCTCTTGAAACGTTGGAACTATCTGAGGAGAGTAGATCAAAAATGAAACAAAAACATCCGGAAATCAAACCAATTGATTATAACAAATGGAACAAAATTAATGGAATTACTTTTGTTAATAAAAAAGAAAAGTCAAAGTTTTCCATCACACCAAGTGTTTTAAACAAAGTGTCAACACCAGTTTCAAAATCAGTTTCAAAACCAGTCGTTGTCTCAAAATCTCTTTCGAACGTTGAACAAATGTCTTCAAACAATCCTTTTAACACAAGTGATGCGAGAAGTATTTTAGAAAATGTGAAAACTAGGATTGTGGATCTTCAAGAGACTGTCAAAACTAAAACCACTATTACACCTAACAACTGGTTCTCTAGTTTTGATATCAGGAGAAAGTTTTTGAAACTCAAATTGCCCCTCAGCTGAATGCCATCAATGCAAGGGTAATTCATTTTGAACAAGCATTTTTAAAGAAACAACTGACTTTGTCAAGGACCATAAATCCCTGGTAAAGCAAGCTAATGAAAGTGTTGAACACATCAAAGTTTTGGAAAATTTGAATGATTCTCTCTTGAAGATGTGATGACTAATGATATCATGTCCATTATTTTACAAACATATTCTGTTGAAGATCATGAAAGACTCAGTCTGAGACCTCCGCAATTGTTTCAAAATATGAAAATGCTCTTGAAAAACTTGAAAAGAAAATGTGTCATATTTTAAACAGCTTGATCGAAAAACCGAGGAATGCAAGTATGACAAACTGTCGTATGAGCGTGCCTACAAGGACATGCAAGAGCAAAATGATCTTTTGAGAGTTCAGCTGGAAAGTCTAAAAGGAAAGGCTGTGGATACTACGTTTGCAAAACCATTGACTGAGGAGAAAACAAATGTTCCCAAACCGGTTTTCAAACCAAAAATGTCTATTTCTCAGTTTGCTCCAAAAGTCAATGAGAAAAATGATTTGTCAAAAACAGTCACTCCACAGTCCCTGCCTATTAAAAAGAGAATTATCAAAGGTTTTGAAAAAGAAAAAGCAATTGTTGAAAAACCTAAAGTTATTTCACCTGGCATTTCTAGGAATAGTACACGGAATGTGACCAAAAATCCAGTTAAAGAATATGTCGGTTCTAACAACATGGTCAACAATCACTATCTAGAAGAAGCTAGGAAAAAGGCACAGACTCGAAAAGATGGAATTCTAGGTGCAACATCTAGGGTGATGAATTCTACAAGATTTCAAGGCACTGCTAGCAGTAGTAAACCATTACCTAGGAACACTCTACAAAAGACTAGGGATTGGCTTGCATCTAAGAGTAGTTGCGCAAAAGAAAATGCTATGCCCTTAGAAAGCAACACTAGGAATTCTAAGTCTTTTTCGAACAAGAATCAATGTCCAAAAGACTGTAGTGACAAAGTTAAAGCTGCTGTTTTAAACAAGAATATTCAATTTGTCTGTACTACATGTAAAAAATGTGTCTTTTCAGTTAATCATGAGGCATGTGTCTCACAATATCTCAAGAAAGATAATTCTCGTGCCAAGGCACAATCCACTAAGACACCAAATAGAAACAAGCCCGTTGATAAACTATCAAACAAAAAGAAACCTAATAGGTGGATCTCTTCAGGACGTAGTTTTTCTAAAAATGAGTCTTCCGCTGCATCTGATAAGAAAACAACTCCTAGATCTTACCTTAGGTGGATACCCACGGGAAAAGTTTTCAACCAAGTTGGTCTTAGATGGATTCCCACAGGAAAGATTTTTGATACTTGCTCCAACATAGATAATAGTGAAACTCATCAAGATAAGGAAGTCAAAACCACTACAACCGTTGATAGTGATCACCTTCACCGTGAGGAATCTTGTACTTCTAACACTGTTATTTGTGAAAACTCTTCTTCTTTGGTACTTGAGGTGAATCAAATATCTCTGAACCCAATCATCGAGGGTTCAATTCGTAAACTCTTCTTCTTCATTCTCTCTATCTTCTATCTTTGATTTTCCATTTCTTTTATAACACCAACAAAAGCAAAATATAAAAATATAAAACTTTCAAAAATTCAAAAACAATATAAAATCAAAAATCCAAAAATATTCTTCTACGACATGTCTCTCGTATAATCGATATTCTGTACGTTTCTAGAAATGTCATTCAACAATGATACGGTATGTACAGATGCTTGAGCGAGAGTTCTTTAATGTTTTTCAAAACATGTCGTTTCTCAAAATTTCTTAAAAATAATGGCTTTCGTATACTTGATCGAAACCGGACTTCAAAATAATGGCTTCTGGACACATCAGTTCAGGACCCGCGCTTCAAAGAAAGGAAAGTGCTTATCAAAATCAAAGGTTTTAAATATTTTTGAAGCACTATTCCTAAAAACAATGGCTTGTAAGTATTTCAGCTTGCAACCCGATCTTTAAAGAAAGGAAAGTGCTACGCAAAATCGATTTTCATAAATATCGAGCACTTATCCTAAATCAAATGAAGATAATTATTCTTCAATATCTTCAAAAGATTTTTTAAAATCTTCATCTTGAGTACCATTGATTCGAAAAATTTTCAAAAAGATTTTTCAAAATCTCTCACATTTGGTACCAAGATAACTCTCTCTAAACCCTTAATTGATTCTAAATTTTCTGTATGAAAAATATGCTTTCGTTAAGGGGGAGTATTAAACCAAAGTTGTTTCAAAATTCATGCTAAATCAGTTTCTCTCCAAATGCTTTCCGAAAAACATATCTTTTAATCATTTTGTTTCAAAAACATCATAGATTTGCTATTTTTGAGGGGGAGAAACGTGATTAAAAGGTGATCAAAAATGTTTTATGATCGGTGTTTGAATCTCAAATGAGCTCGACTCAGTCGTAACCAATGAATTGACGATAATATAAAGTCAGTACTCGAAAAGACTTGTTCCTGGACGGGTAATAATTTCAAGCTGGTCTAACCAGTGATGTAACCGTGTCTCGAATAGGACTTGTCTAAGTAGAATGTACCATTTCGAGAAACTTTCTTTGGACTGACAGGCCAGGTAATAATTTCAAGCTAGTTCACTAGTGATGTAAACGTGTCTCGAATCGGTCTTGTCTATTGAAAGTTGATCAATTCAAAAGTGCGAACTCTACCCTCTCTGTCCAGATTTCAGTTAAAACAATATAAGCATATGTGAAGGGGGAGTGTTTCTGAAAACAAAACTCTCAAGGTGTTAACAAAATGTTTTGATAATCATAAACACTTTGAGAGATTTTCAAGAAAATGGTTTTATGGCAACAATAGGACAATCATGGAGTTATAAGGTGAATAAGGATAGGAAATCCGTCCTATTATCCGCCAGAGCCGGAGGGATCTACCCAAGGACAATACCAATAGTTAGTACTAGAAGTCCTTAGGTATGATTGAAAAAAAAGGAGTAATGTGAGAAAGGAGAAAGAAAGGGTTGAAGAATTAAAAAGAAATGTAATGAAAGGGTGAAAAGAAATAGCCCTCCATATTCAACCTTAGGGCGAGAAACCGGTTTAATTCATACCTCTTGGTTGTCACTAGATGACACTTGGTATTGAAGACAAAGGCGTCATAGACCCAAAGTACGCACTACACTAAACCTTCTAGCCACTCAATTCCTCTTAAAAGGATTTGTTTCATTCTCACCGGGAACCCTACATAATCTATTGACCTTCTCTTAGAGTTGGTTGGTATTGAAGGAGACCCTCTCCCTAGTCTCCGCTCAGGAAAACCAAAATGCACTATTGAGTCTAGAGCCATGAGATTCATCAAAAGATCTCATAGGAACACTTGACATGACATCGCTTGTTGTTCAATAATAAGGACACAAGTGATATATTCTAGAGTCCTACGCAGATCTTAGCTATCTGCCGAAACATTTATGAGAAGTTTCACTCGTGATCTTCATGATTGAATGGAAACTCCGCCGGGTCAACATCAAGCGACCTGACAGCAATCACTTCGGTAACTCCTGTGGATTACGCTTAGGTGTGTCTCAAAGGTCTACTGGTGGTGATGCTTCGGTGTACCTCGGCGACTCATCTGAATGTAGATGTACTTCGGTATATTAAGCGTTATCTCACTTGTGGGACTCCGTTCAGAACGGCCCTTGTGAGAATCAGAGACATGTTTTCACACTATGCTGTTAACACCCTCGAAATTCAAACTTGTAAGTGCCGGAATCCGCTTATTACTAACCTGTTTTATGTTTTCTTCTTATGGAAGCTCCAGAGCGGATTGATCGTGCAGATTCTACACATGCTCATACCAACAACACATGAAAGTTCTCCTCAAAATCAAAGGCTACTCAAAGTTAAAGATGATTCTTCGTCAATGTCAAAGAATTTACAAAGTTTAAAGACTCGAGAACCACATCATTGGTAACCAAAAGATAAATAGAAGTGTGAGCATGGTGGAGAATGACGTGGAGACACCTAACCAGCGAAGTTGACAACGACAGACAACCACATTATCTGATCACAAAGCATGAAGGAACAAAGAATCAAGACTATTCTATATCTACTCACAAAGTTCAAGCTAGAGAAAAGTAAAGACCTAATCAAGTGGAGCATCGTTTGAATGACCACCCCTTAGGGGGAGATTGTTAGCCTTAATAGTTTTTATTAGAAGTGATGGTCATTCACATTTAGGAACTTTATATCGTGTGTTAGATATCGTGCTAGAATAGTCAAAGGGCTCATGGATTGGGCTAAGCTAAATGGTTAGACGTTTAGTTAAGTTAGCCTTGTATAAGTTCATGTAACCCAATCCATGTCCAAGCCCATCTCACGGCCCATGGCCAAGCCTTTTAGGGCATCAAGTCCCTTGGACTATATAAACCCCTCAAAATCTCATTTGAGGGGTGTGCTTGAATGTGTGTGTGTGTGTTTTCCTTTGAAATAAAACATCTATTGTTTTCATCTTTATCTTCACATACACGATCCATATAACATCAAGTCACCATCTTTCTCATCTTTTCTTTCTTCATCTTATATGCATAACGTATGTTTGGTTTACGTGGTTATACTTGTGTTCGTGTTGGGTTTGTCATAAGGTTGATAAAAGTAAGGTCCTACAAAAGCAGTTGATATTGGTGATGAGGTGGTGGTCAGGGACTTCATGACTTCCTGAGACTTCTTTAAGTCAGGGTATCGTCTGTTGATGAGGTTTTCCTCATAGACAAATTTCCCATAAATTTCAGGAAGCTCAAGATTTTGGATATGATTAGCATTCCTAAGTCCCTGAGAGAAATTCAACCACTTCTCAGGAGACTGTTGACAAAACCAACATTGATTTCATGTTTGGACAACTTAACACCATCATTTGACAGTTCATTTAAAGATTTTTGTACCTGTAAGTTTGAGAGAGGGTTTCAGAGTCCTTAGCCCTGAAGGTGTTATACTCAAGTTTCAGGTCCATTATCCTGTTTTCCTTGGTATCAGATGGTCCTTCATGACTATGAACTAGGTCATCCAGGTTTGCTTAGCGTACTACAGCTTATAACAGAACTCCATAACATCGTCCGGGAAGACAAGATATTATGATACTTTTGAGTATTTGGTCCTGGTTGACCACTCTCCTTTCATCCTGGGTCCAATGAGCTTCAGGTTTGGGCAACCCTTCAACAGTCTTTGGGACAAATGGACCTTCATTTTATACACTTGATATAATAAGGTTCCATCCCAATCAAATAGCAAAGCATTCGCTTTTTTCCATTTGTTGAATTTGCCAACTTCAAGTCTAGGGGCAACAATTTGAATAAGCTCCACCATTTTTATCGACTAGTTGGGGTACATCAATTTCAGCCATTTAGGATCCTAATTTAAAACTTTTAGAGCGGCCTAAAAAACGAGTTTTATAATTAGCCTTGCTCTGATACCACTTGTTGTTCCCGTTCACTATCGTTTAAAAACAGTTTAAGAATAAAAAACAAGTTAATAGTGAACAATGACTGAAATTAACATAAGTAAAACACACTTATAAATTTTCAACATCATATTCTTATTAGAAATAAATCAACAAAGATTACGTTACCCAAGTACTTGCGGAATAGTACTTGGGATTGAAATGACAAGTTGGGTGACTCCTCTCTAAGCTCGGGCTAAGTCACCGAGCACAACTCTTAGAGCTCACTAAGCTATCTCGGGAACTAAGTTGTATTTGGAGGGTGAAAAGATGACTTGATGATATGTGTTTTTACAATTCACAAGCTTAATCTTTTCACTCCATCTCTTATGCTATTTTACATGTATGATATTTGACTCTTTCCTAAGTGACAACTGACATCATACGAGAAGACAAAAATCTTGATGTATTTTGTCTCTCATTTCTAAAGACTATTTTAGGTAGAGACAAGACTACTTTCCTAAGTTCAGTGATGACAACTGCGCCTAATCTTTTGCCATTCAGGGAAAGTTTACTTTGGTTGATAAGGACCTTGTCTTATCTGATTCAAACTTATCCCGCCTTGTCCCGGCTCTTTCTTCATCTTTACATCCTTCCGATCTTCTACTTCGTTTGTCTTCATTGTAAGTAGTTGGAGGGGAGTCTTAGGGATTCAGTGAGTTATTGTCATCACTCACTGAATCCATCATCTTCTTCTTGACTCAGTCTTCACCCTTTAAGTTCCGCCTGACTGAGTGGAGAGACTTCTTCACGCCTCGTTTGAGTATCCCAAAGATGACTCACTGAGAGGCTATGCACTCAGTGACCTGATTAGTGTTTAACGGACTAAACACTTGGGCTATTTTCTATTCAAATCCTAGATTAAGGGGTTTGGACTAAACACATTCTTAAAAATAGTCAAACACCAAAACCTCTTTTGTAAATAATTTTCAAAAACAAAATACAAAAATATAAAATTAGATAAAATCCAAAAATATTCTTCTATCTAAATTTCTATCAAAACCAAACATTGCAAGTCCAAATCTTCCGTCAACACTGGGTTCCATCAAACATTTCACAATTTTTCCCGAACAAGTGTTGAGGGGGAGAAAGTAAATATTTTTCAGTTTCATAAAACCTTGTACTTGCATGTTACCATAATTATGTTGTTTCTTCAGTAATGGTGGATATGTTTCTTATTAAATACGCTCCTCGGACTCAAATGTTTTAAAATTTCATCATTTCAAAAGTCGTGGGAGAGTATCGTTAAGTTTCTTTTCTAAAATTAGTTTTGTCTAACCAAAGTGGAAGTTAATGGGTCTTGGTTGAAAATGGTTGAGGTGGAGGGACTAATCTTGTCATTTTTGAAAAGTAATTTTAGACAAAACCACTCACCTAACTATTAACTCTTCTCAATTAATATTTCAACAACCAAGATCCACGTCTAGTATTCAATCTTCAAATCCGTGTTACCAAATCATATTGTAATAGCTTTTGATCATGATTTCAAACATTGGTTTTAAGTATTTTTCAAATCCAACGGTTAAATCATTCAAAATCATTGAGTTTTTGGTTTACGCGTACGCTTATGAACAAGATGTTGCCAAAGTGTGTTTTGGATGAAATAGCTTATGTTAAAACCTTTCAAAATGTATCTTGAAGCTATTTTCATCAATCGTTCTCACCCAGAAACCAGAATTGATAATTTTTGAACAATTAGGGTTTATGTACGCATTTTGGGGATTTCTTTGTTTGAGTGTTTGGCTTTGATTAGATGCTTATGATAGGTTTAGAACTATGTTAATTACACAAAATTAGCCTTGAATCTTACCCAAAAACAACAAATGTGGATGATTTAATTTTTAGGGTTTATAGGTCGAAGAACACGATTTTTTGTTGATTCATTGGGTATTTTGTGTTAAAAGTTGTTGCAATCTGTTCCTTTGTCATCTAGGATAGTGCAGAAACAAAGTTTGATGATTTTCAGTGGCTAAATTTGTTACGCATAGATTCATGTTTAGGGTTTTAGAAACTCTTACGCGTAGAAAGTTTGTAACATATGATATTAGATTTTATGCCTGTTTTGTGGTTCTGGAAGTGTTAGAATTGATTAGTAATCATGTTGTTATGTGTAATTGTTACAGGTTGATTAGCGTAAAGATCATAATCAAGGTGTTCATGTGTTACGCATATGGAATACCTTATGCGTAAAGGTTACGCATAAGAGTAATCTTACGCGTAAAACTTATGCATAAGGGTCTGATTAGGACTACGGCATTATCATGGAAGGATATGCGTAAACTTGGATGTTTATGCCTAAGGGTACTCTTACGAGTAAACTGTTGGAATCACTCCTAAACCTTTATTCAAGTGTTAGCTACTCATATGTAATAGGTAGCTTAATTATGGCCTTTATGTTTGTTATTATCTTAAGCTTATGTAGAAGGCCCATGAGCTTAGGCCCAAGCCCATAGGAAAAGGAAGGGACTAGGAGTGTTGCCCTAGCTTCCTTCCTATAAATACTCTTGTAAACCTTCATTTGAAGGTTGGTTGTTCAAGTTATTTCTTTCACTACACTCTACTTGGCATGCCTAGTGTCCTTTATACCGTGTGTTTGTGTTTGATTTCTTGTTCAATCGCCTCTATCTCCTTCTATTAAGCTTGTGTGGTAAATCTAGTGACCTAACAATGGTATCAATCGCCAACTAGTTGGGTGAAACGTTTTGTTTTTGAAGTGTTTGTTCTTGGTCTACGCGTAACGTGGATAATACTTTGGTTGGCTTAAAACGTATTTGTTTACACTTTTTAATCCAAGATTCTTGTACTTTCAATGTTTTAAGGTGTTAAAATACTGGTTTTTGGCAAAAAGTTTCAAACTTTATGCGTGGATCATTGTTTTTAAGCTTGTTTTTGTTACGAGGGTTTCATCCTACGCGTATGATTTTAGTCGTTTTGGTTCATCAAGTTTCACACTTTTGTGTTATTTTGGTGATATTGAAGCTATTCCATAACAAAAATCGGGTTTAGAAACAAATTTGGGCAAAATCATCTTACGAGTAGAACTACGCGTATCAAAACCTTAATTCTAGCGTAAGATTATCCTTGTTTGATCTTCAGTTTTCGTGGTTTACTCCGTGTTTTCTTGCTTGGATAAGCACGAAAATACGTCCGACTTTGGATATCTTTTGCCTGTGATAGTGTAAAAGATCATTTGGGCTAAACCCTAAACTTACGCATAAGCATAAAGCTTACGCGTAGAAAATCCTACGCATAAGATTCATCTTACGCCTAAGCCTAGTCTTACGCATAAGATAATCCTACGCCTAAGTTTCTACGCATAACTTTTGTTACGCATAACTTTAGTCTTTTTCCCACTTACAGCGTAGCTAAAACTACGCGTAACTCTCATTGTTACTCGTAACTTTGGTGTTTTTACTCTTAAGTGCTACTTGGTTATTGTGATTTCTACGCCTAAGAACTCTTCATCAACAAAGGTTCATTCGACTACAAAGATCCATTTTACCAACATAAGTTTTCAACATGTCACAACCACCATACTCTAACTATTTCCCTTACACTTATTCTCAACGTCAACAACAACTAACTCCACAACATCAACAATGGAATCAACAACAAGCAATTTATCAACAACAATTTAATCAACAACATACTCCACAACTTGCTGCAATTCCACAACCTCAAATGGTTCAACCACCACCAAGTCTTCAAGTTCAACCCTACACAAATGAATTCAATCAACATCCATCAAGGAACACTATGAAGGAACCCACTTGGTTTGCAAAGATGTGTGAAGCTTTAAGTAGCCAACAATCAATTCATGAGGCCGGATCACTTGATAGACCTCCAATGCTCACTCCGGGAAACTACGATCAATGGGTGATAAGGTTCTTTAGGTTTTGTGATCTGAAGAAGCCACATGGAAAGTTCTTAAAGAAGGTTATCTTGGAAGGTCCATTTCAGATGCCTCTTTGTTATCGTACCCGCCGATCTAAATGCTAATCCACCAAGAGATGAACAATCCAACATTGCTACTCTTTGTTGACCTTTTGAATCCGAGAACTTCTACACTATGAAAGTGATGAACTTGCAATGCAATATATCCTCTTAGGATTACCTAACCCAATTCTTCGAAGTGTTGATGCTCAAAAGACTGCAAAGGAAATGTGGGATCATATTCATCTTCTTATGGAAGGATCGTACTCAATCGGGAGGATTTGGAATCCAAAATTTACTTGGCTTATGAACACTTCATGATTGAACACGGAGAGACACTAGAGTCTTATCATCATCGTTTTCAGACATCATCAATGATTTGGATAAACACAACATCATCATGCCAAGAATTGCGGTGAATACTAAGTTCTTGAGTAGTCTTGGTCCTGAATGGGAGAAGTATGTCATTTTTCTCCGTCAAGAAGAATATGCATCATGCTACATATGGATTGTTGTACGATTACTTGAAGCCTCATGAAAAGGAAGTTGATAGGAAAGGATTCTCCGTGCTCAAATTGCTCCACCGACACATCCGGAAAATCAACAACTTGCCTTATATGCTCAAAAAAATTATTCTCCTCAACCAGACAACTCAACCAAGCTGCTACAATCACACCGTATGATCCTTCACAGCCTCAATCTCAACAAAATCAATTGGTTCCATACAACAACAATAATGCTCAAGCACTTGTCGGTGAAGCTAATGAGGAATCTGATCCGTTCGAAGCACTAAAACAAGGATTTGCTATGATTGCTAATGCCTTTAGCCGTTATACCAACAAATCCAACAACCGTATTCGTTCCTCATCTAACACAAGGAATCAAGCATGTACATTGTGAACAATGGACGAGTTGAAGTTGAGTAATCATGGTTATGGTAGTCAGATGGGCGGTGGTCAAGGGTTTAATGCTGTGGGTAGGAATAACAATCGAGCTCAAGTGGTGGAGCAGGAAATGCTCAAATGGGTTGAATGGTCTTGATGCTACAAGCGCAATGAGAAGGGACACTGGCTAATGCATGCCCAAAGCCAGGACAAGGGGCGTGCTTATCACAAAGAGGCTCTTCTTTTGGCTCTTAAGGATGAAGCTGGTGGAACTCTCACGAGACAAAACGAGCTTTATGGCAAATGCAGACTTCGGATGATGATATGGAGGACTTGCGGGCCAATCAGGTGTTATGTTGATGGCTAATATGCATGAGTTACACATGAGTGACACAGGCCAGTGTATGACAGCGATGGCTTGTCTCGGTACCCGAACAAACCATATTTATCTCGATCTACTATCTCCGCCAACATCTGAATCCCAAGGCTCGGAGAATGTTCAAAATGAGTCGTCCACATCTCATTCTGACGATTTTCAACTAGACCCGTAGTTATATTTGACGATCAAGATGACCAAACGGTTTCCTTGATAATCAAATTGACTCCGTGGTTATACTTGAGGATCTCAGTAATGATCATGTTGTGACTCACGTTGAACACACCGAACTTTTGCCTCATCAGTTTTGCTCGTTTAATACAAGACCAACAGACCATAGTGGAAAAATGTCATGCCATTAATCGGGACTTGAAAAGCAAAAATGCACTGTTAACCAAGGATTTTGAATGTTTACAAAAGCAACTCAACTTTTCAAAACTCAAGAAAAAGCGTGAAAGCGGTTTTGAAGCGACCTTTGCCAAATCTCATCAAAGCGAAAAATATTTAGAAAGGCAGATCATTGATCTAGCCGCCGAAGAATGCTTTGTTATGCGAAATAGAACAAGCTGAAACATGAACATATAAAGCAAATTAACGCTCTCACCTTGGAAAATCAAAAAGCTAAGGCTGAGTTGTTAACTTGTCAAAAACAGTTCTCTGCATACAAAAAGCATTCAACGAAGCGAATAGATGATCATCTTGAAGAAATCATCGGCTTGCAAAACAAACTTAAAGAGTTTAAAAGCATTTGTTTACAAACATGACGAGTCGGTCACAACTATTGAAAAGTTTACTTTAAAACCCAATCCAAATGGATATGGACCGAATCTTGCTGATTACAAACCTAAGCTTTCAACCAAAGCATTCAAACCAAATCTGAAGTTTCCGGTCGCAGAATATAAAATTGATAATTACATTTATGAGTGTTGTTGAATATCATCGTCAAGAGGAATTAGATGCAGAAGGCGAGAGTCGATCAAAATTAGAAAAAGTTGTTTACAACAAACCTTTTAACTATTCAAAGCGGTCACTTTCGTCACACCAACGGATTCTTCTAACACACCAAGGATTATCATAAAACGTCTGAGTCTTCTAATGTTAATCCCAAACCAGATTATGCACAAACTTATGGTCCTTTACCTTCCATCGGTGAAGTAAACTCAAAACACGAAAATCGCAAAAATTCTTGATATTTTGACCTTTTCATGGGTGACCTCAAAACTTTACAACATGAGATAGAATATCATTCTGAAATCAAAGTTCAACATTTTCAATGCCTCTGGCGAGAACAAAGAGACATTTTTAGAAAAATCTTTTACCAAATGTTAAAAATTTGAAAAGTTGTGCATTGTCTTGGAAAAAGGACTTTCATAAGGAACTTGGATTGATGAAGGTCGTTTTAGAAGCGAAACATCTATTTCTAATACTAAACGTAAAAGAAAATGTTGAGAAAAGATGTTGATCGACTCTTGGAAGATGTCATCCGTGTTGATGTCCATAATGTTGTGTTATTGAATTCTTTGTCATATGCATTTGATTATATCTCTGCGATCTTTGTTGATACGTGGTAAATGTTGAGAACGATAATGTGCTTGGTCGAGTCCTTAAAAGTTGAAAACAAGCGATTGTCAAACGAACTTTCAAATGCAATACGTCGTCTTAATTGGTGTCAAAAAGATATTCGCGATCAACAACTTGCTTTTCAACACAAAATTGCCCGTTCTTGTGACAAATCTTCGATCCTAAAATTGAGCAACTGGATGATCAAAGCGTGTCTTTTAAGTGTCAAATCTCAAAATATGAACAAGAACTTGTAAAAGTTAAAAGAAATATGGTGTCATATTTGATTTACTCAAAAGACTCGTGATGAAGCATCAAATGAACTTGATCATTATCTTGCACACACTAAAGAAGTTATGCATTTTCTTTGGAAATATTGGTTACGAAAATCAAGATCGATTCACACTATCCTCAAGTTAAGAGAAATGTTAGGAAAGTATGAACAACTTCCGCCACCATCATTAAGAGAATAGCCCGGTAACACTTAGTAATCGTGAACCTAGAATCCCTACTGCCAAATCACAAGTTGCTAGCGTGCTTCCTTCTCTTGAAGCAGGAATAGTTGCGTCTTTTCCAAGCGTCCGCACTTCGACCTAAGAGCACTACATAGAAGAATAGGAAGTTGCGACCTAAGAAAAGATCAATAAAGAATGCTAAAGTAGAAGAACACCCTAGGACTATGAATAAGACTCACGTTGCTTCCACTATAGATATTGCGTCAGGCACATGTAATAGAAATAGTGATGTAACGAATGCTAAACCTTTAAGCACTTTTGATATTCATCGATGCACCTTGTGTTATTTGTAGTAAAAGTATGAATCGATTGTCATGATAAATGTGTTGCTAAAGCTATCATATCTCGTTTAAGGAATCCTAAGAACAGGAATACCTCTAGGCCCACTAATCTTTCTAAGTGCAGTGCTTGGTAGACCGCCTCTTTAGATTCTAAGAAGCGCTTTGTCCTCAGAGCTCTAGTTTCACCTGCTAGGAATGTAGTACCACCTAGTGCATTCACTAAGACTAAAGCAAATACTAGTTGGAGATGAAATGGATATATAACACACTAGGATTTAAAAGGATACCTAAAGCTATTGATGTGTGTATATCTACTATAAGCGCTCAGGAACCCTCTAACATTTGGGTTCCATCTACTATTCCATTCATTATTAGATGCATTGTGTAACGGTGTCTGAATCATTCTCTGGATTGTTGATAGCGGATGTTCCCGACACATGACGAGGCAATCTTAAACATTATCAAACTTTATTGCAAAGTTCATTGGCAGCTGTCGGTTAGAATGATCACCGTAGCTATCATGGGCTACGGAGACTATATCAATGGGAACATGAAATTAGCGAGGTTTATTATGTGGAAGGCCTCGGTCATCACTGTTTCGATGGGTCGGTTCTGTGATGGAGATTTGGAGGTTGCTTTCAGGGAGAAAACTTGTTTCATTAAGTGATCTAAGGAAAGCGACCTTATGTCGCTCGCGTAATTCCAGTCTTTACACTATCTCTATGCAAGACATGGTTGCTTCTTCTCCCATCTGCTTACTTTCAAAGGCAACATCAACAAAATCCACGGCTATGGCACGTCGTCTCTCACATCTAAACTTTCAAACCATCACCAACCTTGCTCGACACAAACTAGTTGAAGGACTCCACGGTTTCGGTATTCTAAAGATCACCTTTGCTCGGCTTGTGAACAAGGCAAAAGCACTCGTGCTCATTTTCCTTCAAAGGTGGAACCGACTCTCGACATGTGCTTCATCTTCTTCACATGGATTTGTGTGGCCCGATCTTGGCGTGCAAGCGATCAATGGCAAGCGCTACATCTTAGTAATTGTTGACTATTACTTTGCTGACTTGGGTCTACTTTATTCGAAGCAAAGATCAAGCTCCACAGATGATCATCACCTTTCTCACGAAAATACAAGTTCACTCTGAAACCGTTCGACAAATCGAGCAGACAAAGGAGCCTGAATTTGTTAACAAAACTCTTCGTGAATTTTATGAGAAAGTGGGAATTCAACATCGGACATCTATTGCCGCGTACGGAACAAAGCGGAGTTGTTGAAGAGCGAAACCGAGCGTTAGTGGAAGCTGCAAGAACAATGTTAATCAATGCTAAACTTCAGTTACTTATGGGCGGTATCTACGCATGCTATACTCAAAAACGTTCTATGATTACAAAACGTCACAACAAAACACCTTTTGAGCTTGTCCAGCGAGAAAACAGAATCTCAAACACTTTCATGTATTTGGATCTCTTTGCTATCCGAATAATGATCGTGATGACTTTGGAAACTCAAAGCCAAAGTCGACATTGGGTCTTTATAGGATATTGTGATAATTCTAAAGGTTTCGAATCGGAATCGTCGAACAAAGGAGGTTATGGAAATGATTCATGCACATTTTGATGAACTCACGGAAATGGCTTACGAGTATAACTGACTTGGAACCGGACACAACCGCTTAAACTTCCCCCAAACCCCATCATCGGTGACAAAGCCCCCAGGCACTCGTCAACAAATGGAAGGTTATTTGCTCCATTTGTTCAGTGTGATATTGATGAGCGTGCTCAGTGTATCCATTTGTTTCGGTTTGCTCAACGATAATACTCTTATACACGATACACCTACTACAACAACTACGGTTGAAGAAGCACCACCAGTTGACTCCAACACAGCAGTTGAACAAACCGCTTCCAACAATGATGAACCGGTTGATGATGTTGAATGAAGTACCCCCCGCTGCGATTTTGATCCAAATGCGTTCTTTAACCCGTTTGCTAATGAGATCTGCGCACGGATGCGGAATCTTCAACAAGCCATTTGAATCCTCAAAATCGCACAATGTATACCAACATCAACCCTCCACACATAGATGGACAAAGACCATCCTCTGGAAAATATTATTGGCAACCCGAATCAACCAGTCGTTACAAGACAGCGTCTTCACACAGATGGTGAACATTGCATTTATGCACTCCCGATGCCAATCCCGAACCTAAAACATCAAAGACGCAATGACAAAGACAACTGGATTGAATCCATGCAAGAAGAACTCAACCAATTCAAACGTCTTGAAGTATGAGGCGGTTGAAAGACCAAGGGGTCGTCATTGGTCTCAAATGGATTTGGAAAAACAAATTGGATCTTTGAAGGGAATGTTATGTCAGGAAATAGAGTGTCCCGGTGGCTAAGAGGGTTATCGTCGATTAATTTGGAGGCATGAATGCGATAAAGCTATCATCTTTCCTCATTGCCAATAATTTCACCAAAGGTTCGGTTGACCCAACTCTTTTCATACAATATCACGGGGAACATATTCTAATTGTTCAAATTTATGTGGATGACATCATTTTTGGGTCACACATAAAAAGTCTTCAATCGCTTTTGCAAAACTAATGAAGAAAAATTTTGAAATGTCCATGATGGGTGAACTTACGTTCTTTCTAGGACTACAAGTTCATCAATCACCCGTGGTATTTTCTTGAGTCAATCCAAATATGCCCTTGAATTCTTAAACAAATTTGGAATGAAAACCTGTGACACCTATGCCACACCAATGGCTCATACCAAGAAGCTAGGCGCTGATTTACATGGGAAATTGGTGGACCCTACAAAATACCGTAGTATTATTGGGTCTCTCATGTATCTAACGACTAGCGGACGATATTGTCTTTGCCGTATATCTTTGCTCCCGTTATCGATCGCGACCAAGCTGAAACCCTCTAGAGGCTAAAAGAATCCTTAGATACATCAAGGGAACCATTAATTTGGGGATCCGGTATCCGAAGGATTCAGTTTTGAACTAATCGCTTTTAGAGGCCGACCACGCGGGGCTTAGACTCACGGAAAAGTACTTGGGGAGCTTTACAATTTCTTGGTGATAAGCTGGTGTCATGGCAATCGAAGCGAGTTGTACATATATGTCCTCAACCGAAAGAAATATGTAGCCATGTCGTATGTTTGCTCAAGTCATTTGGATGAGAACACAACTCAAAGACTATGGTTACGTATTTGACAATCGATGTACGCGACAATCAGTGCCATTGCGATCTCGTGCAACCAGTTCACACTTTCGAAATCAAAGCACATCGATCTTGATATCATTTCATCAAGGATCCGTGGAGCAGAGTGCGTTGAATTATATTTTGTAGGTACAGAATACCAATTGGCAGATCTTCTCACCAAAGCCTTGCCTACCACTAGGTTTAATGAGTTGGTCCACCGGATTGGTATGAGGTGTTTGACTCAAGAGGTATTGGATGACCTCCTAAAACAGTCTTAAAACACATCAAACACCAAAATCTCTTTTGTAAATATTTTCAAAAACAAAATACAAAAATATAAAACCTGATAAAACAACAAAAATATTCTTCTAATCTATTTTTCTTTCAACATGGCAAGTACATTTCTTCCGTCAACACTTTAATCTTTCAAAATTCAATATTTTTCCGATCAAGTGTTGAGGGGAGAAAATAATCATAACAGTTTCAAAACATCCGTGTGCATGTTATCTTATCCGGTTGTTTCTTGTATCAATGGTGGTAAACTTTTAGTTTAATGACACTCCTCGGACTAAAATTTATAACCTTTCATCATTTTCTAAAGAGTCAGGAGTGTCATCAAAGTTTCTTTCTTAAATTCTTTGTTTGGTAACCAAAATGGAAGTTAAATGGCTTTGTTTGAAAAAGGAAAAGGTGGAGGGACCAAAGCTGCCAAAATTTAAAGTCATTTTAATAAAACTCTTTCACCTAACTTTTTCACTTCACATTTAATACTCAAACCTAAAATCTCATCCTACAACAATCATTCAAGAAATCCGTGTTTTGATCATCAATTTGTAAGTTGTTTTATGTTCTTAACGATGTTTTCAAACATTGGTTTTGATTTTATACAAATCCAGCGGTCAAATTTTGTCTATAATTGATTTTGTGTTCTCGCATGGCGTATGAACACTAATCATGAATGGTGTTTGTGGTTAAAAGGATTGTGTCAAAACATGTCTTTTAACATCAATGATACTAATTTATCCTCAACCACCCGAAACGAATTGATGGTTTTCAAAATTAGGGTTTTGAGTTGATTTGGGTATTTTCAAATGTGAACGTTTTTGGTAAAAAGATTGTTGTAGGGTTGTAGTCAAGTTGAATTAATCATATCCAGGCGAAACACTAATGATTCCAAATGGAAATTAGGGTTTAATGTTCATAAATTTGGGTACTTTTGATTCTTAACACATTTGATGTTAAAACTTGGCTAAAGACTCTCAATATGCTTCTTAGAACTCGAAGCACTTTGGTGCATATCCTATGGCTAGAAATCATATCGTAATTCATAACCTTAGGGTTTTGACTTACGCGTATGACTCTACGTAAAATGTTAAACAAGCTTTCATGCCATACACATTTTTAGAATGAATATATGTGTTAAGATTGATGATATGATGATTTTATTTAGGGCTTGCTACTCGTAAAACTTCGAATCAAGGTCTTTGTTACTCTACATAAGGATCACCTACGGCGTGAAGCAGTTATCGTAAGAGAAATTCTCACCGTAACTATGCGTGATTCTACAATGGGACTACTGCGTATCCTGAAGGATATGCGTGCTTGATGTTCTAATAAGGTCTACTCTTACGAGTAAGCCTTACGCGTAAAGTTTATTATACTAACGAAAGCTCTACGCGCAAGGTTACTCTGTTCCCTACGTATAACATTTCTTACGCGTAAGACGATTCCTACGCGTAAGCTTGTGCCCTCATATATAACCCCTATTTACGCATAAGCTACCATCTACGCCTAAGCCTTGATTGACCTTCTTTATGAATTGTTACGCGTGCAAACTTGTAAATAAATGAATCATAACGTCACGAATCCAATAATGTCACTAATAAACTTAAAAGTTTGATATGTTGTGAACTATAAGTGATAAAATGAACTTTAAAACTTAAAGTTAACTAACTCACGAAACGTTTCACGACGTCATTGGACTATTGGACAAACAAGTGACTTAGGACTCGTAACAATCATTAACACTGTACATTTAATAATTAGACAATAAAAATGAATCTTCTTGCTTGATCGCTATGGATATTCTAAGAAATCATCGATGCGAACATGCTTTCACACTACCTTTCTGATCTGGGAATCTACATACAACAATTACGGAATTCAATGCAAAGGATCAAAAGGTCAAAATGCGGGGTAGCAGTGGCGTTAAATCACAAACAAGTCACCATCACACAAGGATCTGGTACATTCTTAATTCACGAGATCGCGAGCCAACCGACTTCTATGCCACACTCTGAAGAGACAGTTACGAAATTCTGATTGATATTGGCAATGATGAAGCTTCAGGAATAATCACTAAGCACTCTCATGTGGAGCTTAAGAACATTCCTCAACCGTGGATAACCCTCTACATCATCATTACCAAATTGGTCTCTGGTCGTGATAGTGGTTATGAGCATCCCAAGCTCATGGAACTACAAATCTTCAGTCTTAATCAACAGAAGGACATGAAATTGAAGCTTTGCTATGGGAAGACATGATGTCATTTCACAAGAAACTTGGCTCAAAGATTCCCTATGTCGATACACGAAATTTTTGATCCAGAGAGCACTTGGACTTCATCCGACATTCCACGAGGCTCAATGAGATAATCACGATATGTTGATGAGCCTACTACATCGGTCGGAATCAAGGAATCGTCAACAAAGAAGCAGGGTGCCGTCTTTTGATCACCTTGACAAATGAAATCAAAAGCTTGAAACATACAAAAGGTATCAAGTAGCGATGCGAGAAGGCAAAGTTGGTCATCTCGATGATAAATTCGGAACCTTTCTAGGAGAACCGAAGAGGAAGTCTTTGGAAGTGCTGCAAGCACTGAGAAGTCGAGGATGATGTTTCCCGAGGAATCCTCCACGAAGGGGACAGTTCCCGCAAGGAAGTTGTTCCTATTCCGTATCTAAGCTTGAACCGCAAGAAAGCTAATGGATGAGGACTCGAAATACTGGTCAGATGAAGAGACTTTACTACTGCGAATCGCAGCAGAAACACCTCCCAGCGTAAACCTCCAAGTCCACCGGTGACAAAGGAAAGGGAAGACTCGTACTTGTGCCTTATGAAGCTCAGATGAAGAAGAAAAGTGGATACTTCATACGGAAGAAGTTCAAATTCCTTAGACTCCACATGGCGGCAAGAATTTGCAAAAGAACAAATGGGTGGCCAGTCAAGTAGTGCGTAACCTTCACGGTCGATGCGGTTAATCAACCCGATAAGGGATGCGGGTGCCACCACTTTGGAACAACAACAAAAGCCGTGGAGGAAACTATGAGTATGATGGGAACCTGTTAAAGAAAAGTCCGAGAAAGCTGGGGTAGAAAATCTGAGACATAAAAGACTGAAAGATAAGTCTGCAGGTGACACTTGATTATGATAAGTTTCTGCTGAAGCGTCTGCTTGATGAGGAGAAAACCTCGACCTCCAAAGTATCAGTCTCCTCATGTCTCTTCATCATCAGATTGTCTTCTCATCTTCACCACCACCATCAAAGAAATCAACCAAATCATCATCCAAATCATTAAAGCCAACTCCATCTTGGATCTCTCAATCTAAGAATCGAATCATTAAAGCATCAACAAGTGAAGAAAGACATTCTCCACAGAAAGTTGACTTTCTTCGTGATCAGATCACGTATCTTCATGATGAGAATGACAAGATGCAAGTTGAAAGGAAGTATGTCCAGAAGCTTATGAAGGATGATCTTCAAGGAAGCATGGGCGAGATGATAAAGGATACACTACAAAGTTCTTAATGGAGGTCGTTCAGAAGCTGACAAATGAGATGTATTCAGGACAACTTTATCCGATTCTCTTACATTTAGCCAAGCAAGCCATGAAATCAACTCCGATGAATTTGAGCATCAATCCAGTTGAAACTACAATCTTCTCGGATGATGAATTAGTAAACCGGTTTGTAGCGCAAATGTCAACACGCTCACAACGTTGCCTCCCATGAAGCTAAAGCTGTTTGAAGATTCTTTGGAATACCAACTTAAGTCATCATTGAGAGAAGAGGTAGAAGGCCCAAGCGTTCAGAGGCATCGAAGACAAAGATCAAGATAAGGATAAGGAGCCTAAGCACAAAGAAGTCGGTGAATCATCTTCGATTCAAATTTTCAATGCATACTCCACCACAAGGACTCCATTCAACAAAGATCTCCTCCCCTTCTTCTGCTGATAAACCTCGAGGATTACGGTTACCACCCCAGACTCAAAACCGATGACCACTTTGAGTATACGGTGGTGGCGATGAAATTTCATGAGCCCCAACAACAACCCGCCTCACCCGAAAGCGTACAGAAGCAGAATCCTCATCTAGGCCTAAGAAAGAGAAGAAGAAGCCCGAGGCGTCTATCTGGCTAGATGATATAACCAGAAGGAATTTGAATGGTTTTCTACACTTGTCAATTCCACTCCTACCACGAAGAAGGTCAAGATCCGGTAGACGGTACTACTTTGGAGCATGCTAAAATTACAAGGAAAAGTTCAAAGTAAAGAAGATGGCGAAATCCGAGTTGAAGCCCAGATCAAAGAATGAAGCATTTCAACTTGTTAAAGATAGCTCGAGAAAGTGCCATCGGGTCAAATATCACCTTGACAACATTGCTCGAGCTATGTCTAATAACATGGATTGGCTCAACCGAGAAGCAAACATCGACTTTACGAAGCGGGACAACCCTCCATATTACAATGGTAATTAAACCAACAACGTCGCCAACAAATGAGCCTAAATTCCCTTCCAGTATTTCTTCAATAAAGACCGGAATTTCTTCTACACGGTGGCGATGGTTCCAGGAAATCGCCTACATCCCGACACTTCCATTCCCGCAGACCCGAATACTCAACTGCATAGCTATCGAGGAAAGACCTAATCACTTGTTCTCCAACAAAGTGGAAGCATGTAGAACCGAGATGCAATATGCGGGATTCATCATTGGCCGAACGTCGGCGAATCTACTACAGATCTTTGCCAGTCTGAAGTCTCAACATGCGGTTGTTGATTACTAAAACATCGTTGCCATCAAACACGTTGATCTTTCGTCCAAATGGGACTACATTTATCTCAAGAATATTGTGGTCAGACAAGATGAAGGGATTATGCATTCTCTGAGGCGACTTTGAGAATTTGTCTATCAACGACATGAAGATATGTACCTTGCCAAAGTACGGGGTTATGAGACAATTCTCCAGCTGAAGTACAACGTGAATTTAAAGTCGGTGCTCATCTTCATTAGGCGCATAGTCATCAAGAGAACGTGTAGAAGATCTCCACTTGCGATTGAATCTTATCGGACCGTGTAAACTTCACTCCACCACGGCTTGATCTTCCCGACATTAACAGCTCTCATACACTCATCGGACAAACCATTGTGCGTCGTTTACCATGGTGAACTTCAAAATTGCTTGATAGCGTCTTGAGATCTACACAAATTTGGAGATCATACTTTGAAGTTGGTTAGGGATGGATTGGCTTATCGGTTGAAGATATACACCAAGATTGGTCTCCTAAGCGATGGAATTCTCGGATCGAAGAGGGGCGTGAAGAGGATCATCACCATGATTGATGACGGTTGTATAGAAGGGATGATTCGAGAAGATTGGAAAGCTATGTTGGTGGTCGACCCGGAGAAACATCATCGACTTTCAGCGCCCGATTCACATTCCTGGCAACATCTCGGACTACACGGTACCCCTTGCTGCTTCTTTCATTATAAATTTGGATGTATGATTTATTATGTTTGTGGCTTGTGCACATATTACAGATGTACAACCCTTATACTTGTAAATAAAGGACCACGTGAGTGCGCTTGATTGCCACAATCCTTATAAAAGGGGCGAAAGCTTCTTACTTTTGAGTAAAACCTATCAAACCTTTCACTTTTCAAGGTTTTGCTCAAAAGAACAAGTACTTTCCCTTATGATTTTCAAAACCTCAACCGTTTATATCACTTTCGTTGGGGAGTACTTGACTAAAACTTTGTTCACTAATTGTTCACGTGGTCATTCTTCCCTAACCTTTCGAAATGGTCATATTTATTCTCAACTTTTCAAAAATAACATTTTATATGCCATTTTGAGGGGAAAAAATACGTGATAAGAAATTTGTTATGTAAATGCAAATGAATCTTTGTGCTATAGACTTAACCCATGAATTGACGAGCTCTTAACTGCTAGTAACTTGAAAAGACTTGTCCGGAATGGTAATAATTTCAAGCTAGTTACGCTAGTGATGTAAGCGTGTCTCATGAAGGACTTGTCGAGTAGAATATACCATTAGAGAACTCTTGGTAGACATGAACTCGGCGGGTTTGACAACCTTCGAGTTGTCTACACTTTAAGGTAGTTATTAGAGCTAGTTGTCACCTAAAAGCTGACAATGTAACTCTTTAACTATGCACGTAACTTGCGTGTCTGCGGGGAATGTCTATCTTGAGTTGATCAATTCAAAATGTCGCGTCTTTCTTTCTTTGTGCATTTAACCGTTAAATTTCTTAAGCACATGTGGAGGGGGAGTATTTATGCAAAATCTCATCTCAACAATGGTTCAAAAATGTTTTTATTCATAAACACGGCGAGAGATTTTCAAGTAAATGGTTTTATGGCAACATAGGTTAGTCATGATAAGGTGACTAAGGTTAGGAATAACCGTCCTATGATCCGCCAGAGCCGGAGGGATCTACCCAAGGACACCACAAATAGTTAGAATTTAGAAGTCTGTGGAAAACTAGAAGGGGGGGTTGAATAGTTTTACCAATTAAAACTTCATTTTAATCTATTTAGATCGACTTATGTCAATCTATTTGGATGTGTGTGTTGGATGTTGATAAACAAGCATGTAAAGGTAAGTAATGAAAGATTAGAGTAAAGCACAAAACCACAACGCTGAAATATTTATAGTGGTTCGCTACAAGGTCACCTTCCTTGCCTACTCCACTCCCGGGTCACCTACGAGGTTCGTAATCACTACACCAATCTCCTTATAGGCGGAAGCCTTCACAACATCGCTTTACTCTTTTTCGGTCTAGGCTAACAGGGTTCTTTCACTCCAAGGTGAACCACACCTACACGTCATGCTACCCTTTATAAGGTTCTAGGCTAAGTACCTAGTTCTTTCACACCTTAGGTGAACTACACCTTCACAACGTCGCCTACCCTTTATTAGGTACTAGGCTAAGCACCTAGTTCCATTCTGGAGGAACTACTACCCAAAACTACACCAACGACTAATCCCAAAGGAGATCTACTCCTTTACAACATCATCAAGGATATCAATATCCTTGATCTAATACTAGTCTATCTTGTACATCGAAACACACCATATCGAATGTACATCTAAGGCACCTTTCACTAATGCCTTTGACTAGATCTACAAGACACCTTTCACTAATGTCTTGTCTCTTCACTTCTAAGCACCTTTTCAATGCTCTTTGTCTTGACTTCTAAGCACCTTTCACTAATGCTTCTGAGTCTTGACTTCCAAGCACCTACCACAAGTGCTTTATCCTATAGACGATAGATACCCTTCACTAATATCTTCGACTTGACTCTTGAGACATCTTTCACTAATGTCTTCAACACTACACTTCTTTGAAGAAAGAAAGGAATCATCAACAAGAAGACTTGTTAGCCTTGATGATGAGGAAGCATGGCAACTCATGGACTTGAGCTTCTCGACTTCAAAGGTGGTGATCTTGCCTTTAAGAGGAACCTAAAAGATCACAAAAAACAAAACTACAAACATAGATCTCTTGGATCTAAGGTTAGTGAGATTTAACTCGGGGGAGAAAGTATATTGGAAAGGGGTGAGAAACAATGAAGAAATGGCTCACTATTTATAGAGGAAAAATCTCTTTGTTCCGGATCCCACGAATCCTACCCATGAGGGATCGGCTAGCACAAAGCTAGGGATCCGTGGTCCGCTCCTTTGCCCATGGGTATTTTTGGTTATGGGTCATGGGTCATGGGTTATTGGTTGATCCATGGTTTTCTTTCTAGATACAATGAACTTGGTTAAGTGGTATATATAAAACCATGGGTTATACGTCAAAACCATTTGCTAGTATTTTACCCATTTAGTATATACTTACATGTTACCCATTTTAGCATATACTTAGTTTTTATACCCATTTTAGTATACTTAGTTTAAGTATATGTTGTAATAATAAACACTAGTTGTTTTGCATATGTATTACTAAATCATAAAATCACTTATACTTGTTTTAGTGTTTTATAGACAACTTAATGTGTTAGAAAACTATTAACTTCAAACTATTTACATTACTCTATTTGTTTCATTAATATGATTTTACTTTTGTTATCGACAAAACATTAGAAGATCGTAAAATATAAATAAACGTTTTTCACGGCATTTGTATTAACAATCTTTCCCTTTTTGTTGATGACAAAACATAAAATTATTTTAAGGAAAAAGCTAAAATCGTAAAATTTGAATTTGTAGTTTTTACTTTCTTCTCCCCTTTTGTCGAACAAAAGTGTTAAAAGAAACTAACACAATTTTTTATAAAGAAGAAAAATGTAAAAATGTAAAGAGAGCAGAGTGGCGGGGAATCTTCGTCTTAACTCCCCTTGAGCGAGTCCATCCCTATGTAAATCAAGGACATAGCATAATATAATCTAGTTGTGTTTGCAACTAAGTTTGCAAAGATATCGATCTGAGACAATGTACTCCCCCTTGATGATTGCAATTTTGCAAAGGGATGTCATGAAATGTAAACCTAGTATTGCAAGTAATTTCCATATATTGCTGATATAAAGCTCCCTAGCTTTTATGATGTCAAAGTCTTCATATGTAAATTGAATAACTACAAAACAAATGTTAGAAATCAAGTATAATTCACAATTTCCTGCAAATGTGATTCAAGTTAGTAGAAAGAAAGCTTTCGTCTCCACGCGGATCCTTGGTTCCCTCTAGTAGGGATCCGTGAAATCGGGGATCCGTCGTGATGAATAAAGTCGGTAGAGATTGGTATAACAAAAAATGTTATTACTAAAAGAAATATGGATTATATAGTATATTCACATACTCAGAAATATAGCAAGTAGCATGTAATTCCATTTAATAAACAGGAGTTATGATATACATGACTCGAAAAACAAGACAATAGACAATACATGACTAGGAATTTCTAGATCTAACGCTTGAAAATTTAAGACACCACTATAATCTTCTAGCTCAAGTTTTGTTTAGGTTTAATCTCGTCGAAACGTTAGAGGAGATGATAGAACATGAAACGTTGGTCTTCAGTACTTTAATGTATCAAACTTTCAACATGTTGACAATGATAGCAATCTTTGTCATGGCTAGGTAGTGGTGGTGGATGAAATGAAATGGCTTGATTCGAAGGATCAAGTGAAGCTGCTTGTGGAGCTTCAAACGATGGAGGGATTGGTAGGTGCATTTAAGAATGAATCAACCAAGAATGATGGTGGTGGTAGAGAGGTGTCAACTTCCATATGGTCGGGTGGTTGATTTTGATGATTTATCATAATCCAAATGGGATTATATGATGAAAACGTGAGAGAAGAGGCCTGAGCAAGTGTTGACTCAACACCTTGATGTTGAACCATTATTCCTCCTAATGAGGAGTATGTTGTCGTGAAGCGAGGATGAGGCGGCTTAGGGAGGCAAGTCCTACATTGTAGAGGTGTGGTGATGATAGTGGGGATGTAAATGAAATAGCTCTAGGAACCAATGGTGATGGTTTGGTGGAGATGATATTGTTTGGCCTAGGAGGTATGGTGGTGTTTGGCAAGGGTAGTTTTGTGGGTACTAACCTTTTAGAAATTGGTTTGATTGGATGATGAAGGATTCTATCATTTGTTAAACGGACCGGAGATGATTGGTTGAGGAAATTTAGAGTACGAGCTCTTTTCATGGGTGGTTCTTTGGTGGATAAGTTACTACTTGGGGTTTTCCCCATGATGAGATGATTTCAAGAGTTTGCAAAATTTGAAAGTTGGGATGAAAGTGATGACTATGGAGGTCCTAATAAGGTGGTTTATAAACTAATAGATTTGGCAAGTGCATTTAAGCTTCAAGCCACTAGGATTCATTGGAATGTGATGATTGACATGCACAAGAGTCAACTTCAGTTGCACGATCTAGGAACTCATTAGGATGAGATGGAGTGTTTGAGTTAGGAAGATGAGTTGAAATGATTGCATTAGCAAGATTTGACCTTCTGTCATACGGATCCCACGGTTCCTCTCTCATGGGATGGAGTCTAGGCTAATCCTAGGGATCCGTCTCTGTGAGCTATGAAAGATTGGGAATGATGTTTCTAAGATCTAAGACCTATATCATCTTGAGTGTTTCAGTTCTTTTAAGTGTTTTAAATGAAGGGATGCTTGAGTACTTGAAGATAATGAATGATGTAGCTAATGATTGTCTTTTGTGGAAGGATTTGGAACTTTCAAAAGTACCAATGGATGAATAATGATGACACTAAAGATTTAGAATTGAAGCTAGATGATCATAGAGATCAGGTTGTGTCTTAGGATAGTGTTTTGGAAATATCCTAGAAGCTTTAATATGAGAAAACTAGATTTTGATCAATTTGGAGGTGAGGATGATTTATGATCAATTTTGCCATAATTGAAAGATTTCTAAGACTAGATGTGGGGATCAAGTAGAGAATAAGGTGTGAGTTTAAGAGCGGAAGAGTAATGGATTAAAACGAAGCGGTAGATCTACTGTGGCGTTTTTAGAGTGTAACCACGTTGGTTATGTATGAATGGGACGATTAATGCTTGTAATTGCATTTTCTGTTGACGGATCCCACGGTTCCCTAAGAGTAGGGATCCGTCTAGTGTAACTTTGGGATCCTTACATCCACTTCAAGAACCTTTACTAAAGGTATGCAATGATCTTGACAATGCATTATATCTCAGGATAGTCTAAAAGAGAGTTCTAAATACTAAGATATCAAATGTTTTATTTCATGAAGGAAATTGGATTACATTGATAAAGCAGGAGTACAAGAGATTTGATCCTATTTTGAAATACTATTAGTTTCCTTGAGTGTTTTCGCTAGGAGGATCATTAAGTGATTGATGAGTGTTGGTGGAATCAAGAATGAAGAAAGTCTTCATGAGGGATATGTTTACTTGGTTCCATCATTTTGTTCACAAGAAATGCGATACAACGGACTTTGAAATTGAGGATGGAAGTGCATAACATTATAATAGAGGTGTGTCAAGAACATTCCATAAGGGATGAGTTTATTCTTGGAGCCTTGAAGATTTGCTTGTCGCGCTTGCAGTAGGCCCGAGATTGTATGGTTGTTGTGTTAGCAAACATACAACATGAACACAATAGCGGGAAGGAATTTCGATTTCCTCTAAGACTCCATACATTTTCACGTAGGATGAGTGCAAGAGGCTTGTACTCTTCTCGGATATCCCTTGTAAAGATAATGTTTGGATCGGAGTAATATGGTCGAGGTTTGCATATTATGCGATTTGAATCTTCCGGGGAGGGTATGTGTGAACAATATGGACTATTTTCTTCACGAAAGTTGAAGAGAGATCAAGAGCCAATCTTGGTGAAGCACATTGTCCATGATTTGGAATCCAGAGGATGTGAGCAAAATGCCCAAGGGTTAAAGTGAACTTTTGGTTTTTGATATAAAACCAAAGAGATAAAGCGTCCTCGATTCTGAGCGAGTTCGACTTGACGGAAGAATTCATTTGGACATAAGCTCCTGCTTTATTGAGTGTTAGTTACTCATATGTATGGTTATGTTGGAATCACTCTCTAAACCTTATTCAGTGTTAGTTACTTTCATATGTAATAGTTAGCTTAATATGGCCTTTATGTTTGTTATTAGCCTTAAGCTTATGATGAAAGCCCATCAGCTTAGGCCCATAGCCTATAGGAGAAGGAAGGAATAGGTGTGTTGCCTAGCTCGCCTTCTATCTATATGTAAACCTTTTTGAAGGTTGGTTGTTCAGTTATTCTTTTATTCTCTACGCTTAACAGTGTTAAGCTATATAGATGTGTGTGTGTTTGGTATCTTGTTCAATCGCCTCTCTATCTTTCTTGTAAGCTTGTGTGGTAAACCTTGTGACCTAACATTGGTATCAATCGCCAAATAGTTGGGTGAACAAGTTTGTTTTTGAAGTTTTTCTTGGTGCTTTACAGCGTGGGGATTCTGAAATATTCTTTGGTTAAGCTTAAAAACTTGTTTCTTACACTTTTTAATCCAATATTCTTGTACTTTCAACGTTTTAAGGTGTTAAAATACTTGTTTTTGGCAAAAAGTTTCAAACTTTATCCGTGGATCATTGTTTTTGAGCTAGTTTTTATTCGTGGGTGTAGTTCTCACAGCATACCGTTTTAGAGGTTTTGGTTCATCAAGTTTCACACTTTTGTGTCTTTTTGGTTATATTGAAGCTATTTTATCACACAATGCGGTTTAGAAACACTTTTGGCGAAATCAAAATTCGAGTAAACCTACGCGTAGTAAACCTAAAACTACGGCGTAAGTTTTCCTTGGTTTGATCTTCATTTTCGTGGTTTTATTCGTGTTTTCTTACTTGGATAAGTACGAAAATACGTCGACTTGGATATCTTTTGCCTTTGTGATAGTGTAAAAGATCATTTGAGCAAAAACCCTAAAATTACGCATAAGCATAGAAGCTTCGGCGTAGAAATCTAAGCCTAAGATCTTCACCTTACGCTAAGCAGTCTTGCACGTAAAGAAAATCCCTAACGCCTAACTTTTGTCTCGCATAACTTTAGTGCTTTTTCCTACTTACATTAAGCTAAATCCTACAGTAACTCATTGTTATTCTGGCGTAACTTTGGTGTTTTTACGCATAAGTGCTACTTGGTTCTTGTCTTTTCTAAGCCTAAGGATACTTCATCAACAAGGTTCATTAGAGCTACAAAGATCCATTTTACCAACACAAATTTATCAACATGTGCAACCACAATACTCTAACTATTTACCTTACACTTATCCTCATCCTCAACGTCAACAACAACTAACTCCACAACATCAACAATGGAATCAACAACAACCAATTTATCAACAACAATTTAACCAACAACATACTCCACAACTTCTGCAAATCCACAACCTCAAATGGTTCAACCACCACCAAGTCTTCAAGCTCAACCGTACACAAATGACTTCAATCAACATCCATCAAGGATCACTATGAAGGAACCCACTTGGTTTGCAAAGATTTTTGAAACTTTAAGCGACCAACAATCAATTCATGAGGCTGGTTCACTTGATAGACCTCCTATGCTCACTCCAGGAAACTACGATCAATGGGTGATAAGGTTCTTTAGGTTTGTGATCTAAAGAAGCCACATGGAAAGTTCTTAAAGAAGGTTATCTTGGAAGGTCCATTTGAGATGCCTCTGTCATTGTACAGGAGATCCAAATGCCATTCCACCGAGATGAACAAACGAACATTTACTCTTTTTGAACTTGAATCCTCAAGAACTTCTACACTATGAGGCTGAATGAGCTTGCAATGGAATATATCCTACTAGGATTACCAAACCTAATTCTTCGTAGTGTTGATGCTCAAAAGACTGCCAAAGAAATGTGGGATCATATTGATCTTCTTATGGAAGGATACGTACTCATCGAGGGAAGATTTGGAATCAAAATTTACTTGGCTTATGAACACTTCATGATTGAACCGGAGAACACTCGAGTCCTATCATCCTGATTTTCGGACATCATCAATGATTTGGATAAACACAACATCCACATGCCAAGAATTGCGATTGAATACTAAGTTCCTAAGTAGTCTTGGTCTGAATGGGAGAAATTATGTCATTTTCTCCGTCAGCGAAAATTATGCATCGGTCTACCTACGGATTGTTGTACGATTACTTGAAGCCTCATGAAAAGGAAGTTGATAGGAAAGGATTCTCCGTGCTCAAATTGCTCCACCGACACATCCGGAAAATCAACAACACCTTATATATGCTCAAAATAGTTATTCTCCTCGGCAACGACTCAACCAAGCTGCTACAATGCACCACATGATCCTTTACAACCTCCATCTCAACAAACTCAATTGGTTCCATACAACACCAACAATGCTCAAGCAGAGTTAATGAGGAATCGATCCGTTGAAACACATTGCAGCAAGGATTTGCTATGATTGCTGGCACCTTTAGCCCGTTATACCAACAAATCCGACAACCATATTAGTTCCTCATCTAATACAAGGAATCAATTTATTTGTGAACAATGGACGAGTTGAAGTTGAAATCGTGGTTATAATTGCGTCGGATGGTGATTGGTCAAGGGTTTATCTTTGTGGGTAGGAATAATCGAGCTCCAGTGGTGGAGCAGGGAAATGCTGGCAATGGGTTGAATGGTCTTGATGCTACAAGCTAATTGAGAAGGGACACCTGCTAATGCATGCAAAGCCAAGGACTAGAGGCGTGCTTATTTCAAAGGCTCTTCTTTTGGCTCTTAAGGATGAAGCTGGTGGAACTCTCACGACAAAAACGAGTTTTATGGCAAATCTGACTTCAGATGATGATATGGAGGACTTGGGGCCAATGCGGTATTATGTTGATGGCTAATATGCATGAGTTACACATAGTGACCGCGGCCCAGTGTATGACACGATGGCTTGTCTCAGGTATCCAGAACAAACCATATTTATCACGATCTACATATCTCCGCCAACATCCGATCAGAGCAAGACTCGAATGTTCAAAATGAGTCATCGACATCTCATTCCGATGATTTTCAACTAGACCCGTAGTTATATTTGGCGATCAAGATGACCAGGCGGTTTCCTTGATAATCAAATTGACTTTCGGTGGTTATACTGAAGATCTCAGATGTGATCATGTTGAGACTCGCGTTGAACCGCATGAACTTTTGCCTCATTCAGATTTTGCTCGTTTAATACAAGACCAACAAACCATAGTGGAAAAATGTCATGCCATTAATCGAGGGACTTGAAATGTGCAAAAATGCCTTGTGTTAACCAAAGGATTTTGAATGTTTACAAAAGCAACTCAACTTTTCAAAACTCAAGAAGCGTGAAAGCGGTTTTGAGCGACCTTGCCAAATCTTATCATAACGAAAAACATTTAGAAAGGCAGTCGTGATCTAGCGGCGAAGAATGCTTTGTTATCGAAATAGAACAAGCCCGAAACATGAACATAAAAGCAAATTACGCGCTCTCACCTTGGAAAATCAAAAGCAAAGGCTGAGTTGTTAACTTGTCAAAAACAGTTCTCTGCATACAAAAAGCATTCAACAGAAACGAATAGATGATCATCTTGAGAAATCATCGGCTTACCAAAACAAACTTAAAGAGTTTAAAAATGTTGTTTACAAACATGGCGAGTCGGTCACAGCCATTGAAAAGTTTACTTTAAAACCAATCCAAATGGATATGGACCGAATCTTGCTGATTACAAACCTAAGCTTTCAACAAAAGCATTCAAACCAAAA
>OU343219.1:207905645-207970695 GCA_910596185.1 Chrysanthemum makinoi | reverse complement strand
AACTGTATTTCTTGCCAATTCCAGTGATGCCTCTACGCTTTTATTCTTGCCTTCAACAAATTGTTTTGAGCCAATAGTATGTTGATCGTTTTATCTTTAGTTTCATAGCTTTGAGTAACGCGTTGAAGAAGAGCTTGACCAAAGTACTTTTGTTGAAATACATCCTTCTACATAAAGTATCGACACCCATAGTGTTCATCCACCCTGGTCATTTACATGGTGAAACAATTATAAGAAATGTATTTTTAACAAACAAGTTATTGATATATTTACGTAAATAAGTAAACGTTTAATTATTTACCCTTGATAAAGGACATGACGATAATACTTCGACCACAACTTTGGGCTTTTGGGATGTTCTTTCAATTATAAGTCCTCGTCGACAACGACACAAGAAATGATTTTCTTGTTGCATCCTACCAAAAGAATTTGTATAATTATTTACAACATAAATCAGTAATATTATGGTTCACAAAATTAGAAGCTTCGAATACATAAATAACCAATCTTGTTATAGATTAATAGTTGATACATGGTTCACAAAATCACAATGTAACTAGAAACTAAGATCAATCACGCTCAGGCGTAGTCGCCCAATGATGCCGCCATCCGTCCCCACACCTAAACTCTAACTCGAAATGCCTCCTCAATCCGGCAATCTTCGCCAGAAAACGCCAGACTACCGTGAATAAAAGATGAGGAAGAACCTGAGGACGGTGTATAAAATTCTCCTCATCCGCACCGAGATATAGCTAGAGAGGGAGGCACATAAGATGGAGAAGAAGGCACATAATATGGACTCCCAACACGAGGTGTGTTGTCGACATCAATGTCCTCCATCTAATGTCATCCGATTCTGTAAAAGATGAGGAAGAACCTGAGCAGGAGCATAAATCTGTAACAAAAAGATGAGGAGTCGCTTAACTATAAATTAGTAATCGTTTACTATAAATCAGTAATCCGTAATCGTCTATACATGTTTTGTCATTTACAATATAAATCAATCGCCTATACATGTTTTGTTACAATACAAATCGAATCGCTTTCTATAAATCAAAGTAATCGTTTGCAACATATGTCTATACTACGCCCTTCTAAACATGCTTTGTCGTTCAGCAACAGAGGTGCCCATCCCGCGGCCAAGTCATTTGAACCATCTCCATTGTGGGTGAGTATACGTGAGTGGTGAGTTTTCATCCGTAACCGCATGAACGGTAGCGAGCAAAACGGTCTTCCCCACATGAAGAATCACAACGGGGACAATAGTTGTCTGCCTCGACCGACCTGCGGAAGACACGTAGTAGATGCTAAATTGGATATGCATACAATCGACGGTTAAGAGTCAGAGTACAAATAGCCACTCCGGTCCGCATAATCATCCAGTAATCGTGGGGTGCATATCCTGATTCAAACCAATTCAACGAGTTCGAAATATGTGTAAAAAAAGTCCCCCACATTTGCATGTAAAGTTCCCGGTTATTGTCTACCTCTTCCCTGACAAGAGTTCGAAGTCTGGGCCATATTTGTTCGGGATGACCAAGAACTACGCCTAAAGCTCGATAGCCACAATTTCCATCACCTTCCACGTTAACAATCCCTAGGATCCATCTTCGGAAAAGAGGTGGAATTCGAGCCATAAAATATTCGCTACTGTTATCTGGAATGTAGAACTCGTGTCTTAAATCGCCCACGCTAGGTTCTTCGTTCAAGTCTGGGACGTTAGAAGGCTCTCCCACGAATGAACTATGTACGATATAGGATTTCACAAACACATTAAACCATAATCATATGAGGCGCTAACAAGGTTTAGAGAGAGAAAGTTCTAGAGAGAGAAAGGGAAGAGAGTTGGGAACTATGTGAAACAAAAAAAATGGTATTGAAGCTCCAACCCTCTACCTTGGGAGGTAGAGGGTATTTATAGTGTCTTGCAATAAACGCCACCTCCACGGTACTGGATCGTGCATATTAAATGGGTAAAGATTCGTCCGTCCTCCACTTGTTACATAACAAACTACTTACTAACATAACTTGACTACGACCACGAGCTTTCTATCGAATACATATACTTGAGGTGACCGACTCTTTAACGACTCAATTTTCTAATTCCTAACAATCTCCCTATGGAGGTCACCTCAATTTACAATGAATACAAACAGATATTACATTAGATTGTTCTAGGAATCTTGATTAAGTTCTTGCTCAAGAGCTTCGTAGTCTTTGATTCTTCATGTTTCGCATGTTTGGATAATTTCAAGTGGAGGTCTTTAACTGATCCACATGATGATGAGTTTTGAGACAGCATTGAGATCATCAGCTAACATAAATCTCTAACTCATCCATTGTGGTGTTGGTATTATGTGATGTTGTGACATTTGGACCGACATGCTCACATTCTGGATCTTGATATATTCTCATCGAGTAGCGAAGCTTTTATCGGTTCATGATATTTGCAGCAGCATAGCAGAAGCATGGAGTGAAAGTATCAGAGTTGTTGAAGCACTTATCATGATTTCTTTAGAGATGAATGTGTAGTGTGAGCATGCGGCTATTGATTGACCGCTTCATTCTCGATCACCGCAGAAGCGCATCTCGATACAACAGCTTAGCAATAAAGTGCACGAAAGTGTCTTTGATCACTTTCGTTGAATCGAGGTACACGCCCACTGCCCCGCTGATTAGTACAAGCATCGCCTGTGATCGTATAATTTCAAGAATTTCTCTTGACAGTGGTTTCGCATGCTTCTAGTCGTTTCAAACCGAACGCCTCAAAGAAGACAACACGATGAGTGAGTGAACTGCCGAATTGAGATTCAATCGATTGATGAAAAGAGATTTGAAAACAATCGTGTACCGCCAATAGAAATTGTTTTTGCAATACAACGAAGGTTTTAATGAAAATCAATTATCAATCATAAACACCTTTTATTTTAAAATATTAGTACACAGTCGATGTGCTAAAGAATATTGTTTTAAGCACAACGATCGGTTTTTCAAAGGTATCCGCCAATCCATAACCTCGAACCGTGATTGATTCAAAAGATTGAATCGCCCCATTGTTTCGTCAGCTTGTCACATGGTTGATCTATTGGATAGATCTCATATGCCACCTACCGAGAGCTTGTTTGATGTTGGCTCTAGAAGGCTTTCCATCTTCATTGTGAATATGTTTGATATCACTATATGTTCCGTAATACCACAAGGATAATGCATAGGACTCATAAGATATAATCTCTTTTTCCACATTGTGTGAAACAGAGAGTCTTCATTGATGTTGTCCTAAGGAGATTTATTTGATGATCTCAGGTCAGACTCAATTGTGCATATTTGGTTCCTATGCCGGAGACTAGGGAGAGGGTCTCCTTCTTCAATATCAACAAACTCTAAGAGAAAGTCGATAGATAATGTCGGTTCCCCGTGAGAATTAAACAAGACCTTTTAAGTGGAACTTGAGTGGTTTGGGAAGTTGAAGTGCAAAGGCCACTGGGTCCATGACGTCTTGTCTTCAATACCGATGTTACCTTGGTAACCACCAGTAGCATATGAATTGAACCCGGTTTCTGCCCTAAGGTTGAATAAATGGAGGGCTATTTCTTTTCACCCTTTTTCACATTTAATTCTTTTTCATTCTTCAACCCCTTCAGTGCTTACTGAGACTTCATAACTAGAACCTTGTTGGATTTATTCCAAAGATTACTAGCTCTGCTTCAAATTGCAAGACTCTTCCCATATCTCACTTTTATCCTTTTTTCATTATACCTAAGGACTTCTACACTCACTAGTGGATTGTCCCTGGGTAGATCCCTCCGGTTCTGGCGGATCATGGGAGCAAATATCTAACCTTATCATCCTTATACCACCGTATATAAAGTAAATTTGGTCTGGCCTATTTGGTATTGTTCATCCAATTGGAACCAATTGAAAACCATTAGAAAATCAATCCGTATACTTGTGATATATTATCAAAGCATTTTGTACTGAATTGTTTTGATATTTTTAGAAAAGAGCTCCCCAACATGTGCCTCATTTATTTGAAATCGTTTTAGCACACGGAGGTAAGAGGAAGAATTAACTTCTTTGATTACTATTTTCTAAAAGATGTCAACATCACTTCATTGATTAAATCAAGTAGATAAAGCATATCGGGAAGGATGAGGTTTTCAAAAGTTTGCTCCCCTCAATATGTGCCTCGAGGTTTGAAGAGTTTTGCACATACTAGAGGGAACCTGCACTTAGAGGACGATCAATCACGCGTTTCAATTCTTTATGGTTTAAAGATGCCTCAACATGTGCATGGAAAATTTGAAATCGCTTTACATGAGGAGGAAAGCTTGCTAAATACTTATAAAACCAATTATCAAGTTATCAGTTTACATCCAATTTAAATCACAAATTCTCCCCCGATCACACTTTCCCAATCCTTTGAAAGTTGTGATCTCTATTGATTTAAATTAAATTTTGAGAGCTTTTTGAGGAGAATAGTGACTTACTTTTGAAAAGAACATTTTAAGTGATAAGGATCAGATTTTCAGACTTTAAACTCCATTGTTTAAACATGCAAGAGTATCTTTTGAAAACATAACATTAGCAAAGGTTTTGAATCAATTGTATAAAACGTTGTTCTTTTTGATTTTCCAAGAATAAACCTTGCCCATTTACGTGCCAATTGTTTGAAAAATAACCTTTCAAAATTCGATTGAAATCATTCTTCCCCTAAATCAATGACACAAGTTGTTGATTGAGAGATAGGGATTTTGACAGATGATAAGCACAAATGATTAACAAGAATAATAGAGTACGAGGTATTTTTAAAGCAATTTAGTTTTCATTAGATGGCAAATATTTTTCAGAAGAATCATTAGATCTAAAAATATTTTGAAGAGAAACATTTGTCTTTTTGATGACAAACATTTGTTTTAAGAATCAGAGCATGAGATTTGAAAAAAAGATAAAGCATGGCTCGTTTTTTACTTTTTAAAACGGGTTACTTTCAAATGACAAGAAACCACTATTTTTCTCCGTGATCATTTTTTTATTTATTTTTTAAACAAAATTATGTACATTCGAAGAACATCTAAAGACCCGTGACATTCTTTGAATGTCAACACAAAGTCCGTAGATGAAATCGAATATGGAAAAACATGACAAAATAACAATAATTTTTTTATTTTATTTATTTATATTTTTTTTGAATAAATATATACAAGAGATAGATGGATAAAGACCTTTACTTCGCCTTCCTCTCAAGATGCTTTGAGCTGCCTGTAGACTCTTTAGACCAAGACGGGAAGGATAAACTCAAAACGCCTTCTCTAGGAAGAGCTTTGGTGAAGATGTTCGCTAATTGGTATTAGGCCCTCACAAAATAAAGTTCCACCACACCTTTTTCCACTTGTTCCCGAATGAAATGATGTCGAATGTCGATGTGCTTAGCTCTTGAATGTTGAACGTTGTTGCAAGAGAGAGCAATGGCACTTTTATTATCACAAAGAGTAAAGGATTTTGTTGAATTCAAAGCCATAGTTCGATAATTGGGATCTCATCCATAGGATTTGAGCACAACAAGATGACATGGCTATGTATTCACTCGTAGAGGAAATAGAAGTACTCATTTTTTCTTGAAGACCAACTCACAAGCTTATCACCCAAAAATCGAAAGCACCTCCGACGTGATTCGACGAGTATCTTGACATCTCCGATGATCCGCATCCGCATATGCCGTTAGTGACATACCGTGTCCTTCTGTACCAAAGTCCCATGTTGATGGTTCCTTGGAGATACCGAAAGACCCGCTTAACCGCTTCAAGGTGCTTTTTGGTAGGCTTAGCCGGTATCTAGCAACACATGCATATAGCTTAACAAAATATCAAGTCTATCGGCAAGGAGGTACATCGTGATCCAATCATACTTCGATATTTCGTTTGATCTACCATGATCCCTGAGTGATCCTCATCCAGTTTGGTACGCTCCACCACGGGAGTGTCAACGGTGTCACAAGTGTCAAATCCAAATTTCTTTAAGATTTCATTTGCATATTTAGATTGATTAATGAAAATGCCTCCGGACTTTGTGAAATTTGTAATCCCAAGAAAAATGACATTTGTCCCATCATTGACATTTGAAATTTGGAGCCCATCTCCTTAGAAAAAGCGGTACCACATTCATTTGGGGTCATGAGGCCGAGGCAAAGATAATATCATCAACATAGATTTGACAAGGAATTAAATGTTTGTCCTCGACTTTCTCGTGAACAATGTCTGATCAACCGCTCCTTTGTCAATCCAAGAGATAGAAGAAAGTTTGATAGCGATCATACCATGCCCTGGAGCTTGCTTCAAGCCGTAAAGAGCCTTCTTCAAGCGACATAGACATGAGTAGGATGCTCGATTCACAAAACCTTCGGCTATCAATGAGATTCTTTAAGATCTCCGATTAAGAAAAGCCGCCTTTACATCTATCCGATGGACAATCATATTCTTACTCAGACGCCATCGAGCAAATGATTCTTCAAAGTCAATACCTTCCTCTTTGACGTATCCTTTTGCAACCAATCTAGCCTTGTTCTTTAATACATCGCCATGCTCATCAAGCTTTACTTTGAAGATCCACTTTAGAGCAATTATCATGGCACAATCAGAGCAAGTACTAATTCCCATACCTCAAGTCGATCAAACTCATGAATTTCTTCTAGCATGGCATTGAACCGTACCGCCTTCATTCATTGCAGCTTTTAAAGTCTTTTGGTTCGACCTTGGATAATACAGAGTTCAGAAGCACCATAAGGCATCGCTTTGCAAGTTGCTTTTGCGAAAGTGGATACAGTGACGAGAGGGATTTCCAATGATGTTGTCCAATGGATGATCATGTGTCCATTTTCTAAAGGTGTTCGTGGTTGTTGTTGAGGAACTAAAAGCGCATTAGTCATTTCTCCGATGAAGATGGTTCGATGATGATTCGTGGAGCAAATATGTTTTCAAATGGTGCATCTCTGTGGAGTAGCAAAGGGATTCTCTCCATCAAGGGTGCTAGAAACATTTCCATGATATACACTCGATGATTGATGATTTGTTGATGAGACGAGTGATCAAGAAGAGCAGCGCTCGACTTAGTGTCATAGAACCGGAAGGGGTTAACTTCATTGACATGGATAGTAGCAAAATTCTCGATAATGGAATTGATGATTATTAGCAAATTGGCTCATAGTGTTCATCAAACATTGGATCAAACATGTAACATATTGGATTTCATAAACACACTAAACCATAAGATCAAATAGGCGTATTATGAGTTCTGAGAGAGAGAAAGTTAGAGGTTTAGTGGAACTTTAGTGAGAGAAAGAAAAATCTTATTATGAGCTCCAACTCTCTACCTTAGAGAGTATTTATAGTCTTACAATAAAACGCCACACAACGGCCGTGGATCGTGATACGGGTAAAGATCTCATCCTCGTCTACTCCGCCTGTTACATAACTAAACTACTACTTAACATAAAAATCACTACACTACGAAGCTATCTAACGATTACATATACTTGAGGTGACCGACACTTTAAATTACCGATTTTCCAAATCCTAACAATCTCCTAAGTGGAGGTCACCTCAAACATACATTAAATTTCATAGAAAACAAACAGATATTACATTAAGATTGTTCTTGGATTCTTGTTCAGAGTCGGTAGTCTTTGATTCTTCATTTTGCATGTTTTGATAACTGAGGGAGGTCTTTAATCATCCATGTGATACTGAAGTTTTGAGCCAACTTTGAGATCATCGCAGAACATTAAATCTCGACTCATCCATTGTGGTGTTGGTATTATGTGATGTTGTGACTTTTGGACCGACATGCTTACATTTTGGATCATGATTTATTCTACCGCAGAAGCTGTTGATTCATGATATTGGTAGTAGCTTGCAGCGTAAGCATGGAGTGAAAATATCATAGTCATTGATGCACTAATCATGATTTCTTTATATATGAATGTGTTGTGTGAGCATGCGGGTATGGATTGACCGCTTATTCCCGATCACCGCAAACGCTAAAATTCGTACATAAAACAGTTAGCAATAAAGCGCACGAAAATGTCTTTGATCACTTTCGATGAATTGAGGTACACGCCCACTCTGCCTCGCTGATCAAGCATAAGTACGCTCGCGGATCGTATAATTCAAGAATTTCCTTGTTGTGGTTTCGTAGCTGCTCTAGCCGTTCTCAAACCGTAACGTCTCAAAGAAGACAACACGGAGGAAAGTGAACCAAATAAACGAGATTCACCGATTGATGAAAAGAGATTTGAAAAACAATGCAGTATTGCTCAATAGAAATTGTTTTTGCAATACAACGAAGGTTTAAATGAAAATCAATTATCAATCAAAACACCTTTTATTTTGAGAAATAAGTACACAATCAACGTGCTAAAGAAAAGAGTTTTTAAGCACAACGACTGGTGTTTCAAAGGTATCCGTCAATCCATAACTCGAATCCGTGAAAGATTCAAAAGATTGAATCTCTCCATTGTTTCACGCCAGCTTGTCACATGGTTGATCTATTGGATAGATCTCACATGCCACCTACCTAGAGCTTGTTTGATGTTGGCTCTAGAAGGCTTTCCATCTTCATCGTGAATATGTATGCATATCACTTAGATGTCTCCGCAATACCACAAGGATAATGCGTAGGACTCATACGATATAATCTCCCTTTCCACATTGTGTGAACCAGAGAGTCTTCATTGAGAGTGTCCTAAAGAGATTTATAAGATGATCTCGTGGCTCTAGACTCAATTGTGTATATTTGGTTCCTATGCCGGAGACTAGGGAGAGGGTCTCCTTCTTCAATATCAACAATCTTCAAGAGAAAGTCGATAGATTATGTAGGTTCCCCGTGAGAATGAAACAAGCCCTTTTAAGAGGAACTTGAGTGGTGTGGAAAGTTGAAGTGCGGTCACATCGGGTCCATGACGCCTTGTCTTCAATACCGATGTTACCTTGGCAACCACCAGTAGTATATGAATTGAACTGTTTCGCCTATAGGTTGAATAAATGGAGGGCTATTTCTTTTCACCCTTTTTCACATTCAATTATTTTTCATTCTTCAACCCTTGCAAGGCTACGAGACTTCATTACTAGAACCTTGTTGGGTTTATTCCATACTAGCTCACCAAATCACCGACTCTTCCCATATCTCACTTTTCTCCTTTTTTCATCATGCCTAAGGACTTCTACACTATCTAGTGGATTGTCCCTGGGTAGATCCCTCCGGTTCTGGCTGATCATGGGACCTCAACCTAACCTTATCATCCTTATCTCACCATACATAAAGTAAAGTTGGTCGGTCTTTTTTGTATTGTTCATCTGCCATTGGAACCAATTGAAAACCATTTGAAAACTCAATCAAGATACTTATGATATAGAATCAAAGCATTTTGTATCTTAATTGTTTTGATATTTTAGAAATGCTCCCCCTCAACATATGCATAAAAATTTAAGATTTGTTTAGCACATGGAGGCAAGAGATCTTTGAAATCGTTAGATTAAGAATGAAAGGTCTAATATTTTGATTAACATTTTCTAAAATGATCATCATCACTTCCTAATCAATTTGAGTAGATAAAACATTTTAAGGAAGGATGAGGTTTTCACAAGTTTGCTCCCCCTCAATATGTGCCTCGAAATTTGAAATCGTTTGTCACATATTAGAGTTTTGCACATATTAGAGGGAACCTGCACTTAGATTCAATTCAGTCACGTTTCAATAATTTGAGGCTAAAAATAGATGCTCCCCCTCAACATGTGCATGGAAAATTTGAAATCGTTTGTCACATGCGGGGAGGTAAACATGCTAATCACTTAAGAAACCATTTATCGAATTATCAGTTTAAATCCAATTTAAATCACAAATTCTCCCCCGATCACACTTATCAAATCATTTGAGATTTGTGATCTCCTTAGATTTAAATTGATTTTAAACTCCATTGATTAAACATGCATAATTATCTTTTGAAAACATAATAATAACCAAGGTCTGGAACCAATTGTGTAACATTTTGTAAACCATTTAGAGTAGATCTTATTCATTTAAGTGCCAATTGTTTGAAAAGAACACTTTTTGATTTAATTGAAAAATCATTCTTCCCCTCAATCAATGACAAAAGTCGTTGATTGATGAATTGAGATTTTGACACTTGATAAGTTCTTTTGATTTTCAAAAATAGAGTCCGAAGTGTTTTCAAACAATTGAGTTTTCATAAGATTGCAAATATTTTTCAGAGGAATCTTTAAACGGAAAAATATTTGAAGTTAAACATTTGTCTTGTTGATGACAAACGTTTGTTTTTTAGAATCGAGCATTAGGATTGAAACATGAGATAAAGCATGGCTCGTTTCTTTCTTTGAAAAGCTGGTTTACTTGCGAATAATGACAATAAACCATTTTTTTCTTTCTCCCAATTTTTTTTTAAAGAATTCGAACAACATCTAAAGTACCGTGTCATTCTTTGAATGACAGCATTAATACCGTAGATATTATCGAATCGAGAAAAGCATGACAAAATGACAAATTTTTATTATTTTTTATTATTTTTTATTTATTTTTTTTTTGAGAAATTTTCGAATTTTTCAAAGTTTTAAGGATTTTGAAAGTTTTATACTTTTCTATTTGATTTTTAAGGTTTTGTAATTTTGTATTTTGTTTTTCGAATAGATATTTACAAGAGATAGTTGAAGAAAACCTTTTATTCCTCTTCTTCCTCTGAAGGCTTTGAGTGTTTCGGTTGAAGGCTTCTTAAGACCAAGTCGTGGAAGGATAAACTCAAAACGCTCTCTAGGAAGGGCTTTGGTGAAGATGTCCGCTAACCGGTATCTGGTCCTTACAAAATAGTAGTTCCACCACACCTTTTTCAACTTGTTCCTCGATGAAATGATGTCGAATGTTGATGTGCTTTTGCTCTTGAGTGTTGATGACGTTATTGCATGAGAGAGCAATAAGCACTTTTATTATCACAAGATGAGGGATTTTGTTAAATTCAAAGCCATAGTCGATAATTGGGATCTCATCCATAGGATTTGAGCACAACAAGATGACATGGCTATGTATTCACCTCTGTAGAGGAAATAGAAGTACTCATTTGCTTCTTTGAATACCAGCTCACAAGCTTATCACCCAAAATCGAGCACCTCGACTGCATTCTGACGAGTATCTTGACATCCCGCATGATCAGCATCTGCATAGGTCCGTTAGTGACATAATTGTCCTTCGTACCAAAGTCCCATATTGATGGTTCCTTGAGATACCGAAGACCCGCTTTAACCGCTTCAAGGTGCTTTTAGTAGGCTTAGCTCGGTATCTAGCACACATGCAAACAAAGAACAAGATGTCCGGTCTACTAGTGAGGTACATCAGGGATCCAATCATACCTACGATATTTCGCTTGGTCTACCAAGATCCCTGAGTGGTCCTCATCTAGTTTAGTACGTTCAATCATGGGAGTGTCAACATGGTTACTTGAATCAAATCCAAATTTCTTTAAAATATCATTTGCATATTTAGATTGATTTATGAAAATGCCTCTTGGACTTTGAGAAATTTGTAATCCTAAGAAAAATGACATTTGTCCCATCATTGACATTTGAAATTTAGAACCCATTTCATTTGAAAATCGATCACATTCATTGGGGTCAGTCGAGGCAAAGATAATATCATCAACATAAATTTGAACGCGGAATTAAATGTTTTGCCTAACTTTCGGTGAACAATGCCTGATCAATCGCTCCTTTGTTGAATCCGATTGGATGAAGAAACATTGATAGTGTATCATACCATGCCCATGGAGCTTGCTTTAAACCGTAAAGAGCCTTTTTCAAACGATAGACGTGAGTAGGATGCTCTAGATTCACAAAGCCTTCAGGTTATGACGTAGCGACTTCTTTAAGATCTCCGTCAGAATCGTCCGTCTTTACATCCATCCGATAGACTACCATGTTCTTACTAGCAAGATTAGCCAAGAAGATTCGATTGCCTCGACACGAGCAACAGAGCAAATGATTCTTCAAAGTCAATACCCTCCTCTTGACGGTATCCTTTAGCAACCAATCGAGCCTTGTTCTTTAAGACATCACCATGCTCATCAAGTTTCACTTTGAAGATCCATTTTAGAGCAATGATCATAGCACAATCTGAGCAGGTACTAATTCCCATACATCAAGTCGATCAAACTCATGAATTTCTTCTTTTATGGCATTGAACCAAATTGCCTTCATTCATGGCGGTTTTAACATCTTTTGGTTCGATCTTAGAGAGTACGGAGTTGAAGAAGCACCATAAGGGATTAGTTGCAAGTTGTTTCGCTGGATACGTGACGAGAGAGATTTCCAATGATGTTGTCTAATGGATGATCATGAGTCCATTTTCTAAGGTGTTCATGTGGTAGTTGTTGAGGGACTGAAGTAGCAGAGTCGATGTCTCCCATGAAGATGGTTCGATGATGATTCAGGAGCAAAGATATTTTCAAATGGAGCATCTTAGGGAGTAGCAAAGGGATTAACTTCATCATTGATGCCGAAACAATTCCATGATGTACATTCAAGATTGATGATTTGTTGATGAGACGAGTGATCAAGCAGCGCTTTTGACTTAATGATATTGAATCAAGGGTTGACTTCATTCCGTGGGATAGAATGGCGGCCTGCTTTGTGGAATTGACATTTCATTAGCACTTGGCTCATAGTGTTCATCAAACATTGGATCAAACAATTTCTTTAAATCATCTTCTGATGGAGGTACATATGGAGTAATGGAGAGGAATTTGGTACAAGGGATGAACCAATGGGACTGTTTTGAAGTGCGGGTCCAGAACTGGATTGTCCAGAGCCATTTGACCGGTCAGCTCATCGAACGTAACGTGAATTGTTTCCATAATGTTTTCGGGTTCTCTTATTGTAGATTCTTGTAACCTTTTTCGTTTGGTGCATAGCCTACAAATACTCCAATGTCCGCTTTAGCTCTCTGTTTTCCTAAGTCTTGACCATCATTAGTTGGATAACATAAAGCACCAAACACACGAAGGTATGATAGATCAGGTTTTCTATTGTGGACAAGTTCATATGGAGTCTTTCCATGAGAAGTGTGAATTAGAGATCGATTTTGAGTGTAAGCAAGCAAAGGGCAATAGCTTCACCCATAGAAACATTGGAACCTTTAATTAAATTAGCATTGTTCTTGCGGCTTCCACAAGAGTTCGATTTAGCTTTCAACTACACCGATTCGTTGAGGAGTTCGAGGGACACTTCTTTGGGGAATGATTCCAACATTTCCATAAAATTCATTGAGTTCTTTATTAACAAACTCGTTCCCCATTGTCACACGATTCTTATTCGAATCGCTTTGTTAAGTCGGACTGGTTGTTTAATGAGTTTAATGATGACATCCGGAGTTTCATCCTTCGTCCTCAAAAACTTAACCCAAGTGAATCTGGAGTAGTCATCAACCACTACTAACAGATATCTCTTCCCATTAATAGTTTGCACTCTCATTGGGCCCTGCATCCATATGAAGGGTATGAAGAACTTCCATTAATGAATTTGTGGGTTTTGGTTTGTGGGCATATTTCGTGCTTTTACCCAATTGGCGAGCTGAACAAAGATGACCTTTTTCATATTTTAATCGGGTAAAGCCTCGACAAGATCCTTTCTCGGAAAGGTTATTAATGGTGCCAAGTTCAAGTGATTGAGACGACGATGCCATAACCATGACTTTGTTTTAGAAGCCTTTGACAACAAGCAGATTGGAGAAGACTTCATCATGTCTTCGATAGAAATGGTGTATAGGTTAGAACCACGAGTACCTCTTAATAATTCCACACCATCAAGTTCTCTAACAAAGCAAGTATGTTTTCTAAAGGCCACTTCTAGATCGGAATCACGTAATTGACCAACAGAGAACAAATTATGACCAAGACCTTCCACATAATATACCCTGGAGATTACACTTTGCCAACTACATAATCACCATAACCCATAATTGCTCCAAAATGGTCGTTTCCGAATCTAACAATATCCGATGAATTTGCTCACGGTTCATGAGTCGCGACCGGTCTCCATATGCTTGGAACTGAGTCCAAGTACCACGAACGATTTGAACGATCCTGCAGCGGTTGAACACATGCACAAGAATGGATAACTGGATAATTGGGATCCCCATGCAAGAATGGGTTCCACTTGGTTAGTAACAGTGATTGGAACACCCACATCAGAAATAGAAACATCCATATAAGAAGTAGAAGCAATGGAATCATTAGGAATAGATGCAGTGTTGGTGTCCGTATTTGACCTATTCAAAGTATGTTCACTTCTTAAGGGAATAGTTCTACCAGTAGGCATCCATTTTCTAGTGGGCATAGTCTTAGTAGTTTGAGGGCAAAACCGATTATTCTTATGGCCAAAGGTATCCATTGATAACCTATGTTTCTAAATGTTCGACCTGTGGGTTTCCACTGTTTTCTAACTTTCTTTCGTCTTTGCCTTTTAGCCTTCTTTGCACGATTATTAGCATTAAAAATTATAACTGGGCATTTGACAAAGATTAGACAAAGCATTCACACCATAATCATGATTAGCAATGAATTCAACGACATCATTACGAGACATCATTACATGGTTTGCAAATAGTATCGAATTGAATTAATTATAGTACGCCTATGGCTAATACTAGAATCAACACGATTCGTTTTATTCAACACAAACTTAAAGTTCCTAGGTTGGTCTTCTACTCTCTTCCAATGCACATTTTAGCTTGCGAGGTCCTATCTTGCTTGGTATTGCCCTCGAGGCTTTGACCGCTTGCTTTAATGTCACCGATTACTCCTATAGAGGGAATTATGGGAACATTAGTTGGTTGATCTACTTTTTGCATTCTGAACTAGACGTGCAAGGATCTCAGATACTAGAAGGCACATTGATGTTCACTTTCTTAAACTGGGCCTAGAATGGTTTGAATGCTTGGCACTAGGCATAGAACAAGGCATCATAGCTTTGCCTTTTGCACCTAAGGTTTTAGGACATGTTGCAATTACACATTCTATCAGCTCTTGAGATCGTTTGGCCGGAGGCAAGCAAACCTAATTTCTCTATCAAGAGGTTTGTTAATGAAATCCTCTTCGACAATCTCATGGAGACATTCTAGACTATCCTTAAGGTGAGCACAATAGTCATGAAAAGCATGTTCATTATTCCTAAGATGAGGAGGAATGTATTTAACAAGTATCAGCAGTATTTGCAAATCTAAGATGACTTTGAGACAACATTCTTATTACAAAAACAAGTGGCGCTTCCCATTTCCCGACTTCTCGATTCTCAATTTCCTTTTGTAAAGACGTTATTTTTTCGTTGTTTTGGTCACGAGTGACTTTCATTGAATCATATAACTCTTTAAAGTGTCGTTTAACCTTTTCATTTTCTTCTAGAAAACTCTCGCTTTCCTTTTGTAAGGCATTAACTAAGTTTTGAAGATGAAAAGTTTGAGAATACTGAGAATCTAAAGGAGAAGGCATTTGGGATCCATCACATTGTTCTTTTCACCCTTTAATTGAGAGATTTGGGCTTTCAACTTTTTGATCGTTTTACAATGAGCTCGAACTGCTCATCACGTTGCTAATTTCAAAAAGCGCATCAAATTCGGGAACATCCAAGGATGTCTTGATATTTGAGGTTTTAACATTTTCTTTTAGATGTTGATATTTTAGTTGTAAATCAAAATGTTCAACTTCTAGTTTAGAAAGATGCTTTACCAAATTATCGTGATCATCCCGATCAATTTTCTCATTAAGTTTCGAATTAATCTTTTCAAGCTCAATGACACGATTATGGGAGACTTTCAGCAAATGATAATTCATGAAATTGAGAAACATTAATGGAACAATTTGTAGCAAAGAAAACACATCTTGAGCAACACATTCAAATAAGATTCTCATTCAATGTATGCAAGTTCTTCCTCTCAATCTCATTATATTTTAATGCACGCCATAGTCACTAACCTCAACTATCATTGCATCAAATTCCTTTTCCATTTCTTTAATGTCTGAATTCATTCCCTTTTAAGACTCTCAAAGTGATCTTTTAGTTGTTTAAAGAAAGGCATGACTTCAGCTAAATAACATTCTTTAGTTTGCTCAAAACCCCTTTCCCCTTCGCTTATACCACTGGGTGTGATCCTTTTCTTACAAGTTTTCTCAAAATCAACAAATAGTTGAAAAATAACATATTGACTGATTAAGGTCTTGCTTTTAGTGGCAATAGTCTTAGGAACTAAATGCATTGGTTTATTGGGAGGATACACAAATGCCAAGGCATTTTCCTAAAGGGGGGATTTGTTACAACAAGATTTTCTGCTTTTTGCTTATCTAAATCCTTTTTCCAGAACACTTGTTCGGTGTTAACAATGTTTGAGGCTTAAACTTGTTCAAGGAAATCCAATTCTCCTTCTTGTAATCATGGGGTGTGATATTTATTTTAGGATCATCTAGTTTCTTGTTCATCTTTTCCCTAGTGACTTCATCTGATTTCTTATCTTCCTCCCACTCATAAGAACTAGGTTTCGTCTAGGTTTAATAATTTCATTGCCATCATAAATTACCTTATGGGCACTCTAGCCTTTTAACAACTTCTGGATTTGGTTCCTCAACAAGGGGAGTACTATGCTTATCACTTAAAACTCTGTGCTTAGTGATCAAGTGAGCAAATTGAATGGTATTTCCTTGTATGTACAACTTATTTTCAAGCTTGTTTTTCAAAGTTTTAGATTAGAAAAATCATTCAAAAGTTTTGATTCCTTAGCATTGAATTTTCGCTTAAGCATTTTAACATTTTCTTGAAGTTCTTGTTTTTCTTAGCAGCTTTTAGAAAGCTTTTCTTGTAAGGAGTTTAACTCTTGTTTTAATACTTCTTCTCAAAAATTACTTTTTCTAATAGTTGTACGCATTTGGTCATCCATTTCCTCGCCACGGGTGGTCAACTCAAATTTAGCACGTTGTTCATAAATAGCGACACGTTCTTTATAGGCATTCGTTCGAGATAACTGAATCTTTCATGGGCACATGCTGTATTCATCAAAGACATAGTCATTATTGACGCGAATTAAGATGCATCACTTGGTACAATCTCACTTTCACTTTGTTTCACATATTGATCATATGGGACAACATTGATATTACTTATGTTTTCAATATTTGATATCTGATTAATAGTTTCAAGAGATTGTACTTCATTATGCATCTTTTGCTCATCAACATCATCATATAGTTTTAATACCTCTGAGATGATTTTATCTTTGGATGGACCATTGTGGTGAAGGTGAGACCTTAGGAGAGACCATTGGAGAAATGCTAGCCATGAAAATTGTTTGTGCAATAGGTCCATCATCAACATCGAGAGTCGTATGCATCACAATCAGCGACTTGAAAGGCATTCTGATGATTGTAACCTATCTCCTAATTGGTCGCCATCCACATTTCACGCATCATAGGTCTTAGCATTTCCCTCAACCAAGAACAACAACTCCTCTTCATCCAAAGCTGCACCATTATCCTGAGCTTGCACAAGCAACATCTTATCCCCAAGTACTCTAAGCATTCGAGGGCATTTTGGATGATGTGCGCTTGCAATGTCCCTCACCACCACAGTTGTAACATTTGATAGGCTTAGTTTGTCCTTGATTTCCAATCCTTCCTCGATTCTGATTTCCACTATAGCCTCCACCTACTCCACCTCTTCTCGATCATATCGCCTTTCTTGAACGGGTCGCACCATAACCTTCCCATCTCGATGTGGCTTGATTGTGTGGATTGGATGCGATTCGAGATTATTGTTGGTGTGTGGAAGAGAGTTCATGTTTTGACTAATCGTGAGAGCCACTGATTAATGAAGTTTCCACATGTGCATCAAAGATCGCCTTGTTTGAACATAGGATCATAAATGAGTTTGTGATTACCATTACCCATGGGTATAACTTGAGATGCTTTGGTGGTAATTCCTATGTTTGAGTAGAAAGCAGTTGAATCATTAGATGAACTTGTTTCTCCCTGATTGGTTTTGAACTGTTCAAGAATCCTTTTTTCAAACATAGCATGTCTCTCATTCTGGAGAAGGAAGGCATAGAGTTGCTCATAGTTTGTATTCTTCAATCCTTTAGTGAGCTTCACAAAGGTGACAAACTTGTGCCATTCGGGATTCATGTTGTTCACAAATTTTGAGTTCACCAATGTTGGCATAGTCATTTTGATGTTCCTCATGTCATTCACAAGCTTATGGAATCTCACATAGTACTCATAGACACTCTCATCTGGTTTCATCTTGAAATTCTCAAATTCATCATATAGTTGTGATTCTCGATCTTCAATAGTCAATTCTAACCCTGAGAGAAGCATCTTGACATTATCCCATACAGCCTTTGCTTCAGTGTTGTGATTGATAAGCTTGTAGATGTCTTTTGGAAGACCTTGCAGTATAATGTTAGAAGCCCCGATATATGATCGAATCTCTTCTTCTCCTTATCATTGAGCTCATCATACATCTTTGGTCTGTCCATTCCGTAAATTAATGTACCATCTTCACCGTATCAATTATGTCTCTAGTAGTCTCAACCCGATACGGTCCTTCATCAATGGATTTGAGAATGTTGACCTCATTTTCCTTTCCAAGACAAGCATAACTGATTCGTTGAGCCCAAGAATCGTAGTCGGCCTGTCAAGCATGGGTGGACGAGTATCCAACCACGCTTGAACATCCTCGGCAACAATGGAGATGATTGTAGGAACGTTGGTAGACATGTTGACAGATTAAATGGGATTTTATAACTCTATGATTAAACCGGAAATAGATTCTTTCACGAGATTTTACTAAATCAAGAGAAAACCGTGACATGCATAGAGTCAATCAAATCGCTAAGAAAACCTGAACCAAGTCACTGAGCACCAAGTCGCTATAATACCAAGTTGCTAAGACACAGTCAAGTCGCTAAATTAACAACTCGCTAAGCACCAAGTCACTAGCAAAATTTTGACAAAGAAGTCGCTAAGCACCAAATCGCTAAGTTGTCAAGTCGCTAAAGAGAAACTCGCTAAGCACCAAATCGCTAAGTTGTCAAGTCGCTAAATAGCAACTCGCTAAGCACCAAATCGCTAACACCAAGTCGCTAACAAACTTAAGTACAAGTCGCTAACTTTCACCAAGTCGCTACCTGTAGTGGAGAATCCACTAAGTGTACTGTTGTCGGCTTATCTCAAAAGACAAGTCGTTAGCTCAACTCGCTAAGTCTTTCAACTACAACTCGCTACCAAATTACAAAGCAAGTCGCTAGCAAGAAAACTTATCCGTGGCTCAAGTCGCTACCAAGAAAATCACATAAACACCACTTTTCAATCCAAAAACAACCCAACCACGATGATTCAAGCTTACCAAATCAAAATCTAAGCACATACAATGATTCTAAACACAAAACAACACCCAAGATTCAAACTTTAACACTAGAAATGATCCAAATGATGCCAAAACCACTAAACCTTTTCAAACTCTAAAACTACCTAAAAGTCACTAGAAATCCAAAGATATGTAAGAGATGATCAAACCATGGCTCTTGATACCATTTGTAATATATTGGATTTCACATACACATCAAACCACAAACAAAGGAGACGTATTATGAGTTCTAGAGAGAGAAAGTTAGAGGTTTAGGGAACTTTAGTGAGAGAAAGAAAAATCTTATTATGAGCTCCAACTCTCTACCTTGGGAGGTAGAGAGTATTTATAGTCTTACATATAACGCCACACAACGGGCGTGGATCGTGCATACAAGGTAAAGACTCGTCTGGTCCTCCACGGTGTTACATAACTAACTACTACTTAACATAAAAATCACTACGACTACGAGCTATCTAACGATTACATATACTTGAGGTGACTGACACTTTAACTACTCGATTTTCCAAATCCTAACATAATCGACTATGCTTTGTCAAAGTCATAATGGAGTTGCATTAACAAAATATCCATTCCATAGAACCGTCTTATTTAAAAAAAAAAGTGAAAATATAAGAACAATTAGAAAGAACAAAATGTACATTTAGCAGATAGCTTTAAAGTAATCGCACTTTTAATACAAAAATTCATCCGCATACCACAAATTTTCCAAAGAGGAATGCCCATTCCAACCTAACTTGTGCCGCAGTCGATTAATTTCAGCTTATCCACCCGTGACGGGCCGGACCTACAAAAAGAAATATGTAAGAACATTATTTTGAAATACTACGGTTGGAGAGTACCATGTTTTCAAAGATAAGTGTTTTAGCAAATCAATATAAAACGCTTCATGAGATTTCTTAGGAGTGTATATGTAGTATTCATAACACGGAAAGGCAAATGTGAGTGGGCACAACACACACTAAGTTTAATACATAGCTTAAGATCTGTGTTCATAAAGCAAGCCAAATGCTAGCTGCCATCCTCCTTTTCCCTTTATATGTTTCCTAGATACGCGGCAAGAAAATACGAGACCACAAACAACCATAGTGTTAGTGCAAATATTACGATATTTAATCTATACAGTCTCGTTTGTTTTGATTGATGACAAACATGTAACTTGTAATATATAACATAAAATGTACAAGTTACTTGTAATCACATTTTGTCTCAACATACATTCAACACCTCTCAATGTCTCAAGTCCTCGTATGTTACAACACAAGTTCGTACATGTTTGTTATGCGGCATTATGATCAAACCCATTAACAAATCATTTAGAATATTTTAATAATACGCTTAGAGTCACTAAGTATTTTAATAGGTTAACCATTCTATTTCAAACCTCATTTTACATTTTGCATTCACAAGTATTTTATACAAATACATCTTTTGTAAAATGTCTAACAAATACATACTTTATTTGTACAAGTAAACTAACTATAATATTCATACAAGTACTAAAGTTTACTTACACTTGACAAAATACATTTTATTTTGACAAGCACTCAACTAGATATTTTATTTTATAAAAGGCAACTAGACATTTTATCAACTAGTTACATAATACATTTTACAAGTTTATTTTCATGAACATTTTAATCTAAATGTAAATGCATTTTTACATCACTTCATGCATCATCATATCTCTTTAAGATCTTTAGAAGATTTGCAAGATCTTGGAAAGATTTTATAAAGATTCTTTTTTATTACCACTTTGGCTATAAATACCAACCCCTTGTTTTATCATTTCTTCATCCCTTCCAACACACATTCTCTCTATCATTCTTGCATCACTTATATCTATAGATAACCATTTAGCAACATACATCAATCACCCTCACCATCACATGATCATAATGCTTCTAACATTCATCTTTGTTGTAAGCATATTTTACATTTTGATCAACCAAAGAAAGCTTGAAGATCTAGCCATCCTCATTCACCAAAGCATATCAACATATGAAGATTCAAGATCTCTTGTTATCCTCATTGATTGAAGACTTTTTATTTAAGAAGATCATTTAGATTAGTCATTCATATCCATTAGACATTTGTGTCATGGATAATCATTGTAAACATTAGTATATCATCACAACATTTCTCATCAACTTAGATTAGATGGTTTATGTGTTTGTGCCATATAACACAAGGTTTTTTATCTTGGGCCATAAAACATAACGGGAGTGGTTGTACCCGGAAAGAACTCGACATCTAGCTTAGTGTCGGAAATATTGTATAGGCGACGTTAGGTTGGTTCTACCTCGAACTAGAACCCGGTTTTTAGCTTTGTACCGAAAAGTGTGTTTAACGATTGTAAGGTTTTCTCCTACGAGAAGGGAGCTTGTTGATTTAGTGAAGTAACTCTCGAGTTGGGTACTCGGGGAGTGGAGTAGGGCGGAGAGGAGATCCGTGACGGAACCACTATAAATCCTCGTGTTCGGTTTGCACTTTCCTTTCTTTATCTCTTTACTTTTATAATTGCATTATACTATTGCTTGTGATGTGGTTTGATGTTCATGCTTGTGTGACAACTCGGTTTACTATGCTTTATATTAGTCACAAACGATAATTGACACTTTCATATTATAACAAACTTCATAAGCAATTTGATACTAAAGATTCAAAGTTTTTAAACGGTAAGTGTTCACCACCCCCTACGCTTTCACAATTGTATCGAGCCTCGAGCTCTTATTTTCAAAACAAATGGTTTTAATATGAAAATGTTTTGCTAATTATACTTAGAAATTTTGTTGTTAAATGTTTAGATAAGTCACATTAGTAAGAATGATAATAAAATATGTGTATTATATTTTCTATCAAATCTAGTAAGTTCTACACTTTCTCTCTATGTGTAAGTATATTTTTTGTTCATTCTGTGCAGACCACGGATTGGGCGGAACCAAAAAAAGGGTTCCTCCCTTGTAAATTTTTGGTTCCTTGGTCTGCACAATATGCAGTTTTTTAGCCAACTTAAAAAAATAATAACTAATTAACCGTAAGTTCGTACGAGTCGAGCCACATATCATTTTAAAGAGAATTAAGTCTACTTTCATTTAAAAATACTCTCATGGCCTGAGTCTACATTTAAATAAGTGAAATAGACCAAATACTACAGTATGTCTAAGATATTAAGTTTCGCTTTAACATAAAAACTCAAATTTTTGAGTCAAGCAATTTAAGTTGGTATTCTTAGAACATTGATTTAATTTCATTTGAAACTAAATAATTTGGAAATATTTTTAAAGAAAACTAATCATGCTTGGTATACATCGCAAAATGACGAAAAGTGTTTTATTTTATGATATGCTAAATGACTACTTGTTTATGTTGTTTACATATATGTTGCTTACTTATTTTCAAATTGTTGTTTACACCTGCTTGTTTGTATAACATAAGTGTCAATCTTGCCATGTCATTTATTCGCTTGTTTGTCAATTTCTTGTTTATGCACAATAGAACATTTACTAGATTTTGTGCACTAAGTTGGAAAATTGTTTTACCATCGCTTATAGACTTAGATCACCTTCTTTGCATATGTTATACTAACATCTGTTCATAACTCACTTAGGAATGAGTACTAAGTAGATTAGTCAAGTACTTTAAAAATGTTGTTTTGCATAATCTCCCGCATATAAGTTCAAGTGTTAAAATGAAGCTTTAAGGAGTGTTTGGCACAAGAACCAAAATAATGTTGTATGATGTATTTTATGTGTTTTCGCTTTCTAGAATGATAACTAAACTTAAAACAATGATGTGAACTAACTTTGTCATGCAGAGGGATAACATTCGGATGTTATCAATTTTCACCGCTTTTCACTTTTAGTGAAAATCACTAGCCCCTATTGGAAATACATGCTCCCGTGTGTTTATATGTGTGTTATTGCTTGCTCCAATCGAAATAATTATCTCCATATGTTTTAAGAAAATTTCGTGATTCAAAAGTTCCCTAAGGGTTTAAAAACTCTCTGTGAACATTTCGCACAACACGGATTTGACGGACCCAAAAATTTGGTTCCGTCTGCTATACAATTTGGTGCCGCCAATTCACATCGTTTTAATTGACCGCACGGAACCAAAATTGGGTTATGTCCCTGTAAATTTTGGTGCCGTGGATAATGTAAGTTGTCAATTTTACTAAATCACGACTCTAATTAATACCACTTAGGATGTTTGACATGCTCTTAACACTTCCATCTCATTAGAAACCACCATCTTTGTATGGATCAACATCAAATCAAACACATTTCTCCATGAATCCTTAGTTCCATAAATTAACACATTTAGGATGGTCACTTTCACACTTTCAAACTATTACTTCTCCATAAGCTTAGCGTTTCTGTAAACAAAGTCAAAATGACTAAATCCTCAACCTCATCACCTTCAAACAAGCCACTTAATAAAACTTCTAGGATTAGCGTTCGATCTTGTTGCTTCATTAACTTGAACTCTTCATCTTAGACTGCCACCTCTCAACATCTCATCACCCATTCAAGATGAGAACTTTCTAAACTTAAGTACTCCAACTCCACCACCAAAATCACCCACCATTATAACTACTTCACAACCATCCAAAACACCTTCACTACCAAAGTCTCCAAAACTTGTACCTATCAAAACTTTGTGCAACACCACCAACATCTCCTCACCCGTTTGCGGATGACTTAGATGACTTGCCACCAAGACTAACAAATCTGGACTCATTATTTGCAAAGATATCATACACAAGTCTACCATATAACTATAGATATTGTTCTGTATCTACATGTATTACCTCACTTGGTTAACATGAAAATAATGTGTCATCCTCCAAGATGATAAGTATTTACATCGAGTCATAACTCACATGTATGTTAAAGACATATTATCAAGTCTAGTACAATCTAAGCTTTATAATCTCAACAAGGTAGGATTTACAACTTAAGTATTTCGTCCGAAATATTCAAGTATATATGACTTACAATTGTAGTCATTAAAAGTTATATCCAAAAAATCAACACCCAAGTATTTTAATGACACATGTTAAAACACTAATCCTAAAATGACTCAAACAATTATCCCATCTCAACTCGAACACTTATCCAAAACAAACGAGCCACTCGGCACTTATCCCTATTTGACACCTACTATCCCTCTTCCATATTTTGGCACCATTGAGCGTATTGCTCATGAACCTCCAAGAGCATCCTTTGAACCAAACGTGCCCATTCAAGATGAACCTATACCTCAACCCCTAAGCTTCATAAACATGACCAAAACTTCAAGCACTTCACCCACTAGTTGTACCAACCAATGAACCATAAGAATTAATATCCAGACTTGGTGTGTTCAACATCTATGGACAAATAATCAACCTAAGTACTCCGATAGTACAACAAACCTCTACATCACCACATCCTTATTTAGACACACTAGAAGACCTACCACCTAGATCAACCAATCCACCATCCTTACCATCATTTGAATTCATTGAGTATATTGCTCAAAAAGCCCTTGTGTCCAACACTGCATCATCAAATGCACGCTTGAACAAACCCAACCATACTTTCCCACCTATGAGGACTTAGATGATTCATTATGGCTAGAACCTCAACTATCAAATGAGCATGATGCTCCTGGTAATTTTTGTTTTACTAGGTATAAGTAGTACTACCTTCACAAATTATCAAAGTATTAGTAATAGGTTAAACTTCGCATAAAGTTAAACCTAAATCAAAATTTTAACAACATATGTTAAAATTCAATAAAGCCAACATAAAGCCAACATACACCCCATACACCTTGTTACAATGACTCTTGAGGAGTATACATAAGAAACTCGAGTGAATTCAATCTAGTGAATATATCTTGAGACCAAGTATATTTAGATAGGACTATCCGATTCAAACACTTTGGCTTCATATCTTCATTTAGGAAAACATGTTGTTTTGAAAAACATTATGACTAAGAAATCATGCGTTAAGTTTTCATCTTGTTAAAAGGATATTGTATATCATATTCATCATTCTCTCCTTGCAACATAAATGGTTGTGTTACAAGAGATTTCATTACACCTCATTGGCTAAATGATCTTCAAACAAACATCTACAAGTTCTATTAACATACAATTCATCTTGTCATACTTGTTTTCATAAGCATGATAACTTTATCCCATGGGATAATATCATTTGTTGAAACATACTATTTGTATCTATTTCCTTTCAAGCGTACATCATAACCTAACCTTGCTAAAACCTTGCGCACATCCAAGGTTAAAACTACACATCTCTAGAACATACACAAGATCTATTGAAATTGGTAACCTTATTTAGATTATTGTTAAATAAAATTCCAAAGAGCTTTCTTGAGAACGTTCTTAATTTAACATATTCCATTCCCTAGTCTTAGATGGTCAAATCACATTTAAAGTACAACTGGAGTTTTGTTGTGAATTCAACCGCATCTTAAAAAAGCCAAAGCAATTAAAGATCAGGAGTATATAGTCAGTAAGTCCCAGCAACTAATCAGGATCGGATCGGGTGATATTGAATGGAAAAAGGGTTTTGAGTGATTTATACCTAAGGAATAAAAAGAAAATAGATTAGCTATAGCATACTTTTAGAAACGCCTAAAATCTAAAACGCTGCTAAAAACGCTTAATTAAAATTCTACAAGTTTAATTAAAATTTAATGAAAAGTACTAAAACAAAACGTGTGAAAAATAATACAATCCTAATGATGCAAGAAAATTATTGAAAAAGCTACTCTATTTAATAATAATCTAAGAAAATATGAAATAAATAGAAATGAACTTATGACTTAGAAAAAATCTAAAATGACCTGAAAATATATTTATTACACTTTTTTATCTATTTTTATGAATTTAATACTATTTAAAACTAATTAAAATAGAAAATACTATTTAAACCTTTTTATATTTATCTTAATCTAGGAAAATTGAAAACATATTTTTTAAACTTTTTCCTTTAAGTTAAATGCTAATTTGCTAGAAAATCATAAAATGCGTTAGCAAATTGTATATGATAAGTCTAAAATAATACTGAGAATCAAGTAAAAATGACAGAAACTACTTTGAAGATCACGAACTATGATTTGGGCGCACAACTAATATGAATAAGCACTTGAAATTAAGCTAAAAGCCTCAATAAGCAAAGGTTGAATAAGCTTATAAATGGGAACTTAGAATTCTAATAAGCAGAAATAAGGAATAAGCAAACGGAGTTTTGTGAAAAGGGCTTAAAAGAAGATTAAAAAAGCAAAAAAGTTGATTAAAAGTGAACTAATATTTTTCTAATTTATTTGAGCAGCTCATATGCTTATATCCTAAATCCTAATGGTGGTAAGGTCACAATGAAATATTCAAAGTTTAATGGGTTTTATGAAATTTTGACATTTGACTTATGTGAACTTTTGACTGAGATTGAAGTAATAAGCTATGAAAAATACATATCTACTACTATTGGATTCAAATGGAAATGCAAACACTCCACTGTGATGGCAGCTTTGGATTTGAATGGATTTTTGACTTTTTGCAAATGACTATGTCTAAACTATACTAACCAACCTAATGCATACCTAAGCCATTAACCCCTTCATTGTGTTTAGGCTTAAATCCAAACATAAGATAACTTAAAATGAGGTTTTTAAAGTAAATTGTAAACCATAAACATCATAACCAATGAAACACAGTAAACAACAAAGACTCATTGATCATGATTATGCATATAGTATCCCAATGAACAAACATAAGATTTTCATTCTAATTGTAAAAGCACATAATCATCTAATGTGCATGAGAAATTTGGCAAATATCTATTTCTAGCTTATTGTCAACAAGCTAGAAACCGTAAAACCATCCGCCAAATTACATAATCTGAGCATTTGTTGACAACTCTAATAAGCTACGGCTTAATGAAGGAATTTTAAAAGATTGAAAACTTTCCCATAGGCAAAACCATTGATGATTAAAATCGCTTAATTACTTGAAATGACTTGTAAATTACATTAAACATAAAAGTAAATCTAACATTAAAACATTAAAACGACAAGAAATGGTCAAACCTCTATCGATAGGCTTCATTAGAGTCTCTCGTATTATTGGCCATCACCAAAGAGCTTGATTTTACTTTTTGCGCCAAAAAGTCTTGAGTAAGTAGCAGGTTCTTGCAGGTCTGAAACGTTCCACAAGAAGGCTGATCTGGGCCAAGATGTATTTGGGTTTGGTTTATTAGGCTTAGTGTATAGCCCAAGGAGCTCAAGGACTAAGTTTGTATTTTCAATTGAAGGACCAATGCAATTTTCCCAAAGTTAACACAAGGACCTATTATGCCATTTATGAATAGTACAAGGGTTATATTTATTAATTTTTCATTTTAAATAACCCGTAACCAGGACTATTTTTTGACACTTTTTCAAAGTTGAGGGACCAAAGTTGTAAATATGCAATTTTAACTTCTCGTCTCGGACTTAATGATATTTTACAAGTTTTGAATTACAGTGGACTAGTTTTGCCCCATTGTAAACTTAGATTTTGCACTTGTAACACTATAAAACACATTTCAATGATATTTATAGTATTTTATGACATTTCGAAGTGTTTTCATATGTGTATTTAGTCATACACACTTCAACTCAACGTAAAAGATGTAATCCATTAGATCATACAATTAGCTATGTAATTTGAACAACCTTAGATTCTAAACACAAGATTAAAACATATTGTTTATCAACACACCATTGTTAAAATTCATGTGTATAACATGACATCTTCATCACCTTAGTTATATTGCATATTAGTTGAGTCACATTAAGCCAAGTATTGGTAAACTATCATCTTTTATACACTTTAATAGGAAAAAGTAGGAGTTCCCATCTTTCTAACATGAGAATGACTACTGGAGAACCTATTGCACTAGAAACTCAATTTGACCTAACGGTTGAATTGCTTCTAGGAGAGAAGTTGGGTATGTGGAATCACCCGTAAAAATGGTCGTGTTTAGCCTTAATTGAGCACCGCTAGTAATAGTCTCATATTCATTCTCCAACTTGAAAAATCTATTTTCCTATACTTTCCTAAAGTAAGTGTTAAAACAGTGATAGTTTGCCTCGCCTTAGGAATACTAATCAAACAAGTAGAAGATATGACTTTTATTTCTTTAGTTTATTTAAACCACTTTCATTACACATACATGTGTTGATTACATGTTCTTGTTTAAAATGATCAATTGTCTTGACATTTTCTAGGTGTTTGATATCTACTTGATTAATTGTCAAATGTGTAAACCCTAGAAAGGTTTTTTCTTTGTGATGCTTTATGCTACCTAATGTTGGGCGTAAACATAATTTGCATGACATTTACAGTTGAAGCTATTATGTCCTCTATATAATATTTCTCATGAATAATGTGTTACTTGTGAACTTATATTATGTCACTTTGTTATGAATGTATCCATGTTTGAAAGTTATTATCTTTTGTTGACATTCCTTAAAATCTATACATAAGATAGTCTAAATGATACATGCTCATAAATGTTATATTTTAAACATGGCTTGCATGAATCTCTCATCTTGCTTCTTTTGCGTCTTTGTCACACTATTTGTTTGCTACATGTGCACTTATAATTTGTCAAAGTGATTTTTGTATGATATACTTTTAGAAGTCTCTTTATCCTACAATATAATCACATAAATTGTCATACTTACTTATAGCTAAGTATACTTAAATGTCTAAGACTAACGACAAAACAATCTAAAAATAAAATGTCTTGAATAATGTCGCATTATTGCATAATATGATTGTTTGTCTTGATGCTACCTTGTTGTGTGGTGATTTCTTGTCTACTAAGTGCAATGTGTTGTTCTTGCTTATTTGAGATGTTATCATTTGATTTCTATCATGTTAACATCTTTTATCACTAACAAATTTGTTTTGTAGGTTGATAACAAATTATTTGTTATCTCACTTGGTTCTAACTTTTATATCTCATTTCGCATAATCCCCTTTATTGCTACGTAGAATTAGTAATATGCTTTATGGGACCCCTACACTTACATATAGCTTTAAAGCATATAGAATTAAGTTTTAGAGGCTTGACTTTTCGTATCTTTCAACCGACCTCTTTCCAAATCTCATTATTACTTCCGCTTTACAAAACCGCCTCCACCACTATTTAGCTACAACAATACTTTAATTATATCATCCTCTCCACCTGCTATGAGGAAACCACATGCCTCATCATACGATCATCTCGATAATCTAGAAGAGGTACGTGACTCTAAGGATAAAGTTCATTGTATGCTAACCATTATCCATAAAAACATCACTAAGCTCATCTCTTTCATTAACCCGAATAACCTCTAAAACACTTTATTGTCATTCTTTATTTGATACATTACATATTATGTTAGATGTCCACCAATTAAGGGGGAGAGTAATCCATTCACATAATTGTCTTTAGTCAAAAATTTTGTCTCTTACACCCTAAAATACCAACACATAGGTAAACACCACTTAGCTAAAACTGGTTCACGAAACCACAACTAGTTCAACCTTTTTCCACAAGTTTGCACCAATACCTCATCAAGTGAAAAACGCATTGTTGATCCCAGTTGAGCAAATGATCTTATATAGAAGCTGACTTAAACGAACATAAACTATTAAACACTACACGGAATTTAATGTTTAACCTTAAGAAGAATAACAATGATTATCACTAAACACCTCAATATATTATTAATATACGAATACTCTAAATAGTATTAGGGTTTACAACCTTGAAGTGTATCGACTCTAGATATATCAAAAACGTATATCTAACTAAACCTAGGACTCTTGATATTTACAAACAAAATTATCAAGTTTTTTTTAAGCACAAACTACCTTATTTGGAGGATGTATCCAAACACCTAGCAGCCTCTTCATTCTCCTTATCAGAATCAGATTCTTCATCAAATTCCTTTGATCTATTTGCCATTCTTTTCATTCTACCTTGAGGCTTGCCTTTGATGGCTAAAGGAATTTCATAATCAGCAATCTTCTCAATCTTCCTCAGCAGTGGATGAACAATTGGATGAGTTGATTTTGTACATTGCAGATCAAGTTTAACTTCCAACATTTTTCTCAAGCACAGATCATCAATGGATAATATCCGTCAAACAAAGATGTATATTTTCTCCTCTGAAGTCTTAACATCATGTACTCTACAATAGGCATACAACATCCACTCTTCAACCACACAATCTTCCCAACATTTATCTTCTGGATTGGTCTCAAACATGCACTTCAATCGCAATGTCCACATGGACCTAGACATGGTTCCTGTTGGTCCAAGCTTTCCACATCTATAAGACATTACCTCCCAAAGCTTCTCCAAATCACTTTTGGTTAAAAAGGATAACATGTAACCAAAAGTATAATACTGACTTTTCGTTCCATCTCCTCTAGTAAGCTCAATAATGTCTTTTTCATCCATCGAGACATTTATCCAATCTATGATAGGGTGTATAGATTTTTTAGTACAGTGTAGGATTAATAGGATCTTCGACACTTTATCACTTACCACAATATACGATCCAATCTCTTTATCATCCACCTTTTGTCTTTTGTACTTGACTCCTCCATCACATATTCTTTTCTCTTTGTCTATTCTTTATCATCTCTTCTTTTTCGAATTCATGGGGATGAAGTCATCAAACCTTCTTTTGCAAATGTTGTATGCCTCCTCAACTTTCTCATAAGAATGACTCTTCAAATTCACGCTCATGTCCATATGTTTGATAAACTTCATCATCTGATTCCTCTTTTGTTGCTTGGTTAGTGGTTTGCTTTTCATTGCTTGATAGGCTTTAAACTCCGTCTCCTGTTTCATCTTTCTCATCATTTCAACCTCAGAACTTAGACCTTGTATCAATGTCTAATTGACCCCATTCATCCATAGTCATCTCTCTCTGCATTCTCTCAGAAGCTTGAAAATAACTCTGTTCCTTGTTCCAATCCTCTATAGCTTTCTTAGAAGCTTCTTCTTGCTCTTCCTTTTCTTTCTCTTTAGCAATTTCTTCAAAGATTTAGATCCATATGTAATCTTCTAGCAACTTCATCACCATATGCTATTTGTTCCTCTCTACTTTCAAACACCAAAGCTGGCTCTGCAATCCCTTTACCTTTTCCAATATCAGGTTGAGCAACTACTGATTTCTGCATAGGCTCGCCAATCTTCAAACTCTTAGCAATAGGTTTAGGTGCAGGAATAGGTTGAGATTTCTTTAGATTAAGCAATTGTACAGCAATCTCATTCTCAGCCTCCTTTGGTTTTGGTTTTGGTGTTGGTGTTATTGTGGTGGTTATAATTGTAGCAGTGGTTGCCTCTGCAGTGGAAATGTCTTAACTGGCAGTGATTACAATAAAGAGTTACTGCAACACTAGCAGTGGATGCCGCAACACTAGCAGTGGTTGTCTGCACTATTTCTTCCTCCTTGTCAACTGCAGCTTTTAAAGAGTCATTCAATACTGCTTCTTTGCCATCTTTGTCTGTCACCAAATAACCTTCACCATTGTCTCCACTATCCATATCCAAAGCCTCCCCTGAATTTGTACTCTCACTCCTCCCCTGTTTGGATGCATCCTCCAAACTTTGATTCCCTGAGGAGGTTGCCATCTTTCCCATCTTTCTCACTCTCCTGAATGCAGTGACCCTTGGCCTCCTCAGTCTTTTCAAAACACTTACCCAGTGCTTCAACCTCCTAATTGTACCGTGATCGAGAAGTTGTCAAATTTTGGAGACCAGTGATCTATGATTCCATATTTGTGCATCTATCCATCAATTCATGTATCGCTTCAGTATCCTCACCACTTCAACTTGTAACCCGTCCGAGAGGTGGATCCTGGGACTTGTCATTATATACAAAGTTGTTAATACAAATAAGCCGTAAAAATGTTTATTTATACTTTATGATCTTCTAATGTTTTGTTGATAACAACGTAAAATCATTTTAACGAAACAAATAAAATAATGTAAATGGTTTGAACTAATAGTTTCTAACATATTCACATTTTCACATAAAACACTAAAACAAGTATAAGTGATTTTATGATTTAATATTACATATGTACAACAACTAGTGTTTACATATTTGGGTAAAATATACACATAACTAGTATGTATATATTGGGTAATATAAATGGGTAGAAACTTAAGTATCACAACTCATTGGGCAAATACATTGAATGTAGTTGGGTACAACCCAAAGCCCATGACCCATGGAGCTTGACCCATAACCCATTGCATGACATCATGCTTATATCATACATGGATAATATCCATAACCCATGGATCAACCCATACCAAAGTGACCAAGTGCATTGCACTCAAGAGATACATTGTATCTAGCTAAAGATCCATGGTTTAACCCATGACCCATGACCCATAACCAAAATACCCATGGGTAAAAGGGAGCGTCCCACGGATCCCTAGCTTAATGCTAAACGGATCCCTTGTGGAAGGGATCTATGGGATCCGGGGATGAGATTTTTCTTCTATAAATAGTGAGCTATTTCTTCATTATTTCTCACCCCTTTCTAACACACTTTCTCTCTGAGTTTAAAACTCACTAACCTCAGATCCAAGAGATCTATGTTTGTAGTTTTGTTTTGTGTGATCTTCTAGGTTCCTCTTAAAGGCAAGATCACCACCTTTGAAGTCGAGCAAGCTCAAGTCCATGAGTTGCCATGCTTCCTCATCATCAAGGCTACTGAAGTCTTCTTGTTGATGATTATTTTTTTCTTCTAAGAAGTGTAGTGTTGAAGACATTAGTGAAAGATGTCTCAAGGGTCAATACGAAGACATTAGTGAAAGGTGTCGATCGTCCATATTGTAGGCATTAGTGAAAGGTGCCTAGAAGCCAAGTTACAAGACATTAGTGAAAGGTGTCTTGAAGATCTAGCCACAAGACATTAATGAAAGGTGTCTTGAAGATCTAGTCAAAGGCATTAGTGAAAGGTACCTTAGATGTACATTCAATATGGTGTGTTTCGATGTACAAGATAGACTAGAACTAGATCCAAGGATATTGATATCCTTGATGATGTTGTAAAGGAGTAGATCTCCTTTGAGATTAGTCGTTGGTGTAGTGTTGGGTAGTAGTTCCTCCATTGCAATGGAACTAGGTGCTTAGCCTAGTACCTAATAAAGGGTAGGCGACGTTGTGTAGGATTAGTTCTCCTTGGTGTAAAAGAACTCGGTGGTTAGCCTAGCACCGTATAAAGGGTAGGCGACGTTGTGTTAGGTGTGGTTCGCCTTGGTGTGAAAGAACTCGGAATTTAGCTTTGTACCGGAAAAAGGTGTGTAAGCGCTAAGGCTTCTCCGCCATAAGGAGATTGGTGTAGTGTTTACTGAACTCTCGAGTAGGTGACTCGGGGAGTGGAGTAGGGCAAGGAAGGTGTCCTTGTAGCGAACCACTATAAATACTTGTGTCGTGGTGATGTGCTTCTTACTCTTTATCTTTCATTACACGTTTATATATCTATCTATCAACGTCCAACATAAACAACCAAATAGATTGACATAAGTCGATCTAAATATTTAAAAGGAAGTTTTAAATTGGTAAAACTATTCAACCCCCCCTTCTAGTTTTCCACAATTGGCATCGGAGCTTCGTTACCAAGTTTGTTAGAGTATGTTGTACTTTAAAAACTTGATACGATCCGTGTAAGTTTGAAAACTACAAAGAAGGATTTTTTTTGAAGTCATGTTTTAAAAATCTTTATAATGTTTATTGTTGGACAATGATAGAATGTTCTAACATTTTCCTTGTTAAGTATTCTCCATACTTGGATTAAGGGTTACCAAGAAGATCATGAAGAATCTATCTAAATATTTCTTTTTGCAAAAAGAATGTTTAGTATTGTCTTTCTCACAACATGAATCTGGAGATTCTAAGAAGATCACAAAGCATTTCATCTAAATACTTCTTTTCTTAAAAAGAATGTTTAGCAAAGGTATGTTCTCTTAGTTACAACTATTAGTCAAAGACGTGCTAAATTGCTTGTGGATAAAATAGTAATATATGCTTATGTCTTATAATAAGCATAATATGAAAAGTGTTTTAGTGATTATTTTTTTTCTCTTTTCTTTGAAGTTTTGTGTCTAATATATGTTCATTCAAGCTTGAATAAAGTTTGGAATGGGTAATATAACCTCACTAAAAAGTCTACAAAGGTTAAACCTTTTCATCGGGTCAAAACATGCATTTTTAATTTTCGTGGTCGATCCACGGATCCCTCGAGACCGGACGGATCCCTCATGTAAGGGATCCGTGGTACGAAGACGCTTTTGTCCAATTTCAAAATTCATAACTAATTAACCGTAAGTCGTTAGAAGTCGTGCCACCTATCGCTTTAAAGGTATTTGAGTCTACTTTCATTTAAAAATGATTTCATAAACTGATTCAAAACAAAAATTTACAGAATCATTGATTTATAATAGAAAGTCATTTTTTTGTCATAACTTTGCACAAACTTTTGATCTAATTGGAGACGGATGTTTTCATCTTTGAATAACAATGTGTCCTCTTTTGAAATTAAGGTTTTGATCATATTTATAAAAGAAACTAATCAAGCTTGGTATACATATTTAACACAAAGCGATGAAAAGAACTTTCGTATGCTATACTAAATGATAAATTGTCTTCCTTGCATTACTTGATTATTTGCTTATCTCAAATAGTTTTTGTGCTTGTTTGATTGAATAACATATGTGGTTTCCTTACCTTGCTATTCATTCTCTTGCTTGTGGATTTAGTAATATTCTACTAATCAATGTGCTACTTGAAGGAGTGTTTTGGGATAACATCTAGTTGTGTCGAAAATGTTAGTTTTATAAGTTGAAAATGTTTAAAACATATAACACACACTAAATGGCTTTTTGATTGAGTTTGTCATGTGTGCAACATAAATGTTTTATGTGCTTATATGATTTCTTGATTTTCTAAAAACAACAAGAATGTACAACGGATCATAACCTACACTTGTGTTGATGATGTACTCTCCGTCTTTCCTTTTCATGATCGCTCTCCAAGCTTCATAGTAGGATTGACATCTTGATTATTTCATCCGATATACTCAAGTAAATTATTTTGCAACACAAATATAATTTTTCATGTCCGAAAGTCCAAACTCTAGCTTTCCAACAACATATGTTGAACTAGCTCATCCAACCATTTTTTTGTTCACCATATGGACAACTTTTAATTATTTCTTTTTACACCTTCGTCACCTTAGTTGTTTCAAGTATAATATTAATAAAAACGAAGCAAAGTATCATCATTGTTACTCTTCGATAGGCCATTGTAGGAATATAAATTTTCCTAACTTGATAATGAATACTGGAGAACTTATTGTACTAGAAACTCAATTTGACCTAATGGTTGAATTGCTTCCTTGATAGAAGTTGGGTATGTGGAATCGCCTGTAAAAATGGTCGTGTTTAGCCATAATTGAGCACCGCTAGTAATAGTCTCATATTCATTCTCTCACTTGAGAAATTTATACTCCTATGTTTTCCTAAAGTAAGTTTATAATGGAAATACTTTGTATTGTCTTAGGATTACTAATCCAACAAGTTGTAAAATTAATTTTTCTTTTAGTTAATCACAACCACTTGCCTCATCCAGCGATTATCTTGCTTTGATCGAGAAGAGCTACATGACTTCATGGACGAAGCTCATTGTATCCTAATCATCATCCGTAATAACTAGATTGTCCTAAACTAGCACCTCACAACTCCTTTATCTTGAACACCATCATGTGCTCTTTTCTTTCAAGACACATACCTTGCACGTCATTGTTAATACAAACTATTTACTAATCTAGATTGTAAATATGTTTTGAGCCTCTTGAATAGTGTTTGTTAAGTTTGATAAACCTCTGTGTTATTTGTGAGCTAGATCTCATACTAATTACTTATGTGCTATTCTTACATGCTCTCATTGCTATGTTTTACTTGTATACATACATGCTTGCTGTAAGAAATCATTAGTTTCAAAATTCGATACATAGAGCAAACTTGTGAAACCCTTGCATACCTTTAGTAAAGGTTCTGCTTAGCAGATAGACGGATCCCAAAGTTTGTGCTAGACGGATCCCTACACTTAGGGAACCGTGGGATCCGCAAAAGAAAATGCAATTGCAAGCATTGTAACCCAAACATATCCTTTGAACACCTCACACTAAGCTAGACATAGTATCTTAAGGCAAATTAAGTCCTTATCAAGTTAAGTAGATCCTTCATACTCACGCTTAACTCACTTAGATCACATCTAAGAAGTTTGTAGATCTATCGCTTCACTTAAACCATTACTCTTCCGCTCTCAAGCTCACTCATCATGTCTCACATGATTTCTCATATCTAGTTTTGGAAATATTTCAATTATGGCAAAATTGATCATAGTCATCCTTACCTCAAAAATTGGTCAAAGTTGATCAAATTCTAGTTTTTCCATCTTAAAACCTTTAGGATCTTCTCCAAGACATTATCCTAAGTCACTATCTGATCACTAGGATCATTTAGCTCCATTTGACACCATCAAAATCTTTAGTGTCATCTTTGTTCATTCATTGGTACTCATGGAGGTTCCAATTTCTTCCATAAAAGGTAATCATTTGCTACAACACTCATTACTCTTAAATATTCAAGCACCTCTTCATTTAAGACACTTAGATGAACTGAAACACACAAGAAGATATAGATCTTAGACCTTAGAAACATCATCTCTACTCTTTCATAGTCACGAGAGCTGGATCCCTAGGATTAGCCTAGACGGATCCTCTCGAGGAGGAAACCGTGGGATCCGGATGACAGTTTAAGTCAAACTCTAGCTAAAACAATCATTTCAAGCTCATCTTGCTAACTCAAACACTCCATCTCATCTTAAATGAGTCCCTTGATCAGTGAAACTCTGAATCTCACCCTTGTGCATGTTAATAATCACATTTCAATGAATCTTAATGGCTTAAGTCTTGAATGCACTTGCCAAATCCTTTGCTTTATAAACCACATTGTTAGGACTCCTAAAGTCATCATCTTCATCCCTACCTACAGCACTTAAACATTCACAAACCTTTGTTGAATCATCTCATCATGAGAAAAACTCCAAGTAGCAACCTTTCCACCAAAGAACCACCCAAGAAAATTGCTCGTGTTGTACATGAAATTTCTTCAACCGAATCCTAAAAGGATAGTACCCACAAAACTACCTATGCCAAACACCACCATACCTCCTAGGCCAAACAATATCATCTCCACTAAACCATCACCATTGGTTCCTAGAGCTATCTCCTTTACATCTCCACTATCATCACCACACCTCTACAATTTAGAGGATTTGCCTCCTAGGCCGTCTCATCCGCCTCCGCCGACAACATTTTCCTCATTAAGAGGAATAATGGTAATAAATAAAGGTGTTGAGTCAACACTTGCTCTGACTTCCTTTTCGCCGTTTCCATCATATAATCCCATTTGGATTATGAGAAATCATCAAAGTCAACCACCCGACCATATGGAAGTTGACACTTCTCTACCACCACCATCGTCCTTGGTCGAGCTATTCTCAAATGCGCCTCCACCAATCCCTCCATCGTTTGAAGCTCCACAAGCCGCTTCACTTGATCCTTCGCATCAAGCCATTTCATTTCTTCCACCACCACTACCTAGCCATGACAAAGATTGCTATCATTGTCAACATGTTGAAAGTTTCATACATGAAGTACGAGAAGATCAACGTTTCATGTTCTATCATCTCCTCGAACGTTTCAACGAGATTAAACCTAAACAAAACTTGAGCTAGAAGATTTTAGTGGTGTTTTAGCATCAAGCGATAGTTGGTCTAGAAATTCCTAGTCATGTATTTTCTTATTTTCTTAGTTTTAAGAGTCATGTATATCATAACTCTAGTTTTATTAAATGAAAATTACATGCTACTTGTTATATTTCTGAGCATATGATTACATTGTATTCATATCTCATTTTTGTGATAATATTACTTGTTATATCACCATTGCTGAAATTGATCATCACTGCGTACGGATCCTCAGATTGCCTAGACGGATCCCTACTAGAGGGAACCGTGGGATCCGTGAGACAGAAAACTATTTTCTACTAACTTGGACCACATTTGCAAGAAATTGTGAATTATACTTGTTGTCTAACCTTTTGTTTTGTAGTTATTCAATTTACACATGAAGACTTTGACATCTTAAAGCTAGGGGAGCTTTATGTCAAAGAAATACATTGCAAATTACTTGCAATATTAGGTTTACATTTCATGATATTCCCTTGCAAAATTGCAATCCTCAAGGGGAGCACATTCGTCACTTAGACGAAATCTTTTGCAAACTTACTTGCAAACTAACTAGATTAGTATCACTTTCTTGACGCCATTACATAGGGATGGACTCGTCAAGGGGAGTAAAGACGAGATCCTCTCCCATTACTTGCTCTCTAACTCTTTTTATTTTCTTTCACATGTTTTTCTTAAAAACAATGTGTTGCTTTCCTTTCGTGCTCTTTTGTTTCGACAAAAGGGGAGAAGAAAGTAAAAACTACAAATTCAAACTTTTACGAATTTTAGCTTTTCCTTAAATAATTTTATGTTTTGTCATCAACCAAAAGGGGAGATTGTTAATACAAATAAGCCGTAAAAACGTTTATTTATACTTTACGATCTTCTAATGTTTTGTTGATAACAAACGTAAAATCATTTTAACGAAACAAATAAAATATGTAAATGGTTTGAACTAATAGTTTCTAACATATTCACATTTTCACATAAAACACTAAAACAAGTATAAGTGATTTTATGATTTAATATTACATATGTACAACAACTAGTGTTTACATATTTGGGTAAAATATACACATAACTAGTATGTATATATTGGGTAATATAAATGGGTAGAAACTTAAGTATCACAACCCATTGGGCAAATACATTGAATGTAGTTGGGTACAACCCAAAGCCCATGACCCATGGAGCTTGACCCATAACCCATTGCATGACATCATGCTTATATCATACATGGATAATGTCCATAACCCATGGATCAACCCATACCCAAGTGACCAAGTGCATTGCACTCAAGAGATACATTGTATCTAGCTAAAGATCCATGGTTCAACCCATGACCCATGACCCATAACCAAAATACCCATGGGTAAAAGGGAGCGTCCCACGGATCAACGGATCCCTTGTGGAAGGGATCCGTGGGATCAGAGGAACAGTAGATTTTTTCTTCTATAAATAGTGAGCTATTTCTTCATTATTTCTTACCCCTTTCTAACACACTTTATCCCTGAGTTTAAAACTCACTAACCTCATATCCAAGAGATCTATGTTTGTAGTTTTGTTTTTGTGTGATCTTCTAGGTTCCTCTTAAAGGCAAGATCACCACCTTTGAAGTCGAGCAAGCTCAAGTCCATGAGTTGCCATGCTTCCTCATCATCAAGGCTACTGAAGTCTTCTTGTTGATGATTCTTTTCTTTCTTCTAAAAAGTCTAGTGTTGAAGACATTAGTGAAAGATGTCTCAAGGGTCAAGACGAAGACATTAGTGAAAGGTGTCGATCGTCCATATTGTAGGCATTAGTGAAAGGTGCCTAGAAGCCAAGTTACAAGACATTAGTGAAAGGTGTCTTGAAGATCTAGCCATAAGACATTAATGAAAGGTGTCTTGAAGATCTAGTCAAAGGCATTAGTGAAAGGTACCTTAGATGTACATTCAATATGGTGTGTTTCGATGTACAAGATAGACTAGAACTAGATCCAAGGATATTGATATCCTTGATGATGTTGTAAAGGAGTAGATCTCCTTTGGGATTAGTCGTTGGTGTAGTGTTGTAGTAGTTCCTCCAGCAATGGAACGCTTAGCCTAGTACCTAATAAAGGGTACGTTTGTAGGATTAGTGAAAGAACTCGGTGGTTAGCCTAGCACCATATAAAGGGTAGGCGAAGGTGTGGTTCGCCTTGGTGTGAAAGAACTCGAATTTAGCTTTGTACCGAAAAAGGTGTAGGCTTCTCCGCCATAAGGAGATTGGTGTAGTGTTTACGAACTCTCGAGTAGGTGACTCTCGGGAGTAGGCAAGGAAGGTGTCCTTGTAGCCGAACCACTATAAATACTTGTGTCGTGGTGATGTGCTTCTTACTCTTTATCTTTCATTATACGTTTATATATCTATCTATCAACGTCCAACATAAACAACCAAATAGATTGAGATAAGTAGATCTAAATATTTGTTTTAAATTGGTAAAACTATTCAACCCCCTTCTAGTGTCACACCCCCAAATTACTGCTTTGCAAAGTGGAATGGAATTCTCGGGATTGATTGTAGCATCACAATCAGGAGTGTCGTTTTAGAAACACAGATATTTATTTAAAACATTCTCAAAAGTTGATAAAGTTCGGGTTCATTACAAGCCAAACGATGTTTTGAAAATGCCTAGAACGACCGCCACTCTATGAGGGTTCCTTATTCGCGCTCCATGGTGCGAATGTCTTAGACATTGCTAAAACGTCAACAATAATGTTGGTGAGAAATCATAGGTTTATGAAAATGCTACACAAGTATAGACCATGTATGGCCACATAAAAATGTTACAATTGCTATAAGTCCATGACATCAAACCATGATGTTAGAGTGTTTGCCAAATAACTCAAATAATGATATTAAATGAAATGCATCCGCTTAACCAAATAATGATATTAAATGAAGTTGATGCATCCGTTTCCACCAACCCGGAATCCACCAACCCGGATGGAGGAGATCTACCCTCGATAGATCTATCCATCACCCTCACTTCTATGAAATTAACGTTCATGTTATATAATGGGGACATTCAATTGGCATGAGGTAACTTAAGCAATGTAAATAATTTGATATACTTGTTCGTATCAATAAAATGATGTGCAATGTATTCTCCCCAGCAGGTTTGAAAATAAGTATACAACATGTACGGGCTATGCTATGAACTCACTTGGTGAATTGATGCGAAGACAAAAGTGAGTACACCGAAATGTAGCGTGAATCTCTAAACTTGACCTATTATGAATGATATGATAATAAGTTATGATGTAATGTTTATGCATGCAATTGTATGATATCTATACCACTTGCGAATTTTTGCGAAAATAATACTTTTTCGCCGAGAAATATCTTTTAACGTCTTGTTGATTTATTATCCCGAAATTATAACTTTAATCGCCATTTAGTGATTTATTATGAAATTATAATGTCGTTGAAATTTTCATGAAAGTGACTAAATGGAATGTCGTTGAAATTTTCATGAAAGTGAAAGCTAGTCAACGTAATGGTGCACGCCGAAATGTTAGGAAACTAACTCAACGGTTTGGGAATCTTGTATCATTATCTCAAAGTTTTAGTATTTAAGTTTTCATCCTAGAGGTCTCGATCATAAAGAAAAATATAGGTTAAGTATGGTACTTGTGTCCAAAATATAGTTTAAGGGTGGTTTTCGGCCAAGTTTGAGTAAACCAATATAATTTATTACAACTCCGCTTGACAAACGGTCGGACATTTTAGAAAATATGCTTGACAAACTTACTTTACTAGAAGACATCACTTTATAAAAAGTTCTACATCAATGTTAAAAACGACATTCAACATGGTCACTCACTTGGTCTATTATAATACTTTCATTATAAATATAATAGTTTTTCTTATATAATAAAGTTACGAAAACTTTGAACGTAAACGTATAATTTAATCGCTACAAATCCGCTTTATACGCGTTTTATATGTCCTTAGCTTCGTATCAAAGTATACTAATATATTTTTGATAAGTCGACACAATTTATAACTTCTAAGCCTCATTTTTGACTCTGCATAAAGTAGACGTAACATGCTGAATTTTCAAAATTTTATAGTTTTCGTTCGCCGCCTAACTTGAAAATTCATAACTTCTTCTGTTATAGCTCCGCTTTAACTCCGCCTCGCGCCACGCTTTCCTTTTAAAGTGTATTTTCTAAATATCTAGGGTCGAATTTTCCATTTCCAAAATATGGATTTCAAAATATGGACAGACCCTTTAGAAAACTTGTCGAGTTTTTCTCGCCAAACCTATTCTAACCAATTCAAAACAACTCTGAAGTTATTCTAATCCTACCATACACCTTCTTAGGGTGTCATGGGTTCCTATACATCACCAAGAGTGATATATTACAAGGAGATGGGGTGTATAAATATCATTATGACTTGCATGTTTTTCTCAAATATGATAAAATGAACAATGAACATAAAATATGAAGGATGAAAATGGATATGAGATGCTTACTAGTTAACTTGATGAGGTTTATGAACAAAGGATTAATCCTAATCACCCAAGGTTTTTATTTCACAACCCAACAAGAGTGTAACTAGAGTGTATAAACTTGTCTTGAAAATTGAAAATTTTGGTGAATTCCTCCTTGATCCTATGGTTTAGCAAGAAGAGAGAGGAAGAGAGGTATTTTGTTGTGGTGATGTGTTGCTTAAGTATTACAATATACAAGAGTAAGATATTTTCACTCAAATGACTCATCTTCATTACTAATCATTACACGTTTAGGGTAAATAAAATATATCTATCTATCATTTCTTGAAAAATTTGAGTGAAATAATAAACGTGTAGTATTTAAGCCCAACATAATTAAAACAACCAAATAGATCAATTGACACGCGATCTTTATTTAATATGAAATTATCTAAATATTTAAAAGGAAGTTTTAAATTGGTAAAACATTAAGGTTACGCTGATTTATTCAACCTAGTTAATTTATAAAACCATGAGTAATGTTTTTTCTAGTTGTTCTAGTTTTCCACAATAGTCATTAGCCGTCAAATCAAGTTGTTGTTCCAAACTACCCTCTTCACTGAAGTTGTGTTAATCCGCCCGAGAGGTGAATCATAGGATGTGTAACATGGCATCAAACCTAGCCAACATCCATGTAACCCAAGTTAGCCAGTTGGTTCGGGATTCCTCCACCGTGTTGAATTCCAAAGAACTATCCACATTAGAGTTGCCATTGGTTGGGTCTTACTTATGTTTCCACCGCCTGCCAAAGATCTAAGCTTGAGGCAAGAGTGGAATACCTTCCAATCATGTCACCTCCCACACTGGTGATGCCTCCTCATTTCCTACACCACTAGCACTAGCCCTTGAGGAAGCTCGCTGCCCTTCTTCCTCCTACTGGGTGACCAATATTCTTTGGGGTTGGGAAGTTGAGGGTAAGTGTTCAAAGAATGGTTATAGGTTGTGTTGTGGTAGCAGGATCAAGTGGGTTGGATAGGTTGTGTATTAGCCTCTACAATCTCTCTCAAGTTTAGCATGTGAGGAAATAGTGGAGTAAAATCCCTAGAAATTCTTGTTCTTCTTTTTCATATGAGAAAACACTTTGGGGACCATATGCAACAAATCATACTTTCTCTGATGAGGTATGGAGTCTACTATCTGACTTTCTACTAGCAAAATTTGAATAAATCAGATATAGGTAATATTTGCCTTGGTCCCACATGTTTTGCAAAGCCTCAAATAACATTTTGGACCAATTAAAAACCCCTTGTTGAGTGAGGCAAATAATAGCATTAGCAATCTTTGAGGGGAATTCATCAAATCCAAGAGTCTTGCTACTTAGGCACCTAAGAATGGTATGGATTAAAAACTTCCACTATGGAGAAAACATACCTTTCTGAAACTTAAGACTATCACCTCTTCTCTCATACCCCATTTGCTCCAAACCATCAAAAATCTTCTCATTCGACATATTAACCACTCCTTCAAAGATCCTCAAACTTCAATACAGTTCTTATCAACTCCTCAGAACTGTGAACCTCCTATTCATCAACCACAACTCTAATAACCTCTACTCCATCTCTTTCTTCAAGCTCTCACATTCCACCAAAATTGATGAATATATGACTTGATAATAACGTGTAAATGGGCCAATGCATAATGAATAGGGTTGTGAAGGATGAAGTCGATCATATCATGGAAGCTTCGAAGCTTCATTCTTAACTAAATAAGCAACAGTGTTGTGGGTAGTGGAAAATTCAAATGTCATTGTAAGGTTAGGGTTCGTAAGATGTGGGATTGTTGAAATTAAGTGTTGTGAGTGATTAGGGTTTGTGTTGAGCGCCAATTGAGAATGTTTGAAAGACCAATTAAAGGATCGGCAAGGATTTGGGGAATAAATACATTCTCACCGTAATGTTTCAAAACAGCCCCTATAGTTTCCACAACATCAAAAAACTATTTAGCAAAGTGTTTTCCAACAACTAGCGTTGTTTCCCAAGAAGCTAGCAGGGAAACATCTTGGCATTCCAATATTTAACCAAGTCATCCTCTGTTAATGCTTTGGAAACAAAGTGTGATCATGCAGTTGTGTGAAGAAGAATACAACAAAATTTACATCAAAAAAAAATTTTTGGTAACAAGCTCTAAATCCTAGAGCTCCAAACGATCCAATATGTACAAAGCTTCTTCAAAACCTGCATGACACAAACATAAACCAAACACTACAAAATGTTGTTAAGGTTAGAAGGACTAAAAATAACTAGCAGTGTTTACATATTATGCACTAGTGGACTTTATAAAAGTTGCTAAGCAATTAGTCAAATAGTCAACCCAGTTATTTATTCGTCCACCAACATAGCTTATAGTCAAACCCGTCATTAACTCTTTCAACAACTCACACCTTCCTTACATTAAGCAAACTGATCTCACCCTTTAAGTCTATTTAAGAACCTTTCACCCATATACCTAACACACCATTTACTTTCCAAAGTCTTTTTCTTCAACAACCATCTCAAAACCAAATGCCTTCAAGATGAGCAAAGACACCCATTGAAATATCATATGATTCCTCTGCTGATGATGTTTGGAACACCTAATTTCCACCTAAAACACTACTCTTTGCTGAAGGAACACAAACCCTGCTCATGCTCCAGCATTCAGCTTGGGACTTCATCTTTGCAAGTTCCATCTCAAGCTCTTGTAGAAGGTTCCAGCCAGAGCTCCATGCCCAGCTATGTGTCTCGCTTATGAAGACACCGATGATGATACAGGTGGCTTCTCCAGAGTTTTATCAATGACTCCTTTTGCAGAAATTCCAGCTTCTCCAACTCCAAAGACCACTTCCAGCCTCTTATCAAAGACTACCGCAGCTCTCCTTCTACTTCATCACCACCAAAAAGAGCTCAGGTGCTTGGACTCCCCAAATAAAAAGTGTGGTCTGTGGTTGGGAGGAGAGGCAAAAAAAAGTATGCCAAATGTTTGGAAGGGACCCATGGAGTAGTTTGTGATGGTAGTTGTCTTGGTAGCTGTCTTTTGCTATGGTGATGAAAGTCTGTGATGTACTGTTGTATCTCTGGATGCAGCTTTAATAATGAATAAACTTTGCATCTTTTCCTTTTATTCTTGTGCTACTTACTGTGTGTGTTTGACTTTATGATCTGCAAAATTCTTAGTGGGAACAAAAATAACAAGCAGTGGTAAATATACAAGAGCAAAGATACTTAAGATTTACCAATAGCAAGACTTTCCATTTACAAACTTTTATAAAACATTTTTGAGACTTAGAGATTGATCATACCTATACTAACTACTAAGTACTGAAACCTCCCCACATCAAAAGCTTTAGTGAGTAGATTAGCTACATTATAATCAGTACGTATTTTAACCATTTGGATTAACCTTTTCTCATTACAATCTCTAATAAAGTGATGTCTTATCTCAATATGTTTAGTTCTAGAATGCAAAATAGGATTTTAATGATACATATTGTACTGTTATTGTCAATGTAAATCTTAGTATGCATAAAATTATACCCAAAGTCCAAGAATTGATTCTCAATCCAAAGCACTTGACTACAACAACTTGCAAAAGAACCACATACTCAGCTTCAAAGTGGGTGGAGTTGGCCACAATAGTCTGCTTTACACCGCCAGAGATAAGCTCGCTTCCCAAAAACTGACACCCTCCAAGAGTAGACTTTATATCCAAGCTATCCCCAAAGATAGTCACTATCAAGATAGGCCACCAAATCAAAAGGTGAATCCTTAGAATACCAAAGGCCCAATTTAGGATGACCCTTAAGGTATCTAAAAATTCTTTACAAAGATTCATGTGTGTTGTGTTAGGTGTAACTTGAAATCTTGCACACACACATACTGAAAACATTATATTTGTCCTAGAAGCGTTGAGATACATCAAAGACCCAATCATGGATCTATACTGGCTTCACATCAACTTTGGGACTTCCATCATCGTAGCAGTGATGGTTTCGTGTTTCCATAGGTGTACTTGCACTTTTGATATCCTGAAACCCAAACTTCTTCAAGATATCAGCTACATATTTATCTTGACTGATGAAGATACCATCAGTCCATTGTTGAACCTCAGAGCCCCAAAAAGAAAGTGAGTTCACCCATATAACTCATCTGAAATTTATCATGCATAAGTTTCTCAAAATCTGTGCACAACTCCTTATTTGTTGAGCCAAAGATGATGTCATCAACATATACTTGAACCAGCAAAATATCATCCTTGAGCTTCCTTATGAACAATGTCTTGTCAATCAATCCCTCTGAATCCATTGTCCATCAAATAAGTAGATAGGCATTCATACCATGCCCTAGGAGCTTGATGCAACCCATACATAGCCTTTTTTCACCCCTCAGACCTTATCGTGGTGATCGGATCTTCAAAACCGGAGGTTGACAAACATATACCTCATCATCAATTGTACCATACAAAAAGGCACTTTTCACATCCATTTAATACACCACAAAGTTTTTGTATGAAGCATATGCCAAAAACAATCTAATGGCCTCTATTCTGCAAATGAGGCAAACACTTCATCATAATCCGGACCTTCAGCTTTGTATGTATCCTGAGTAACCAACCTTGATTTAATTCTAACCACAATTCCTCTTTCATCCCTCTTGTTTCTGAATACCCATTTAGTTCCAATAGCCCTCTTGCCATTAGATAGATCAACCAGTGTCCAAACCCCTTGAAGTTTGAATTGTAATAGTTATTCTTGCATAGATTCAATCCAAAAGCCTTCTTCTCATAATGCTTATTCAACTCTTTTTGGGCTCCTTCTCGGACAAAAAGCAAGCAAACAGACAATTTTGCAAGTCTTGATGACTGTTTCTTTTGTGTAGAGACTGTGGAAAACTAGAAGGGGGGGTTGAATAGTTTTACCAATTTAAAACTTCCTTTTAAATATTTAGATCGACTTATGTCAATCTATTTGATTGTTTATGTTGGACGTTGATAGATGGATATATAAACATGTAATGAAATATAAAGAGTAAGAAGCACATCACCACAACACAAGTTATTTATAGTGGTTCGGCTACAAGGACACCTTCCTTGCCCTACTCCACTCCCCGAGTCACCTACTCGAGAGTTCGTAAGCACTACACCAACTCCTTGTGGCGGAGAAGCCTTCACAACGTCGCTTAACCTTTTCCGTAGAAAGCTAAATACCGAAGTTCTTTCACACCAAGGCGAACCACACCTAACACAACGTCGCCTACCCTTTATACGGTGCTAGGCTAACCACCGAGTTCTTTCACACCTTAGGAGAACTAATCCTTCACAACGTCGCCTACCCTTTATTAGGTACTAGGCTAAGCACCTAGTTCCATTACTATGGAGGAACTACTACCCTTCACGACACAACACCTAATCTCAAGGAGATCTTCTCCTTGTTACAACACCATCAAGGATATCACCATCCTTGAAGATAAAAAAATACATATATGTATAACGATGCACCTCATCGATTATACGACCTAGGCATTCTTCCCAAATGCTACTTGATTTGATTCTTTGGCATCCTTCACTAATGCCTTTGACACAACGCTTGGCACCCTTCACTAATGCCTTCGCCTTGACACCTTTAGCATCCTTCACTAATGCTTTGACACGGATGATGAGCATCTTTCACTAATGCTTTCATCTTGACTCTTTTGGCATTCTTCACTAATGCCTTCAACCCAACATCTATGGAGAAAGGAAGAACTATCAACAAGAGAACCTTAGTAGTCTTGATGATGACGAAGCATGGCAACACATGGACTTGAGCTTGTATCTTCAAGAAGTGGTGATCTCTCCTTTAAGAGGAACCTAGTAGATCACACAAAAACAAAAGACAAACTACATAGATCACTTAGATATGAGGTTAGAGGGTTAGAATACTTGGGGGGAGTATGTGTAAAAGTAAGTGTAGAGAGGAAGAAATGGCTCTCTATTTATAGAGGAAATTCTCTACTGTTCCTCGGATCCCACGGATCCCTACCACAAGGGATCCGGCTAGCACAACGCTAGGGATCCGTGGTCCGCTCCTCTTTGCCCATGGGTATTTTTGGTTATGGGTCATGGGTCATGGGTTATGGGTTGATCCATGGTTTTATTTCTAGATACAATGAACTTGGTTAAGTGGTATATATAAAACCATGGGTTATGGGTCAAAACCATTTGCTAGTATTTACCCATTTAGTATATACTTGTATTTACCCATTTTAGCATACACTTAGTTTTTACCCATTTTAGTATACTTAGTTTAAGTATATGTTTAACCCAATATGTAAACACTAGTTGTTGTACATATGTATCTAAATCATAAAATCACTTATACTTGTTTCAGTGTTTTATGTGAAAGCGTAAGTGTGTTAGAAAACTATTAACTCAAACTATTTACGTATTCTATTTGTTTCGTTAAAATGATTTTACATTTGTTATCGACAAAACATTAGAAGATCGTAAAATATAAATAAACGCTTTTACGGCTTATTTGTATTAACAATCTCCCCTTTTGTTGATGACAAAACATAAAATTATTTTAAGGAAAAATCTAAAATTCGTAAAAATTTGAAATTGTAGTTTTTACTTTCTATCCCCCTTTTGTCTAAAACAAAAGTGTTAAAAGAAACTAACACAATTTTTATAAGAAAAATGTAAAAATGTAAAGAGAGCAAGTGACGGAATGGTACTCGTCTTAACTCCCCCTTGACGAGTCCATCCCTATGTAAGGGCGCCAAGGACATAACGTAAAATAAACTAATTGTGTTTGCAATTAAGTTTGCAAATGGTTCGTCTATGTGACGAGAACGTGCTCCCCCTTGAGTATTGTAGTGTTGCAATAGGGTGTTATGAAGTGTAATCCAAAATTGGATTAAGTTGCAAATGATTTTGCAATGTTGTTTGACACGAAGCTCCCCCTAGCTTTATGGTGTCAATATCTTCATGTGTATTTTGAATAACTACAAAACAAAAGTTAGAAAACAAGAGTATAGTGCATAATTTTCTGCAAATAAGACTCAAGTTAGTAGAAATTTGTGCTCCTGTACCACAGATCCCACGGTTCCCTTCAAGGAGGGATCCGTCTAGTTATCCGAAGGGATCCGCTATCCGTTGACAGATCTTCAGCAGTGAAAAGATGTCAAGCAATGCTATTTGAGAAAATGAGATATATGTACAATATATCAAGCACAACACAAAATAATCATAGCATATAAGTATTCATTCAATAAAACAAGAGATACACGACCAAATCTCTAAAACTAAGAGAATGAACTAGCCAAACAAGTGCTACTAATGCTAAATGAGTTACCCCAATTCAAGGTTCAACTAAACTAAATGATGATCAAGGATGAGAAAGGTTTCCTAAACGTTCTAAGTTTGAGCTTTTGAATGTGATGCTCATTGTAGTTTAGGCTTATTAACCTCTTCGAAACATTCGAGGAGGTGATAAAACATGAAACGTTGCTTTTTACGTAGTTCATGCATCAACCTTTCAACATGTTTACAATGATAGCAATCCTTGTCATGGTTTTGAGTTTCTTGAAGTGAAAGTTCAAGTGAAGTGGGTTGAGGATCTTCAAATGAAGGAGGATTTGATTGAGGCTCATTAAGTGGTGGTTCTACAATATTTGAGGGTAGAGGTAAAGAAGCATCAACTTCCATTTGGTCGGGTGGTTGCCTTTGATGTCTTCTCATAATCCAAAATAGACTATTGGGAGGAATGATAGAGTTTGCTTTTGGAGCAAGTGTTGATTCAACACTTTGATTTTGTTGCTCAATCTTTTCAAGTGAATTAGTTGGTAATGGTGAAAGATGAGATGGCCAAGAGGGTAAATCTTCTACATTGTGAGAGTGTGGAGATGATTGTGAGGTGGCTCTAGGCATTAATGATGTTGGTTGAGTTGTGGAGGATATGTTTGGTATAGTAGGATTTGGTGATGAAATATTAGTGGGAACACTCTTCTTGGGGATTAGTTTGATTGGTTTCCTTGGTTTAGGGGAAATCCTAGCAAGTTTCTTTTGTGGTTCTTGAGTGGATGAGTAAGCACTAGGAGCTTTTCTCATGATGAGATGACTAAGAAGGATGGTTGCAATTGCTGATAATTATGTTTGTGTTTGATGACTAAAGTGTTCTTTGGCAATATGGGTTATAAAGAGAAGAGCTTTGCAATTGCATTTAAAACTTAATCCACTAATGTTCTTGGAAATGTGATGATTAACATGCACAAGGTTGAGATTCAGAGTTTCACTGATCTAGGAACTCATTTAAGATGAGATGGAGTGTTTGAGTTAGGAAGATGAGTTGAAATGATTGTTTTAGCTATGTTTGACATAAACTGTCACCTGGATCCCACGGTTCCCTCCTTGGGGCTAGGATCCGCCTCCAGTTATGACAGTTTGAAATGAGGTTTCTAGGAGCTAAATCCTATCTTATTTTGAATGTTTCAGTTCTCCTAAGTGTTTAGGATGAAAGGGTACTTGAATGATTAGAGGTAATAAGTGTTATAGCAAATGATTGCTTTTTATGGAAGAGGGATGGGACAAGATGACTACCAATGGATGTCCAAGGATAACACTAAGAGTTATGAAGGTGTCAAGTCATAATAAATGATCCTAGTGATCAGATTTTAGCTTGATGTGATATTAAGAAAAATTCTTAAAAATTACAATAATTAAAAAACTAATTTTTGTCTTGCCTTGAGATATAAATGACTAGAAGCAATTTCCTAAAATTGCTTAGCTTGTCTTCTTTAAGTGTTTTGAGAGGTGAGAAATAGTTTGTGAGTAGTTGAAGCGGAAATATGGTGAGTTTAGATGTGTTGATAAAATCAGACTAAGATCTTAAGTAAGCCTTTAGTGAGTCTAAGTCTTTCTCATCCTTGAAGTGGACTTAGTTGGGTTCTAAAATCATATGCTAAGCTATTGTGATGTTATCTAGAAGCATGTTTTGATGTAACAATGTTGTATTGTCGATCTGATGTCACGGATCCCACGGTTCCCTGGGAGGGATCCGGCTAGCTAATCCTAGGGATCCGCATCTCAGATGTAACCAACACGTAACTACACAGAAATGATGCCAGCTTTATGCACACTAGTAAATCCACAGATAGACAATAGAAACAAGCATGTTTATCACAAAACACTAGTTAAAGACAATATCCAAATAATCATAAACCGAAAGTGCTAAAATGTAATCATCCAAACATAAGATAAAGAAAACAAGCACAATCCTATTGTCTCTTTCGTCAATCCTTTCTTTTCCTTTTTGACTGCTTAGTGAGGTTGTATGCGAGGTTTTGAATCATGCCCCTCAATTGCTTAAATTCCGCGATCTCGTTTGGAATGGTCGGAAGTTGTTTGTGGTATTCAAGGATTTCCAATTTGATGTTGGCTACGGGGTCGACATCTTCTTCATCTTCTTCTTCTTCACCGGCCGAGGAGTCCGAGAGAGCTTCCGGTTGCTCTCCATTGATCATGAATCGTTAGAGGGTCGTTTGGTAAGAGGTACCATGACGTGATCGGAAAGATAATGATCATTGTTGATAGGAGATGGTTGCAATGTACCAACATACTTACAAAGTCGTGTTAGAAGCATACCATACGGAAGTACCATGTTGGAAGCTTTGAATACCCCATCCATTCTCCTTACCATGTAATAGGCAAGATTAAATGGCCTTTGATGGATAAGACAATAGATCATTTGCACAAGACATGCGTTTGAATGATCTTTGTTTCCAACTAGGCTAATGACGTTTTCCCTAAGGATTTCTTCCCATTTTCTAAACATGGGGTGCATTTCGAAAAGTTCCATTTGAAAGGGATTACGGTGAATGAGCTTCTTGTTTCGATCGAAACGGGATTGGTCGGTTCTTATTTTGAAAATAGTGTCTCGGATGGTTTCGGGTTCATCAATAGGAGTGTTATAGAGGGGCTTAGGATCAAGTGCAAGGTTTTGAGCGTTAATTGCCCAATCTTGAGAGTACATAAAATTCCTTCACAAGGAATGCGAAGAATTTGAGCAAAGGTGTTGAGAGGAAGAGTGAAGTTTTGTTTATTGATGATGAAAGCGATTGAAATGCTATCATTGACGTTTCGAATGATCCTAAAGCTTTTGTAAAATTCAAAAATGAAAACCGGACAAATTTGTTCATCTATGTCAAGGAGACAATCAAAGTTGATTGTCGAGAAAACTTGACGAATGTCGGTATCTTCAAGGAAACATTCCTTGACTACACGACCTTCGTGGATAAGTCGCTTTACAAGGCTTTTGAAAATTTTACGGTCGGTTTTGGTCAACCCCTTTTTACGATAGTAATGAGTAAGGTAGTGGACGGTGTCATGATGATCTTGTTGAGTAGCTTTGGGCATGGTTGGTCCTAAAAATACAAATTTTCCAATTAGGTAAAATTAGTTGGAATGGGTTTATGGTTTTGATTTGTATTAACAATGTTGTGAACACAATGTGATTTTGTTAAAAGCCCCTTTTCATGATTAATTTAAAAAGCCCTAATTAAATTAATTGATTAAAAATTAAGAAACCATAAACCCTAGGATGAGGATGATGAAAATTAGAACAAGTTAATGTAATTACTTACAATGATGTTCTAGGAAGGAATACTTGAGAGTATGGAATCTAATGAGGATGGATTCAAGAGCTTAGTCGCTTTAGTGTTATGTGAATAGAGGGAAAAGATCATGGTGAATTTTTGAAAGCGTATAGTTGAGTTCTGTTCCACCTGCCTCCCGGATCCTTTGTATTTGGGATCCGGCTAGTACAACTAGAGGGATCCGGATACTGTGGACAGAAAGGGAGTTGTTTGGTATTATTTTTGTAGTATGCTTATAAGTTAGCTTGCCCAAAAAAATGGAGGTATTAGATGAGGATTGCTTTTGAATGATGATTTTTGATGAATTACATCTCGAGGGTTCATATGTGATGATGACGTTAGTTTGACGGAAAAAAAATAATATCATTTCTTATGTTGAAAAAGACGAAAGGTGACGAAAGAGACTTCTAATGATGTTAGTGATTAGTTAAGCAAAGAGAACTTATGACAATAAGTGGAACTCATGTAACCTATCTAATGAAGAGTAAAATATACCTCTATGCTTCTTGTTTTGGTATAATACTAAAAATACTTCATGAGCTTTTAAAGTAATCCTTTGTACTTGGTGTACGTAAGTTGTGATTACCTTTTAGATCCTTCCTTGAATGTTGACTTCATTATTCTTTGAATGAAGATTTTGAAGAGATTCTAGCATGAAGATTTCTTAAGAGCAAAAGTGATTAGAATCATCTATCAATGTCCAACAAAATGATTTAAAAGAAAATATGACCAACAAAAAAAAATCCTTCTTTGTAGTTTTCAAACATACACGGATCGTATCAAGTCTTTAAAGTACAACATACTTAAAAAAACTTGGTAACGAAGCTCTGATGCCAATTATGGAAAACTAGAAGGGGGGGTTGAATAGTTTTACCAATTTAAAACTTCCTTTTAAATATTTAGATCGACTTATGTCAATCTATTTGATTGTTTATGTTGGACGTTGATAGATGGATATATAAACATGTAATGAAATATAAAGAGTAAGAAGCACATCACCACAACACAAGTTATTTATAGTGGTTCGGCTACAAGGACACCTTCCTTTCCCTACTCCACTCTCCGAGTCACCTACTCGAGAGTTCGTAAGCACTACACCAACTCCTTGTGGCGGAGAAGCCTTCACAACGTCGCTTAACCTTTTTCCGGTACAAAGCTAAATACCGAGTTCTTTCACACCAAGGCGAACCACACCTAACACAACGTCGCCTACCCTTTATACGGTGCTAGGCTAACCACCGAGTTCTTTCACACCTTAGGAGAACTAATCCTATCACAACGTCGCCTACCCTTTATTAGGTACTAGGCTAAGCACCTAGTTCCATTACTATGGAGGAACTACTACCCTTCACGACATAACACCTAATCTCAAGGAGATCTACTCCTTGTTACAACACCATCAAGGATATCACCATCCTTGTAGATAAACAAATACATATATGTATAACGATGCACCTCATCGATTATACGACCTAGGCATTCTTCCCAAATGCTACTTGATTTGATTCTTTGGCATCCTTCACTAATGCCTTTGACACAACGCTTGACACCCTTCACTAATGCCTTCGTCTTGACACCTTTAGCATCCTTCACTAATGCTTTGACACGGATGATGAGCACCTTTCACTAATGCTTTCATCTTGAATCTTTTGGCATTCTTCACTAATGCCTTCAACCCAACATCTATGGAGAAAGGAAGAACTATCAACAAGAGAACCTTAGTAGTCTTGAAGATGACGAAGCATGGCAACTCATGGACTTGAACTTGCACGTCTTCAAGAAGTGGTGATCTCTCCTTTAAGAGGAACCTAGTAGATCACACAAAAACAAAAGACAAACTACATAGATCACTTAGATCTGAGGTTAGAGGGTTAGAATACTTTGGGAAGTATGTGTGTAAAAGTAATGTGTAGAGAGGAAGAAATGGCTCTCTATTTATAGAGGAAATTCTCTTCTGTTCCCCGGATCCCACGGATCCCTACCACAAGGGATCCGGCTAGCACAACGCTAGGGATCCGTGGTCCGCTCCTCTTTGCCCATGGGTATTTTTGGTTATGGGTCATGGGTCATGGGTTATGGGTTGATCCATGGTTTTCTTTCTAGATAGAATGAACTTGGTTAAGTGGTATATATAAAACCATGGGTTATGGGTCAAAACCATTTGCTAGTATTTACCCATTTAGTATATACTTGTATTTACCCATTTTAGCATATACTTAGTTTTTACCCATTTTAGTATACTTAGTTTAAGTATATGTTTAACCCAATATGTAAACACTAGTTGTTGTGCATATGTATCTAAATCATAAAATCACTTATACTTGTTAGTGTTTTATGTGAGAGCGTAAGTGTGTTAGAAAACTATTAACTCAAACTATTTACTTACTCTATTTGTTTCGTTAAAATGATTTTACATTTGTTATCGACAAAACATTAGAAGATCGTAAAATATAAATAAACTTTTTACGGCTTATTTGTATTAACAGAGACTTTGCAAAGAAACCTTGTTCAGGAAAGGTTTTAAGATTTTGAGTCCTGCTTCTTGTTTGTATTGGGGTATTCAAATTGCCAAGTATTTGCTCTTTGGGATGATCTTTATGTATCCCGTGGTAGAATGGACTTTCTATGATGACAGCTCCAAATTAGTAACATCAAGATCTCGAAAAAGTCATCCATGTTCTCATCATCTTTAGGAGTATCCATCTCTTCCAAATCGCATTTTGGATCATCGGATAGTCATCGAACCAACTAGTGGCTTAGCAGTGTTACCAAAGAAAGTACCGCTAGTTGAACTTATGCCAGGATTTCAAATGAACTAGCGTTGGTTGCTTTTGGTTTAGCAAGTGTTTCCAAAGAACACCCTTCGCTTCACAATTTCTTCTATCGACACCGAGTTATCTTTAGACAACTCTTCCTTATCTTGATGATGATCTCCCTTATTCCCTAAATCCAAATCATCATCATCCGAGGACCCTTCTTTTCAATGATGGGTGAGACAGAACCAGCTTTCCACTTTTCAACCAAATATAATTCTTTTGGAGATTCAGCTTCCTTAGAATTTGTTCCTACATCGTAATTTTGTGTGTACCAAGATCAACATTAGTGGATGTACTCAACCGACGATTGGCTCATAATTCATTGATTTGGTTAGCATATCAATATTAAACAGCCAATCTGGTCCTTTGGTCTCAAAACTAGGAGTCTCTTCACTAAACCTAACATGTAGGTTCTCTTCAACTTTTCTAGTCCTCCTATTGTATACTCTAAAATCTTTACTATTGAAAGAGTAGCCAATAAAGTATCCATCATCTGCCTTTTCCTCAAACTTGCCTAGGTAGTCTATGGTATTCAAGATAGTAACAGAACACCCAAAAGGTTTTAGGAAATCTATCATAGGCTTCCTACCATGTAAAACTCATATGGGGTCTTGTTATGAGGCTTAACTACCTTACTTATTCTCAAGAAATAGCATGTTGTGCCAACAGCCACCCAAAAGGTAGTAGGTAACTTAGATTGCAACAATATTGTTCTAGCAGCCTTAATTAGTGTTCTATTTTTCCTCTCAGCTACACCATTTTTCTGAGGTGTCCTAGCAACACTAAATCTGTTTTCTACCCTTGACCACACAAAACTGATTCATAACATCATTCTTAAACTCAGTTCCATTATCCAAGGTTGTCAAGATCGGGATCCTACCTGTGATCGCTTTTGTCTTTGCAAGATCGTGATCGTAAGATCGGATCGGGATCTTAAGATCCTACTCTAATGTTATTTCTTAACAGTTTATGTAATTTTATACAAATCTACAAATTCTAATACATTATAACCACAAAATACTGTGAATGTTTCATATAAATGTTGTCCTAAATTATGATTATAAAATGTTTAAAAAGATTAGCATGTTGTTTTTTGAATTCTACAAACAAACAACCCATAAATTTGTAGTTTTTTAGATTTTAATCCGAGAAGAGTAAGATCGGATCGGATTAGATCGTATGGTCAAGATCGGGATCCTATAAGATCTTAAGCTTTCAAAGATCCTATGTAGGATCCGGATCATTTTTGCTTTACAGTATCGTAAAATCGTAAGATCCTAAGATCAGATCGGATCGATCCCGACAACCATGCCATTATCACATCTAATTACTTTAACCTTGTGGTTTACTAGATTTTCTATCTTAGTTATGAAACTCTTAAGGATCTCACTAGTTTCACTCTTAGACGCTAAAAAGTAAACCCAAGAAAATCTGCTATAATCATCAGTGATAACTAGGCACACGCTTATGATTGAAACTCTTCACAAATGTAGGGCCAAATAAGTCCATGTGTAACATAAACAGTGGTTGAGTAATGGTGTTCACAGTCTTGGTCTTACAAGAGGCTCTATGTTGTTTACCTTTTTGACTAGCCACACAAAGTTCTTTACTTTCAAAAACCTTAGAAGGTAAACCTCTTACTAAGTTTCCTTCACCAATTTATTGATTGTTTTGAAGTTTAAGTGACCTAGCCTTCTATGCCATAATCTTGACTCATCAACTGATGCCTTTGCAAACAAACAGGTTAAGGTTCTATTAGGAATTACATCTTTCATGTTAAAGCAATATATGTTTGCTTTCCTAGGAACCCTAAGCTGAACATACTTATCATCGCATTTTAAAATCGTGATAACACCACACATTCAGTTTCCCCAAAAAGTACCCAATTCTTTTTATCACACATTTGGGAAACACTAAACAAATTGTACTTCAGCCCCTGTACAGATATACCTTCTCAAAGTCCAACTTCCCCTGTCTTTATTGTTCCTCCGCCATCAATTTTACCTCCCTTGGATAATTGCCAAAAGCCACATAGCCTCCATCCAAAGCTTCAAAATCCTCAAGGTTGCTCTCATCCCATGTCATGTGCCCAGAGCAACCACTGTCAAATATTCTTTTGTCCTTTAGCTCTTCCCTGAGATTGCCCTGCACATGAAATTAGAAAAGTTAGTTCTTTTGGGGACCCAAGTCAATATGACTTGGTCCGCCATGCATCAACATAGTCAAATTTCTTTAAGTTCATTGATGCACTGTTGACATGTTCTAAGACCTTTGTCTTTGGTTTCCATTGCCAACAAGCTGAGGCATTTACAAAGATAAAATGGCTTCCAACCACTATATCGCTTATTACCTTAGGCACCGTAATTGAATCTTCTTTTGCCTTAGCTGGTAATATTTTGCTTAGCAGGATATCGTTTTGCTTTAAGAAGAAAGCTTTTGATCTAGTGGTTGGAACTCCTTTTGTGCAAGCAGTGACTATAGATTTAGTTGTTCCATTTCTCATTAGCACTGCTCTTGGAACCATGTTTCTGTTAGGATGAGGGATTGTTTGCTTTGAAAATTTTTGATGATTTACCCTCCTCCATTGGTTCCAAACTGGTGGTTGGTTTTTGTTACAGTTTCTCTGTAGATGCTCAAAACTACCACATTTAAAACAAGCCTTTTTAACAAAATTAAACTCACTCCCTAATTTGTTTGAGATTAAGCCATTAAAGTTTATTTGATTTCCCCTAGGTTTGTACATGCTCATTTGTTCTCTAGGAATCTCATTATACTCAACAACTTTCTTAGAGATTTGTGCTCCAAATCTAGGCTTCACAAAGTTAGGTTGTTTTGAATCAGCTTTAATGTTTTCTAACTTCTCAAACTGTGTTGATTCGACCTTTCTTCCTCAAGACGACTCCCATCTTTAATGATTGGACCATCAAATGACCTATCAGAAACTACCTTAGGTGACTCAGACTTACTATTTTCACCTACAGATTTGTTAAAGCTAAACTCATTCTTGAATGATAACTCAGTGTGGTGCATGTTTCATCATCATGGGTGGTGGCACATCAGTGTACCCTAAGCCAGAACCTTTCTTCATTAAGTGATTTTCAATAGACTTATTCACTAAATCAGAAGCATATTGTGTTTTACCTAACTATATGTTTCTCCTTTTCATCTAGGGCTTCTTGTTTTATATTTTCAGCTTCTTCAAGTTTTTGTTTAAGCACCTTGATTTCTCTATCTCTAATATCAATCTCATCACCTAGAATGTTTATCTTATCAACATATTCAAACTCACACTTGATACAAAACTTAAGTTTTTCTTCTACATTTTGAAGTCCAACTCTATAACCAGACCTCTCAAGCAGCCAGACCTTCTAAAGTATCCTGACAAGATTTATAAGAACAAACAGAACTATTTGAACTATTGGATACCTCAGAATCAAAACCAGATGATGATGAAGCATATGCCATGAGAGCAAAGTTGTGCACTTTGGATGCTTCACTTGCAAGAAAAGCAACATTGGGTCCTTCTTCAATTTGGTCACTCTAGTCATAGTCACCAAGTCCATCTTGAGCCACCAATGCCAAGAAGGCTTTTGATCTTCGCTTGCTTCTTGAAGTTTTCACCAATCCTCTTTGGAGCCCTACACTCCCTAGCAAAGTGTCGCTTCTTTTTACAGTTGTAGCACTCCATCTTGCTTTGTCAAACCCACTTTTCTTTAACCATTGTACTTGATCTCTACCAGTCCTCCTCAAAAATATCCTAGCTTGCAAGGTGAGCATAGCCATCTGCCATTGAAGATTGATTTCTTCAAGATCATCAGGATCAATTTGATCCTAATCCGCTTCAAAGACTGTAACACCGGTTGTGAGATCGCTAGAAAAGCACAAATAGCACCATCACTAATGTTGTTGCAAGCGTGGAAACTTCATAAGTAGCAGGGTAGTTTCCGAGTACTCTTGTTGTTGGTAGACACAAAAGCAATGTTCTGAGTGGAAGAGGATGAGCTAGCAATGTTCTTCTGGACTCATAGACCTTTAAGTTGTTGTAGAGATGATCCAAGGTCATCTTTTCAAAATCATCTTTATTTCTCCAAACAATCAGTGCATAGCCCATTCAGACAAGCTTCTAATGAATTTGAGGTTGATGTCTTCTTGAGGAACTTTATAGTCCACTAATTTCAAGTGACTGATGAGCTTATGTAGTCTGTTGTAAGTTCCATCAATACTTTCTCCATCGAGCAAGAAGTTTTCAAGCCGATGCTTAAGCATGTTCTTCCTTGATTTTCTTGTAGCATCATTACCAGCAAATCTTTGTTCAATTGCATCCATCAACCTTGGCGCCTCATACTCTTGAAAGTCCAATTCATACTCATTGGGTATTCCCATACTGAGAATACTATGAGCCTTGGCTTCCTTTGAGCTTTGTCAGCCAAACAATAGCAAGTGCTTTACCATCAGCACCAATCTTTGGTAAAAGAATTTCTATGACATCCGGATGTTAGAGTCAATCATGCAATGTATTGCCTCATCCGCATCTTCCAAACCTCATACTCTCCCTACTTAAGATGGGCACTTTAGAGGCAGAACCATGTGAGTTTCGTCGACATCTTGAACTTGTTGAATTAGAAAAATTGAATCAAACACAACTTCTTCTTGATCACGGCTTCTAGATCACAAGCTCTGATACCACTTGTTGATCCCAGTTGAGCAAACGATCTTATATAGAAGCTGTCTTAAACGAATATAAACTTTTAAACACTACACGGAATTTAATGTTTAACCTTAAGAAGAATAACAATGATTATCACTAAACACCTCAATATATTATTAATATACTAATACTGAATAGTATTGGGTTTACAACCTTGAAGTGTATCGACTATAGATATATCAAAACGATATCTAACTAAACCTAGGACCTCCTTTTATAGACTAAGGAGTCCTTTACAATATACATTACGTATCCTACAAGATAAATATATTTTCCATATTTATCTAATACAAAACATTAAACCGACATAACATACTAGCAGTGAATCATTACAATAGCAGTGGTTAGCAACTTCTACTAGCAATGGCTTAACTTAGCAGGATTCCATTCCTTCTAGCTGTGGTATCCTGTACTCGCAGTGGTTCCATACTTAGAGTAATTTTGTCGGCAGAACCAAAACCCAACACGCATCATGTGTTTTACAAACTTCTTCATCTCCACAATCAACAAATCTAGGATTTTTCTTAAACTAGCACCTTACAACTTCACTATCTAGAACACCATCATAGGATCTTATCCTTTTCTCGCTTGACAGATATCATGCATGTCATTGTCAGTGCAAACGATATATTAATCAAAACCGCCATTCCCAACACTTCTTCAACATGTTGGTCTATCCAACTCTCTCTCATATGATGTCTCTTTCATCCTCATAGGTACTTAATTTGTTTTACATATTGTCTTCACTTCTTTTCAATGTCATAATCATCCATGTCGGTCAAAACCATGTTAATAATATCTCTCCCATTGTCACCTAGAATAGGTCATTTTTATAATTCGTGTCAATTAATGAACGAATTTATCTTTATTTTATCACTTTTATATTTATGCAATTTCTTTGGTATTTTCATTCTTAGATAGAACGCATTACTGATTACCCTTGGCTTGAAGCATATAAGAACTTGTTCAAAACAATAGGTTGTTAGCATCAATAAATCATTCAAATTATAACCCTCATGCATCATTGAATTGCAATGTCTATTCATATTTTTTTCCTCTTAGTCTTGGTCACTTGACATTACGAAAGGATTGCATGAGTCCATATTTTTATATTATTTACTATACATACGATTTTCTAACTCCTTAATAGTTTTCTATGTTATCACCACCACCTTCCATCACCACTTTCACTAATCATCACCACCATGGATTAGCGAAAACTTACTTTTATAAATCTTGAGTCATCTACCGAGTTATCACCACGTGAATCCTACTAGTAAACCGTCACCAACACTAGCATCACTAGCCTTAACTATTTATATTCCAACTTCACTTCATATCTTCTTTCTAGGCACTATTTTGTAGGCTTTTATCATATTATATTCTCGCTCTTATGATTGTAATTAGGAGACTACACTTCATGAGATCTTTGATTATATCATTTATATATCACATATATACATCTTATTTTTCTTTGTCAAAAAGATGAAATATATTGCACTAATTTTTTTCATTGTAGGTTCATCATCATATACACTCGATTGTATATAACTTACTCATCTAAGGATGAAGTTTGCATCAATTATTTTTCTTATTTTAGGTGCTTCTTGACACCCTCGAACAAGGGGGAATATCCTTTAAGCACTCATATTTCATCTTCTATACACTTGGTTGTATACGACATATTTGTCTAAAGACAAAACTTCTATTATACTAATATTTATTTTGAAGGTTCATCTTGACGCCCTAGAGCAAGGAGAGCTTCCGTCAAGCACTTATTGAATGCATCTTATACACACCTTGTTGTATATCACTTACTCGTCCAATGACGAATATAGTTTTGCACTAATATTTGTTTTGTAGGTCTTTAATCATACCGACGCCAAAACAAGGGGGAGCAACCGCCAAGGGGAGCAATGCACGATTCATCATCATTGTGCTTGGATAAAAAGTGAAGAAAATAGGCTAACATTGCTATGCATTTTCTTTATCATATATATCTCATAATTTTTGTTGCATAAAACTAACCTTGATGTGTTAAGCTCTTAATTTGATCCATGGATCCGCTACCTAACAAGGGACGGATTGGGGTAGACGATTTAACTTCACTAAGGATGATGCAAGCTCTCCTTTTTGGGGAGAAATAAAGTTAAAACTCCAAGGACACGACCTTTTTGTTTCGACAAAAGAGGGAGAAGAGTGTAAACGGAGAAGGTAATGTAAAGGTATTACGGATACAAGTAACTTTTTACATTTTACTATCTATTACGTTTACATATCTTTGTCATCATCAAAAAGGGGGAGATTGTTAGTGCAAATGTTATGATATTTAATCTATAATCCGCTTGTTTTGATTGATGACAAACATGTAACTTGTAATATAAACGTAAAATGTACAAGTTACTGTGAATCACATTTTGTCTCAACATACATTCAACACCTCTTGATGTCTCAAGTCCTCATATGTTACAACACAAGTTGCATATGTTTGTTATGTGGCATTATGATCAAACCCATTAACAAATCATTTAGAATGTTTAAAATATGTTTAGAGTCACTAAGTATTTTAATAGGTTAACCATTCTATTTCGAACCTCATTTTACATTTTGCATTCACAAGTATTTTATACAAATACATCTTTTGTAAAATGTCTAACAAATATATACTTTTATTTGTACAAGTAAACTAACTATAATATTCATACAAGTACTAAAGTTTACTTACACTTGACAAAATACATTTTATTTTGACAAGCACTCAACTAGATATTCTATTTTATAAAAGGCAACTAGACATTTTATCAACTAGTTACATAATACAGTTTACAAGTTTATTTTCATGAATATTTTAATCTAAATGTAAATGCATTTTTACATCACTTCATGCATCATCATATCTCTTTAAGATCTTTAGAAGATTTGCAAGATCTTAGAAAGATTTTATAAAGATTCTTTTTTATTACCACTTTGGCTATAAATACCAACCCATTGTTTTATCATTTTTTCATCCCTTCCAACATACATTCTCTCTATCATTCTTGCATCACTTAGATCTATAGATAACCATGTAGTAACATACATCAATCACCCTCACCATCACATGATCATAATGCTTCTAACATTCTTCTTTGTTGTAAGCATATTTTACATTTTGATCAACCAAGGAAAGCTTGGAGATCTATCCATCCTCATTCACCAAATCATATCAACATATGAAGATTCAAAATATTTTGTTATCCTCATTGATTGAAGACTTCTTATTTAAGAAGATCATTTAGATTAGTCATTCATATCCATTAGACATTTGTGTCATGGATCATCATTGTAAACATTAGTATATCATCACAACATTTCTCATCAACTTAGATTAGATGGTTTATGTGTTTGTGCCATAAAACACAAGGTTTGTTATGTTGGGCCATAAAACATAATGGGAGTGGTTGTACCCTTGGAAAGAACTCGATATCTAGCTTAGTGTCGAAATATTGTATAGGCGACGTTAGGTTGGTTCTACCTCGAACTAGAACCCGTTATTTAGCTTTGTACCGAAAAGTGTAAGCAACGACAAGGTTTTCTCCGTAGAAGGGAGCTTGTTGATTTAGTGAAGTAACTCTCGAGTTGGGTACTCGAGGAGTGGAGTAGGGCGAGAGAGATCCGCGGACCGAACCACTATAAATCCTCGTGTTCGGTTTGCACTTTCCTTTCTTTATCTCTTTACTTTTATAATTGCACTATACTATTGCTTGTGATGTGGTTTGATGTTCATGCTTGTGTGACAACTTGGTTTACTAAGTTTTATATTAGTCACAAACGATAATTGACACTTTCATATTATAACAAACTTCATAAGCGATTTGATACTAAAGATTCAAAGGTTTTAAACGGTAACGCCACCCCCACGTTTTCACACATAGCTTTCAAATTCGGGGTCTTTTTATTTATGAAACGCGGATAAACAATAAAAAAAGATCATGTATCCGCCATGGTCGCAAGCTTAGTAAGTTTGGCACCACGATACAAATAATCTCAAACAACCTCGATACCGTGAAGTTACAACAACCAAGCAT
>OU343219.1:207847004-207905545 GCA_910596185.1 Chrysanthemum makinoi | reverse complement strand
GGTTAATACAAATAAGCCGTAAAACGTTTATTTATATTTTACGATCTTCTAATGTTTTGTCGATAACAAAAGTAAAATCATTTTAACGAAACAAATAGAATACGTAAATAGTTTGAGTTAATAGTTACCTAACACACTTACGCCACATAAAACACTAAAACAAGTATAAGTGATTTTATGATTTAGATACATATGTACAACAACTAGTGTTTACATATTGGGTTAAACATATACTTAAACTAAGGATAATAAAATGGGTAAAAAAGTAAATGCTAAAATGGGTAAATACAAATATATATACTAAATGGGTAAAATAGTAGCAAATAGTTTTGACCCACATAACCCATGGTTTTATATATACCACTTAACCAAGTTCATTGTATCTAGAAAGAAAACCATGGATCAACCCATAACCCATGACCCATGACCCATAACCAAAAATACCCATGGGCAAAGAGGAGAGGACCACGGATCCCTAGCTTTGTGCTAGCCGGATCCCTTGTGGTAGGGATCCGTGGGATCCGGGAACAGTAGAGGTTTTTCCTCTATAAATAGTGAGCCATTTCTTCATTGTTTCTCACCCTTTCAATATACTTTCTCCCCTGAGTTAAATCTCACTAACCTTAGATCCAAGAAATCTATGTTTGTAGTTTTGTTTTTGTGATCTTTTAGGTTCCTCTTAAAGGCAAGATCACCACCTTTGAAGTCGAGCAAGCTCAAGTCCATGAGTTGCCATGCTTCCTCATCATCAAGGCTAATGAAGTCTTCTTGTTGATGATCCCTTTCTTTCTTCAAAGAAGTGTAGTGTTGAAGACATTAGTGAAAGATGTCTTAAGAGTCAAGACGAAGATATTAGTGAAGGGTATCTATCGTCTATAGATAAAGCACTTGTGGTAGGTGCTTGGAAGTCAAGACTAAGAAGCATTAGTGAAAGGTGCTTAGAAGTCAAGACAAAGAAGCATTAGTGAAAGGTGCTTAGAAGTGAAGACACAAGACATTAGTGAAAGGTGTCTTGTAGATCTAGTCAAAGGCATTAGTGAAAGGTGCCTTAGATGTACATTCGATATGGTGTGTTTTGATGTACAAGATAGACTAGTTTTAGATCCAAGGATATTGATATCCTTGATGATGTTGTAAAGGAGTAGATCTCCTTTGGGATTAGTCGTTGGTGTAGTGTGGTAGTAGTTCCTCCATTGCAATGGAACTAGGTGCTTAGCCTAGTACCTAATAAAGGGTAGGCGACGTTGTGAAGGTGTAGTTCACCTAAGGTGTGAAAGAACTAGGTACTTAGCCTAGTACCTTATAAAGGGTAGGCGACGTTGTGTAGGTGTGGTTCACCTTGGAGTGAAAGAACTTGGTGGTTAGCCTAGCACCGTATAAAGGGTAGGCGACGTTATGTTAGGTGTGGTTCGCCTTGGTGTGAAAGAACTCGGTATTTAGCTTTGTACCGGAAAAAGGTTAAGCGACGTTGTGAAGGCTTCTCCGCCATAAGGAGATTGGTGTAGTGATTACGAACTCTCGAGTAGGTGACTCGGGGAGTGGAGTAGGCAAGGAAGGTGACCTTGTAGCCGAACCACTATAAATACTTGCGTTGTGGTTTTGTGCTTCTTACTCTAATCTTTTCATTACTTACCTTTACATGCTTGTTTATCAACATCCAACACACACATCCAAATAGATTGACATAAGTCGATCTAAATAGATTAAAAGGAAGTTTTAATTGGTAAAACTATTCAACCCCCTTCTAGTTTTCCACAATTGGTACCTGAGCTTCGTTACCAAGTTTGTTGAAGTATATTGTACTTTAAAAACTTGATATGATCCACGGTTAATTGAAAACTACAAAGAAGGTCTTTCATGAAAACAAACACCATGTCTTTTAAAACTATATGTTTGGATGTTGATTTGATAACAACAATTTTCTTATTTATTTTAATTGCACTAATCTTCTTTGTCATGTTGATTAGTCAAAGCTCATACCCACCAAGCTTTAGGAGTCGCTTGGTAACAAGAATACCTTCCTTAAGAAGGTATCTTAAAGGAGCTGGAATCGTCTAAGTGACATTTGTTGTGTCATTTGTAAAGACATTCCTAAGTGCACTGGAGGTATGATTTTTTTACTTTGCTTGATAATTAAGTATACCTATTTAGGTATTTATATGATTATCTTTTGTGCTTATACATGTTTTACATGAAGCTTCATTAGGAAGCCTTTTTTTTCTCACATACTGTTTTATTTCGCCTAAAAATCGTGGTATATAAAACTTATGTTTTGTTTCTTTTAAATCCAATAATAAACATAACACGAATTTCAAAAATTCCTCCTTCCCTATAAAAACTCCCACCGTCAACCTATCTATCAAATCCTCACCTTTTTCAAATCATCCAATTTCAAAAATTTTCTCTCACTTAAAAACTTCATCTTCCTCCTCATTCCATCTCAACCGAAACCAAGAAGATCCGTCATCAACATGGTTTACATCGCACTCGTGCTCATCGCCATAACACTCATCGCACTTGTGTTCCCTATGATGAAGTTCACATACCGAGACATTTACTTTGTGTTGTTAATCTATATTGGGGTCATTTACCCAATCCTTTGTATCATCATTAGCATTGAAATGCTTTTAATGATCTAGATTATCTAGGTTGCTTTTGTTATAGTATGTTTATCATTTCTTTTGATTTATATGTTTCATTTCTTTCGTGATACATTAGAAGTCATGTATGCATGCTAAAAGAAAATTGTAGGATAAAACATATTTTCATGGTATAAAAACTATAAAATCTGTTTCTGTTACTACAGATCCACGGATCCCGGAAGTTATACTAGCCGGATCCCTTTTGAAAAGAAACCGTGGGATCCGTCTCTACCGAAAATGTTTTCATGCAAATCAAAAACCTCTTTTCGTCTAAAAGTAATACTCCACTTGTATGTCAAAACCATAAGTGAGTTAAGTGTATTTCCTGTTAAAAACCATTGTTAATAAAAATCTAGTAAAAACATTAGATTATCATAAGTTGACCACAAACATCTCCTTTTATTAACTTGTCATTTCTATAGGTTCAACTATGACGCATGAATATGAGTTTGATTTTTCACTCACTAGCGTTTACACTTCGAACATCTCTCGAACCCAACACACCTGGCAATCATGTCCGTGGGTTCAATAATCTCAAAACTTGTCACTTCCATGAAGGACGATTGTGACACCTCTCTACAATTCGAAGAAGGTATCAATACCTCCTTTCGAGCCATAGGACTAGAATGTCTTCTTGAAATCAACGAGAAGATATGTCCAAGGTTCATAATGGAATTCTTCCGTCAAGTCGAACTCGTTCGTAACGAGGATCGCTCTCTATCTCTTTGGTTTTATATCAAAACCAAAAGTTCACTCTAACCCTTGGGCATTTTGCTCACATCCTCCGGATTCCAAATCATGGACAATGTGCCTTCACCGAAGATTGGTCTCTTGATTCTCTCTTCAACTTTCGTGAAGAAAATAGTCCATATTGTTCACACATACCCTCCCCGGAAGATTTAAATCGCATAATATGCAAACCTCGACCATATTACTCCAATCCAAACATTATCTTTACAAGGGATATCCGAGAAGAGTATAAGCCTCTTGCACTCATCCTACGTGAAAATGTTTGGAGTCTTAGGGGAAATTGAGAAATCCTTCCCGCTTGTTGTGCTCACATGTTGTACTGTTTGCTAACACAACAACCATACAATCTCGCCTACTTCTTCGCAAGGAAAATTGCAAATCTTCAAGGCTCCAAGAATAAACTCATCCCTTATGGAATGTTCTTGACACGCCTCTATCATAATGTTATGCACTTCCATCCTCAAATTCAAAGTCCGTTGTAATGCATTACTTGTGAACAAGATGATGGAACCGCTAAACATATCTCTCATGAAGACTTTCTTCATTCTTGATTCCACCAACACTCATCAATCACATAATGATCCTCCTAGCGAAAACACCAAGGAAACTAATAGTATTCCAAAATAGGATCAAATCTTTGTACTTTGCTTTATCAATGTAATTCAATTTTCTTCATGAAATAAAACATTTTACATTTGATATCTTAGTTTTAGAACTCCTTTAAACTAATCTTGGAATATAATGCATTGTCAAGATCATTGCATACCTTTAGTAAAGGTCCTGCTGAGCAGATGGGCGGATCCCAAAGATACACTAGACGGATCCCTACTCTTAGGGAACCGTGGGATCCGTGAACAAAATGCAATTACAAGCATTGTATTTCAAAGACATTCTTAGAACACCTACACTAAGCTAAACATAGTGTCTTAAGGCAAATTAAGTCCTTATCAAGATAGGTTAATCTTTCCCATTCATACATAACTCACCGAGGTTACACTCTAAAAACACTTGTAGATCTACCGTTTCGTTTTAATCCATTACTCTTCCGCTCTTAAACTCACACCTTATTTTCTACTTGATTCCTCACATCTAGTCTTAGAAATCTTTCAATTATGGCAAAATTGATCATAAATCATCCTCACCTCCAAATTGATCAAAATCTAGTTTTCTCATCTTAAAGCTTCTAGGATATTTTCCAAAACACTATCCTAAGACACAACCTGATCTCTAGGATCATCTAGCTTCAATTGACATTCTAAATCTTTAGTGTCATCATTGTTCATCCATTGGTACTCTTGAAAGTTCCAAATCCTTCCACAAAAGACAATCATTAGCTACATCATTCATTACCTTCAAGTACTCAAGCATCCCTTCATTTAAAACACTTAGAAGAACTGAAACACTCAAGATGATATAGGTCTTAGATCTTAGAAACATCATTTCCAATCTTTCATAGCTGCTGAGAGACGGATCCCTAGGATTAGCCTAGACGGATCCCTCTAAGGAAGGAACCGTGGGATCCGTGATGACAGATAGGTCAAATCTTGCTAAAGCAATCATTTCAACTCATCTTCCTAACTCAAACACTCCATCTCATCTTAAATGAGTTCCTAGATTAGTACAACCTCTGAAGTTGACTCTTGTGCATGTCAATCATCACATTCCAATGAATCCTAGTGGCTTGAAGCTTAAATGCACTTGCCAAATCTCTTAGTTTATAAACCACCTTATTAGGACCTCCATAGTCATCACTTTCATCCCAACTTTCAGCTCTTGCAAACTCTTGAAATCATCTCATCATGAGGAAAACCCCAAGTAGTAACTTATCCACCAAAGAACCACCCATGAAAAGAGCTCGTGTTATACACGAAATTTCCTCAACCAAATCATCTCCGGTCAGCCACAAATGATAGAATCCTTCATCATCCAATCAAACCAATTTCTAAAAGGTTAGTACCCACAAAACTACCTTTGCCAAACACCACCATACCTCCTAGGCCAAACAATATCATCTCCACCAAACCATCACCATTGGTTCCTAGAGCTATTTCATTTACATCCCCACTATCATCACCACACCTCTACAATTTAGAGGACTTGCCTCCTAGGCCGCCTCATCCGCCTCCGCCGACAACATTCTCCTCATTAGGAGGAATAATGGTTCAAAATCAAGGTGTTGAGTCAACAATTGCTCCGGCTTCCTTCGGCGTTTCATCATATAATCCCATTTTGATTATGACAAATCATCAAAATCAACCACCCACCATATGGAAGTTGACACCTCTCTACCACCACCATCATTCTTGGTTGAGTCATTCTTAAATGCACCTCCACCAATCCCTCCATCGTTTGAAGCTCCACAAGCTGCTTCACTTGATCCTTCGAATCAAGCCATTTCATTTTATCCACCACCACTACCTAGCCATGACAAAGATTGCTATCATTGTCAACATGTTGAAAGTTTGATACATGAAGTACGAGAAGACCAACGTTTCATGTTCTATCATCTCCTCGAACGTTTCGACGAGATTAAACCTAAACAAAACTTGAGCTAGAAGATTATAGTGGTGTCTTAGCTTCAAGCGTTAGGGGATCTAGAAATTCCTAGTCATGTATTGTCTATTGTCTTGTTTTTCGAGTCATGTATATCATAACTCTTGTTTATTAAATGGAATTACATGCTACTTGCTATATTTCTGAGTATGTAAGTATACCATATAATCCATATCTCCTTTAGTATTAACATTTCTTGTTATACCAATCTCACGACTTTATTCATCACCAGCACGATCCCTCAGATTTGCCTAGACGGATCCCTACTAGGAGGGAACCGTGGGATCCGTGAGACAGAAAGCCTTCTTTCTACTAACTTGAATCACATTTGCAGGAAATTGTGAATTATACTTGATTTCTAACCTTTGTTTTGTAGTTATTCAATTTACATATGAAGACTTTGACATCATAAAGCTAGGGGAGCTTTATGTCAAAGCAATACATTGCAAATTACTTGCAATACTAGGTTTACATTTCGTGACATCCCTTTGCAACAATTGCAATCATCAAGGGGAGCACATTCGCTCTCGTAGACGATATCTTTTGCAAACTTATTTGCAAAACAACTAGATTATTTTACGCTATGTCCTTGACGCCTACATAGGGATGGACTCGTCAAGGGGGAGTTAAGACGAGTACCATTCCCGTCACTTGCTCCCTTTTACATTCTTACATTTTTTCTTAAAAAAATGTGTTAATTTTAACACTTTTGTTTCGACAAAAAGGGGGAGAAGAAAGTAAAAACTACAAATTCAAATTTTACGAATTTTAGCTTTTTCCTTAAAATAATTTTATGTTTTGTCATCAACAAAAAGGGGAGATTGTTAATACAAATAAGCCGTCAAAACGTTTATTTATATTTTACGATCTTCTAATGTTTTGTCGATAACAAAGTAAAATCATATTAACGAAACAAATAGAGTACGTTAATAGTTTTCTAACACTTACGCTTCACATAAAACACTAAAACAAGTATAAGTGATTTTATGATTTAGATACATATGTACAACAACTAGTGTTTACATATTGGGTTAAACATATACTTAAACTAAGTATACTAAAATGGGTAAAAACTAAGTGTATGCTAAAATGGGTAAATACAAATATATATACTAAATGGGTAAAATACTAGCAAATGGTTTTGACCCACAACCCATGGTTTTATATATACCACTTAACCAAGTTCATTGTATCTAGAAAGAAACCATGGATCAACCCATAACCCATGACCCATGACCCATAACTAAAATACCCATGGGCAAGAGGAGGACCACGGATCCCTAGCTTTGTGCTAGCCGGATCCCTTGTGGTAGGGATCCGTGGGATCCGGGAACAGTAGAGGTTTTTCCTCTATAAATAGTGAGCCATTTCTTCATTGTTTCTCACCCCTTTCTAATATACTTTCTCCCAGTTCACTAACCTTAGATCCAAGAGATCTATGTTTGTAGTTTTGTTTTTGTGTGATCTTTTAGGTTCCTCTTAAAGGCAAGATCACCACCTTTGAAGTCGAGCAAGCTCAAGTCCATGAGTTGCCATGCTTCCTCATCATCAAGGCTACTGAAGTCTTCTTGTTGATGATCCCTTTCTTTCTTCAAAGAAGTGTAGTGTTGAAGACATTAGTGAAAGATGTCTTAAGAGTCAAGACGAAGATATTAGTGAAGGGTATCTATCGTCTATAGGATAAAGCACTTGTGGTAGGTGCTTGGAAGTCAAGACTAAGAAGCATTAGTGAAAGGTGCTTAGAAGTCAAGACAAAGAAGCATTAGTGAAAGGTGCTTAGAAGTGAAGACACAAGACATTAGTGAAAGGTGTCTTGTAGATCTAGTCAAAGGCATTAGTGAAAGGTGCCTTAGATGTACATTCGATATGGTGTGTTTCGATGTACAAGATAGACTAGTTTTAGATCCAAGGATATTGATATCCTTGATGATGTTGTAAAGGAGTAGATCTCCTTTGGGATTAGTCGTTGGTGTAGTGTGGTAGTAGTTCCTCCATTGCAATGGAACTAGGTGCTTAGCCTAGTACCTAATAAAGGGTAGGCGACGTTGTGAAGGTGTAGTTCACCTAAGGTGTGAAAGAACTAGGTACTTAGCCTAGTACCTTATAAAGGGTAGGCGACGTTGTGTAGGTGTGGTTCACTTTGAAGTGAAAGAACTCGGGTGGTTAGCTTGATGAGTACTAAATACTCATCTTTGCCAAAATAAACTCAAAACTACCCAAACACCAAATACATCAAAATGATGAAAATATCACAAATCAGTGATTTATGTGTTTTAAATGCAAAAATATCAAAATCAGATGACTATATCATTGCAAAATTGCAGCTTTAGTCCCCGTTTATAAATTGCAACAGTCCTGAGCCAAAATTTCAAAAAGAAAAGTCACCAAAGGTATTTTAAAAATCATAAATTGTCATATTTAACCTTGTGGGAAATCTAAAAGTTTTGAGAAAAATTACATTTAGTCCCCGAAAAATCCAAAATTGGTCAAAACTAGTCCTGGAAATTTCAAAAATGTCCACCAAACTCCCGGATTATTAAACTTGGCAAGACCAACCCGACTCAATCTTCATAACTTACGTTTGGTCCTTGGAATAAAGTTTTACACAATTGGTCCCTATGTTATTATTTAGCCAAATCCAACTGACCTAATTTATTATCCAAGCCCCAAAACCTAAACCCCGGTCTAAAAATCTTTACCCGGTCCAAATACCACAACCCACCAACCCACGATTTAAATAATCAAAACCTGCTTCCTGTCCCCCGACACCTCTCGTCTGCCCCACCACTGTACCACCAACCAGCCTCCCATAGCTACTCTACTTCACCCATTGTTCCCCCCACCTTCACTCCACATTCACCACATTAAATGCACACCTTTTTCCTGTCTCTAATATCAAAGCCAATTTTGGCGCCAAAACAAGACAAACGGTCAAGATGTCAAAAACAACCAATGGCCTGATTTATGTTGGGAAGTGCTCGAGGAGTGTGAAAGAAGCTTTGGGTGTATAAGAAGACCAAGAGGATGCATCAATGAAGAGTTAGTTTTAGTTTTTATAAAAATGTTTGTCGTTTTAATAACATTATGCTTTAATTAGTTTCTAAGTGTATTTTAAGTTGTTTTGTACCAATTTAGCTTTCTAAGTGTATTAAAACCTTATTAAGATTCAGTTCAAGCAATGCCTAGTTTCCTTATTTCATGTCCACTGTTGAGATTGTGATTTTCAATTTCTGTAGGTTTAAGCTTTAAAAGCTTAGTTTCAATATCAAACAAGCTGGTAAAAGCTTACTATAGTTTTGTATAAGCTCAAATTTCAATTTCAAGTAATTTTAGTTCTTGGTCAACAAAAGTCAAAATTTGGAGCAAGAATGGCGTGGATGAAATGGGTGATCTTAATTGAAATGGGTCGAAATGGAAGATCAAATGAATGGATAGGTTAGAGTTTTCTGAGTTCATAATTGGCAAGCCATTGTGGCAAAGGACTTATTGTAAGTAATTCTCATATCATTGCATACTTGCAATTGTAGTTAGAAGTGTTAAACTGCTTCAGTTAGTAATTAGGTTGTTTAGAGTTAATTTGATCATAATCTATGTTGAATCAGTAGTTACCTTTGATTTAGATTGCAAGTCATTCTATACAAGGGTGTTTGTTTTACTGTCATACCTGTCTCGTGTGAAATCATGCTAGCTTCTTGTTGGTTTAAGTTTACTAGCATATTTGAGCTTTCAGTTGAGCAATAAAATTGACCTGCAACTCTTAAGGTCAAAATTAGTTTCAATCTGTCTTTGTTGAGAGATCTTGGTGTGGATTTGGATTTGAAATCTCTTTATGTGTAAAAAGTGTTAAATATAGCTTGCTTTGTGTTCATTACATCATAAACATTACATCAACATTGGTCATTAAATTGGATCCAAACTTCACCAAAGTCAAACTAGCATCTGTTTCAAAAAGTCAAATGGGGTCAAAATTTGGATTTGTGCAGATAGTGCAGCAGTTGCACAGGACTCATTAAAGCTTTTGAGGTCCTGATTTTTGGTTTATAAGTAGTTTACTTGGTTAATTTCAAGCTCTTATAACTGTTTTTAGTCAAGCCTTCGATAGCTTGTACAAAAGCTCAAAAGTTAGCCTAGTTGCTCCTCATGCTCGCCACCGTATGACCGAAGTTTCTCAGATTTGTCCAGGGGTGCACAGGATTCATTAGAGCCTTCCTAGTTCTGGTCTTTTGGTTATCAGTAGCTGTTTAGGTCTAGTTTAGGATTTGATAATTGGATTTTAGTTTGTAGCTTATTTGAGTACTTATTTATTGACTGCAAGTTGACACTAAAATCTTAAGCTTAATTTCATACCAACTGTGGTTATCCCATATATTCAATAGTTGTAAATGTTGATTTAAGTTTCATTTTGGTCATTTTAGTATTTCATAGTTTTCTTGAATCAGTGGGTTGCTTATTTGGTTCAATTTGTTTATTAAAGAGCTTATTCATAAGCTCACTATAAAGTGCATCCATTTTTTCCACAACCACTTGATTTTCCAATTTTCCTAGCTTCTTATCATCATTTTAGAGTTTTCCTGAAATTTTCAGATTTTTATAAGCTGTTTTGCTATTTTTCCTAATTTAATCTAGTTTTTAAGCATTTTTAAATAGCATTTAATACAAAAAATTCAGAAAAGGTTCAAAAAAATAAGTTTTCATTTTCTTTTAGGCTTAGATAAATATAAAAAGTAAAAAAGTAATTTTCCATATTTTTCATAGTTCATTTGGTAATTTTTAGTGATTTAATTAGTTTTCAATAGTTTAAAATTCTAGAAAATAGAAAATAGTCATAAAAATACAAAAATAGTTTTGAAAATTCCATTTTGATATTTTAGATTTTTCTAAGTCTTAATTTTATTTTTCTAGCTTTATTTCATAATTTTTGTATTTTAGGTTTAATTTAATAATTAAAAATAGTTTTTAATTAGATAATTAGTTTTAAAAATAATTTTCTTTTTCTAAATATTTTCTTATATCATTAGGATTGTAAAAACTTCATTTTCATATTTTTAGGGTTAATATTGATTTAGTTTCACTTTTAATTTGTACGCTGTATAGATTTTAATTTCGCTTTAAAAACATAAAAACAAAAACATCATTTTAATTATAGTGATAGCGTTTATTTAATAGATTTTATCTTTTTAATTTTCTTTAATTTGCATTTAAGCCGTTGTAATTTGTTGGCTTTTCCTTAGTTATAATATCATCCAAATTTCCTTTTTCCGTCAAATCTCCATCACTATAATGCTTGATAATCCATCATATAGCTCGGACATAACGACCCGGGAGACCCTAATCCTCAGATCTTCATTGATTTTGTGCTTACAGTTTTTAAGCTGGTTACGGTCCGCATTCACAAGTGCGGCTTGTGGATTTAGCTTGACCGCTTACAAAAAGAGATCAAATTTTTACGCCGGGAGTCAGGTCGTATAATCTTACGTCTAGCAGATTAGTGATTTTGATATTCACTCTTTGTTCATACCATCCATCTGTATATGTTTATATTTTCATATCCAAAAATACCAAAACACTTTCTCATTCCTCTTATTCGTTGATTCTATTTCTACCTCTTTTGCCGCTAATTCTATTCTTCGTATCCTCTCTCATTTGATTCTCTCTTAATCCTCTAAATGTTTAATTTTATGTCGAATACCTCGTCAACTTCATCGCCTTGAAATGTGTGAGCGGTGGAGGCCTAGTTCAAGCTTAATTTTGCAATTCGTATAATTATCCATAAAAAATTCTTTTCAAAGTTATTTCACCACCCGCCACAACCGAAATACATTCTAATCTTGACACAAACCAGTTCAAATGCCTTACCCCAAGCACCCACAGAGGATTACGAGGACACTTTCTTTGAAGATAGAGCCCGTAATCTAATCGAACAAATTCAAACCGATGAAAAAAGGTCGAGAATTAGAATTGATTACGATGAACCCGCTCAAACACCGTGACTAAAGAATGACTTGCCTAATCTTCACGCTCAAGAACCAGAACCGAGACCATAACGAAGTGGTGGAAATTGCTAGCTCTCGAGCACACCACTTGTCCCACCTCCCTGATTTTTCTCAATGTTCTTCGAGACTTGATAGTCATTCGGATCACCATGTTGGTTTTGATGATCTTTGAAATAAACCGATTCCTCTTCATAACTCTCAAATGCAATCGTTATTCCTTGTGCCTTGTGGTGAGCCTCTTTATGGTTCAATTTCGCCGTTGGTGTACTTGTGTACAATGTGGTAATGATATCCATAACGAGAGTTGTTTGTTTTGTGGTTCGCTGAATTCATTTGATTATGATCCTAATCGTAACTCATTTAACGACCCCCTCTAATTTTCCAATTACCCAACCACAGCCCGACTTATTCACAATAACTACCTGCTTTTTATCAAGTGAATTTTGTGGAGGTCCTCACCAAGGATTTGAGTGTCAACTGAAACACGCTTGTCTATGAACAGCTTTCCAGTTGATGCTCTAGTTTTGTTATGACCAATATCCATATAGTTCACTGCCCAGACTAACAGTTTTACCGCTAGAGTATGGAGGTCCCCATTTCACTGACATTGTCAAACAAGGAATCCATTTTGTAACAATCATGACTAACGCTTGATAATCCATTGCATAGCTCACTGGACATAACGACTGGGAAACAGTCTTACTCCTATTCTATTGATTTCGTGCTTAAGCAGTTTTAAGTTGGTTACGGTCCGCCATTCACAAGTGGCGGGCTTGTGTGATTTAGCTTGACTGCTACGCGTGACAAAACCAATACCATGCAATATTGTGGAGGTCTCACCGGATTTATGTCAACCGAAATACGTTTGTCATGAACGCTTTCCCATTGATGCTCAGAACTTTGGTTATGACCAAAATCCATATGATTCAATTATCTGCACTCAACAGTTTTAGTCATAGAGTACTGTGGAGGTCCCCATTTCAAATTGATTGTCAAACAAAGGAATCCATTTCCTTGTAACAATCATGACTCTCACATGTTTGATAATTTCCAACCTCCACAAAGACTATATGGTTCAAACTCCATCTGAGCCGTTGTCTCATGAAATTCCCGTGATCTTGAAACCGCAATGAAAACACTTGAGGATATGATGATTAACTTTAAGAATCAAGTGAGTGGTGAGAAAACCATTGGAGAATTGCTATTTTAAGAGCGAGAGGCCCGCCAATCAAGGGAAGAATTATTAGCCCTAGAGCATGCAGCTCTAAGGCGCTCCCAATTTCTTAAGGCAGCTCTATATGATGATGACGAGGAGGGTTTTTATCCTTTTAGAAATAATATTTTCAACCTCTCAGTCAGTTGATATCCCAGCAGTTGAGATTCCATCTCAAACAATCTGCTATCATACCATATTCCCACTCACTCTCTAAACATGGGGGACGAGCATCTTGACATGTTCTAAAAGGAATCGGACGAATTCATAAAGTCTAGTGTTGAGAACCTTGTCCCAATCCCGAGAAAGTCACAGGGAATTTCTGATCATATGTGTGATTCTTCTTCCCTTGAGTGTTCAAATGATCATTTGGAAACTTTCCTGATTTTAGCGATGATTGTGTTCCCATGGAGACATTGAGTATGTCGAGGCATCACTCCCACAAGCCTCCCATCCTCTTGAGGAGTTCTCCGGTGAACTCACCACATCAATCCAACTCTTTGATTTCGAAGCCGATCTAGGAGAAACTGAAAGTCTCTTGATAATGATCGACACTACTTTTATCCCAACAATCCAATTGAGAATGTTGATCACTTGTTCCCTAAACATTCAAAGCTACTTTCACCAATCCTCTATTTGAATTCAATTCTGAATTCATTTCAATTTCTGAGAACCACTCTTTGATTCAGATTGAGGATAGTGATGAGCCCACAATGGAACAAGAGTTCAATATTTCACATCATGTATCTCTTCATGAGGAGTTCTGTGAACTCTCTCATATCATGACTCCGCCGGAGTATGATTGCTTGATGGCAAAATCATGATCGGGGAAAAGTTCTCAATCATGAGAGTTTGTATTTCTATGACAAATTTTCCAACCCTCCTCCCGATGCTTCCAAACCAAAGAGCTCAACCGATATAATCCAAACGAGTGCAACGCACTTAATCCCCAGGAAGAAGATCTAGTATGATTGTCATCATGATTCTCCTTCTTTTCTTCGCCTACTCGGTGACTTCCTCTCTTCTTCACTCTGCTCGGGAGTGAGGACACTATCTTTGACCCCGGATTTTCGTTATCATTTGTGAGCCGGTTCTATGTATATCTCATCGGTGTGGAACTTTCTCGTGCTTCAAATGTTTATCCAAACATCTTGAATGAAAGTCCGATGGAGATTGTTTCTTCCACTTTGCATCCCCATGAACAAATTAATTGGGTCGAAGTCAAGCACACTCGAATCAAAAACAGTAGCATGCCATATGGGTTTTCACCCATATTTCTACTCTTCTATTTTCTACCACCCTAGTGTGGGGGGGTTGCCCACATGTTGTGTATATAAAGTTCAAAAAAAAAAAAAAAAAAAAAAAATCAATCTAAATAATGGCCGTAGTATTTCCCTTTTACGTTCTTTGTTTCGCATAACCGCCGTACTTTTGAATATTGAGGGCAATATTCATTTCTAAGTGGGGGGAATTTCACGAATTTCATATGTAATTATACCGCTTAATTCCCCCATTTTGGCCAAATTTTTTTTGAGTAAGTGTTTTGCACTTTCTCATTTGGTTATCAGTCCACTGTCTAATAAACAAAGGATTGGCTAATCCTGAGCAAACGGCTCTTGGTAAAGATTTCTCAAATCCGTTTATATGGCTTGCAAATTTGCCCAAAATTGTATGGTTCTCAACTCACCATGTCCTAAAAAGTGAAGAGTTGGCTAGCCTCAAGAAGGTTATGGCTTGTGTAAAGGCAGTGGAAAATCCATAATTGGTAATCACTCACCAAAGATAATTTCGATAATTTATCTAAGAGTTGGCTAGTCCGATGGGTACGGCTTCTGGTAAAGACACATCAAATCTGTTATATGGTTTATGATTTGCCAATAAATCAGATGGTTATCGGTGTACCATGGTTCTTGCTTGAACTAAAACATTTGGTACCTGTAAGTAATGGCTTTGGTAAAGAGTTTCAAATCCATTATATGTTTTCAAATCATTGCTAGGGACTAGCAATATCTCAAGCAGGGGATTGATGAGTGTCTAAATACTCATCAGTTTTGTACAAAATAAACTGCAAAATCATCTGAAAACACTCAAAAATACATCAAAATGATGAAAATATCACAAATCAGTGTTTTATGTGTTTTAAATGCAAAAAGATTAAAATCAGATGAAAACATATAAATTTGCAAAAATTTATGCTTTTAGTCCCCCAAGTTTATAAAATTGTCAAAAATAGTCCCTCAGCCAAAATTTCAAAAGAAAAGTCACCAAAGGTCTTTTTTAAAATCATAAATTGTCATATTTAGTCCTTTGGTGGGAAATCTAAAAGTTTTGAGAAAATTACAATTTAGTCCCTGAAAATCCAAAATTGGTCAAAACTAGTCCTTGGAAATTTCAAAAATGTCAAAATCAACCCTTGATTATTTAAACTGCACCACCCTTTGACTCAATCTTCATAACTTACATGTTTGGTCCTTGGGAATTAAAGTTTTACACAATTGGTCCCTATGTTATTATTTAGCCAAATCCAATCCAGACCTAATTTATTATCCAAGCCCAAAACCTAAACCCCTGGCCCAAAATCTTTACCTGGTCCAAATACCACAAACCCAACAACCCATCATTTAAATAAACAAAACCCGCCCCTTTTCCCTGTCACCCTCGACACCTCTGTCTGCTCCCACCACCAGCCACCAACCAGCCTCCCATAGCTACTCTACTACACCCATTGTTCCCCCCCCACCTCACCTAACATATCACCACATTAAATGCACACCTTTTCCTGCTCTCAATATCAAAAGCCAATTTTGGCGCCAAAACAAGACAAACGGTCAAGATGGCTCAAAAACAATCCAATGGCTCTGATTTATGTTGGGAAGTGCTCAGAGGAGTGAGAAAGAAGCTTTGGGTGTATAAGAAGACCAAGAGGACGCATCAATGAAGAGTTAGTTTTAGTTTTATAAAAATGTTTGTCGCTTTAACATTATGCTTTAATTAGTTTCTAAGTGTATTTTTGTTGTTTTGTACTCAATTTAGCCGTTCAAGTGTATTAAAACTCTTATTAAGATTCAGTTCAAGTTAATGCTCAGTTTCCTTATTTCATGTCCACTGTTGAGATTGTGATTTTCACTTTTCTTGTGTTTAAGCTTTTAAAAGCTTAGTTTCACAATGCTCACGGTAAAAGCTTACTATAGTTTTGTATAAGCTCAAATTTCAATTTCAATAATTTAGTTCTTGTCAACAAAATCAAAATTTGGAGCAAGAATTATGCAGTAGGATGAAATGGGTGATTCAGAATTGGAAATGGGTCGAAATGAGCTTACTGGGTTGAATGGATAGGTTAGAGTTTTCTCGAGTTCATAATTGTGCAAGCCATTGTGGCAAAGGACTTATTGTAAGTAATTTCATGGTCATTGCTGCCGCAATTAAAGTTAGAAGTGGTTAAAATCTGCTTTATGAGTAGTATTAGGTTGTTTAGAGTTAATTTGATCATAATCTATGTTGAATCAGTAAACCTTTGATTTAGATTGCAAGTCATTCTATACAAGGGTGTTTTGTTTTATCACAGCATACCCGCCTCACAAAGTGAAATCAGTGCTAGCTTCTTTGTTGGTTTAAGTTTATTTAGCATATTTGAGCTCAGTTGAGTCACAAAATTGATCCTGCAACTCTTAAGGTCAAAATTAGTTTCAATCTGTCTTGTTGAGAGATCCGTGTGGATTTGGATTTGAAATCTCTTGATTTGTGTTAAAAAGTGTTAAATATAGCTTGCTTTGTGTTCATTACATCATAACACATCAACATTGGTCATTAAATTGGATCCAAACTTCACCAAAGTCAAACTAGCATCTGTTTCAAAAAGTCAAATGGGGTCAAAATTTGGATTTGTGCAGATAGTGCAGCAGTTGCACAGGACTCATTAAAGCTTTTGAGGTCCTGATTTTTGGTTTATAAGTAGTTTACTTGGTTGTCTTTAAGCTCTCATAACTGTTTTTAGCTCAAGCCTTCTGGATAAGCTTGTACAAAAGCTCAAAGTTAGGCCTAGTTGCCCTGTTCATTACCTGTGCAGAATCTGAGTTTTTCTCAGATTTGTCCAGGGGTGCACAGGATTCATTAGAGCCTTCCTAGTTCTGGTCTTTTGGTTATCAGTAGCTGTTTAGGTCTAGTTTAGGATTTGATAATTGGATTTTAGTTTGTAGCTTATTTGAGTACTTATTTATTGACTGCAAGTTGACACCTAAAATCTGTTTTAAGCTTAATTTCATAATCACTAAATCTGTGTTATCCTGTTATTCAGTAGTTGTAGCTTGTTGATTTAAGTTTCATTTTGGTCATTTTAGTATTTCATAGCTTCTGTAATCAGTGGGTTGCTTATTTGGTTCACTTGGCTTATTAAAGAGCTTATTCATAAGCTCAGTTCATAGCAGATCCATTTTTTTCCACACAACCACTTGATTTTCCAATTTTCCTAGCTTCTTATCATCATTTTAGAGTTTTCTAAAATTTTCAGATTTTATAAGCTGTTTGCTATTTTTCCTAATTTAATCTAGTTTTAAGCATTTTAAATAGCATTTAAATACAAAAATTAGAAAGGTTCAAAAATAAGTTTTCATTTTTCTTAGGCTTAGATAAATATCAAAAGTGAAAAAAAAAGTAATTTTCCATATTTTTCATAGTTCATTTGGTAATTTTTAGTGATTTAATTAGATTTTAATAGTTTAAAAATTTCCTGAAAATAGAAAATAGTCATAAAAATACAAAAATAGTTTTGAAAATTCTATTTTGATATTTTAGATTTTTCTAAGTCTTAATTTTATTTTTCTAGCTTTATTTCATAATTTCTTGTATTTTAGGCTTTAATTTAATAATTAAAAATAGTTTTTAATTAGATAATTAGTTTTAAAAATAATTTTCTTTTTCTAAATATTTTCTTATATCATTAGGATTGTAAAAACTTCATTTTCATATTTTTAGGGTTAATATTGATTTAGTTTCACTTTTTAATTTGTAATGTCATGAGATTTTATTTCTGGCCAGAAAACAAAACAAAACATCATTTTAATTATAGTGATAGCGTTTATTTAATAGATTTTATCTTTTTAATTTCTTTTTAATTTGCATTTAAGCCTGTGTAATTTGTTGGCTTTTCCTTAGTTATAATATCATCCAAATTCTCCTTTTCCGTTCAAATCTCCGATCACTATACGCTTGATAACCATTGCATAGCTCGCTGGGACATAACGACTGGGAGACCCTATACTTTCAGATCTTCATTGATTTCGTGCTTAAGCAGTTTTAAGCTGGTTACGTTCCGCCATTCACAAGTGGCGGGCTTGTGTGATTTAGCTTGACTGTTTACAAGATCATTAGCCCAGCACCGTATAAAGGGTGTACACGCTTGGTTAGGTGTGGTTCACCTGGTGTGAAGAACTCGTATTTAGCTTTGTACCGGAAAAAAGGCTGTTGACGCCAGGAAGGCTTCTCCGCCATAAGGAGATTATGTAGTGATTACTAAACTCCCAGTAGGTGACTCGGGAGTGGAGTAGGGCAAGGAAGGTGACCTTGTAGTCAACCACTATAAATACTTCATGGTTTTGTGCTTCTTACTCTAATCTTTTCATTACTTACCTTTACATGCTTGTTTATCAACATCCAACACACACATCCAAATAGATTGACATAAGTCGATCTAAATAGATTAAAAGGAAGTTTTAATTGGTAAAACTATTCAACCCCCCCTTCTAGTTTTCCACATGTCCTACCAATGATCTGAATAACCAGCAGAAGGTCAATATTTTCTACAAAGGAATTAACGTTGCTACAAGGCAAATGCTGGACTATCAAGGACCTATCCGGAACATGACTCCTACCGCTGCACTTGAAGCCATTCAAAAAATGCCGGACCACTCTCAAAAATGGCACGACGGGTGGAGTAAGTAAGAAAAAGCTTAAAGTTGAATTGCAAAGCTATCGCTAGTAAGATTGAAAATCTCAGTCGGGATATACTGAAAGTCAGAGAAACCGTTCATGCCATCCAAGTAGGTTGTGAAATCTGTGGAGGAGGACATCTTACTAAAATTGTCATCATATGAATAAGAGAATATTGAAGAAGCTAAGTATGGAGAAAATCTAATTCATTTTACTGGAGATAATCGAAATAGTAATGGTTATCGTGGAAATTACAATCGTGGGCCTTATGAAGAAAGAAATCCTATCTTGAAGAAATACTAATAAGTTCCTGATACCTACCCGAAACAAAAAGAGCAAGATGAGTAATTTAGAGAATTCCAGAAAATGACCGAGAAACTTTTCCAAGCACGACACAACTCTAAAAAACCTTGAATCCATGGTGATGAAGCTCAGTGAAAAAGTAAGGAGGAATGACGATAAACCCGAAGGATCTAAACCACTATGGAATGTAAGGTAATTTTTTTATAACAACCGGCTGTTGAGATCAATGATACGGATTTAGGGAATGATTCATCGACTGATCTCGAAGTTACCGTAACATGCCTAATGAGTTACGCGAACCATGTGTTTTACAGCGATAACGGGCTATGAAGAGTAATGAGAAATTCACTAAGAATCAGAACCAAGAAACTCGTTACGGCAGAATCAGGATAATGCGGGCAGACAAAATTTCCTTAATGTAGGCGAATCGGAGACCCAGAAACTAGTGAATGGTCCCATGATATTAACCATATTTTATCACCATCTAAAAAAGATATCATTGGTGCAAAGCTATACCAGTAGCTATGGGGACTCATTTGACCTATGGGCTTCATGTGGTCCTAGAAACGAAACTTGTGATGGAGGGTCCGACAAAGAAAGAATTAAGAATAACAAGTTTTTATGGGTTGCTTACACTGATGATGAAAGACTCGAAAAACTCTCCCTTGAAGATGAAGAAGAGCAACTGATAACTCATTGGTGTGCTCATGTCATCATAACCCATTTGAGGAGACCACAAGAGCATGGCCTACATGCGTTAACCTTCCACGAGTATTGCAATCGCTGAGACAATGAAAGAAAGGAAGAGTTGATGCCATCATGAGCGTGAAAGACATTGTATAAGATTCGTGATTTAGCATTTAAAGATTGGTACTAATTAAATTCGAGGATGGCAAGATCAATCCAAATCTTCTTAAGAAGCTAAAAATTGATTACCGAAGAGCACATTCAAAAAGTGGAGAGGCTAATAATGATCTAAGATGCAATGAATGAGCATTTAAGGAAACCGACACGCAGTCCAGCCGCTCAAAGAAAAATATGATCTGCCACCCATATGATGATATGTGTAACGGAGGAAGCAGCCTGAAAAGAATAGGAAAGGATGAATTCTTTTGGTCCTCAACCAATGATGAGGAATGAACGAGTTTGCCTTATCGGACAACCTAGGATTCGATAGTTGGGTGAAGATTAAGTATGGATATGTAGACACATTAACCAAAGAAAAGATTTGGAAGGAATACATGGATCGAGAAAATTCACAACAACGGAAGTCCAACAACACGCAGTGAGATAACAATTGAAAAAGACAAAGAGTTGGTTAGTGATGATAAAGAAGAATGCAAGCGCATTCTAGTGGAGAATCTACTCGATGAAGAATGGTTCAAAGACACAGCTTCTGATGACGATGATATTGAGGGGATCCTAGATTTCCTTGAGATGCAAGGAAATGAGGAGTTCACTGATCCCGATGACGAAGCTTTCGAACAAAGGAGTGCAAACTCGGGATTCCCTACAAAATACCACCTCCAATTATTGTCGAAATATAAATCTACCTCTACCACACTGGACCGATGACAAATTGAAAAGTCCGGAAAGTCGAAACCAATGAATACCTCCGAACTCCTTCGAATGTTGCATGGATGAGGCATAATTTGATGAAAGATATTGAGGAAGTGGGGAGCTCAAAGGCTCCCCCGTAGGAGCCCCGCTGCCTGAAGTCTAACTTAAAGACGTTAAAAGAAAAGTGCTCTTTCGGGAGACAACCCGAATTATCCCTTTCTTTTGTTTTTATTTCTTTCTGTTGGGTTTTGTGTTTTCTAACCATTGTTGCAGGAAACGAGGAACTATTTGCTGCTGCAGCTGCTGATTGAATGCAGTTACGGCGTAACTCATCTTGGTGATTACGCCGTAACCAACGCTTTAGCAGCAGAACTATTATTGACGCATTACCATACATGGCGTAATTCCATCTCAGTGTTTACGCCGTAGCTACTGCTTTACAGTCATACTGTGTTTTGCAGTTATATTAACTCCCTGCTAGGAGTTACGACGTAACTTTCCTCTGCTTTAATTCTTTTTTCATTTTAAACACAGTAACCTTGTATTAGTATTTTAAATGAACTTTGTGGGTGTGTTCCCTGTAAACCTCACGAGACTTCACTCGTCCACTTGGGACACCAAGTGGTTTAAAAGGCTTGTTGCAGACGCTAAATGCAATTGTGATTCCTACGAAAGTGAGTTAGGTTGTTTCATTTTTTATTTTCTTTTTAGAATCATGCTTGTCGGTATTTGGATTTTAGGGATTGAAGTTTGTTCATGACGCTTAAAACGAATGCACGGTTCTTTTCGTGGGCCTCTTCTTTGGAGCAAATTTCAAGGAAGTTCTCGCTCTAATTCTACCTTTTTCTTCACCTTTATTTTAATGCCTAGTACAAAAGGGACTTTGTACAATTCAAGTGGGGGGACGGGAGTAGAATTATCTCTTGATCTTTATTTCGCACTCATTTTTCTAGTTTATTTTAAAAAATTATGCCATTTTTAAAATTTTGACATGTTTTTCCGAACCTAACTCGATTAGACCTTAGCCGAGCACATACAACCCTTAACATTACATGAGATTAGCCTTATCCGTTTTCAATATTTTACCCCAAATCCACCAAATTATGAGTGTGCCGGTAGCTTGTAAACTTTAGAACTTGGCCTTTGCATCATTTCGAGACCATAGACGAGGTATGTTGAGTTAGCTCGATGTATTTGGACTTTTCAGCTTTAGAAGGCAATATTATAGGATTATCACCCAAACAGCCTACCATTGTGAGTCTATCGATTAGTCACCTCGACTTTTCGACCCCCATGTAAACCCTTTTGTTGCACTCACCTTTAGTGCAAGATACCCCTAGATACACGCTTCTGAGCCATTCCTTTCATTTTGTTAACCCAATATATTGTTTCTATACACCTATACACCTTAGCCTACCCTGTAGTCTTTATTTGTGATTGGGAAATCATCATTTTCCTAAGTTCAAGGTTCAAGTGGAAAGGTTTAGAAATCACGCTTTCATCGACAACATTTATGAAGATCATTGAAGATCCCCCGAATTCCCATTGTTCATCTCAAGTGGGGGGATGTTATGTTTTTATGTTATGATTCAAAAAAAAATAAAAAATAAAAAATAAAAAAAAATAAAAAAAAAACCGATTGAGTTATGATATTGTAAAAAACGATGTTATAAGCACTATAGTATGAGCTTTATTGATTAGTATCGAGGAGGCCACCTCGGTCACATTTGAAGATTGGAGTTGGTAGTTTTGCCAACAGAAGAAGAAAAGGTGGTGTGCCCATCACGACGTCCTCTAATGACACATCTACCTTGCATTTCATGATCCGGTTTCTAGACTTCTAAACTTGAACTTTGGACGGACGGTAAGTGGTGATGACTTGGTTATAGATTTTATCACCGTTGTTTTTATTTTACACCAATTATATATCCCATGTCTTATCCTACCCTTTTAGTCATGAAGCATGTCTAGGTGATGCAGCGAGCAATCTTTGGTGTCTTGGACATGGATTTGGTCATGTATCATTGATTTTGTCCACTTCGCCGTGACATGTTAGTAATGACGAGTCACCCCTTAACCTTTGCCGTGTCTACCCATATTGCCTTCGAGAATTGTTTAGCCCTTAACTCTAGTGGTGAAGATTTGTGTAACCGCCAAGTTTATGATAGAATACATGCTATGACTGTGCGATTGAGTGATCACCCGAAATTGACACTTAGAATAGTTGATAGATTTGAGTGTTTGTTCCCCTTTCGTGAGGTGTTCGGCTTTGTTTTATTCTAGAATAAGGGATTTGTAAACTCATATTTTCCAGGTTTTGGGAGATATCTTTTAGGAATCTATCTAATAAGGTCTACTTGAGGGCAAGTAGAGTTCAAGTGGTGGGATATTTGATAACATCAAATAATCCTGAATATTAAGTGTCAATTTCCCCCGATAATGCTTGTTATTTATATCATTTATATTGATTTACGCTTGTTTTCCATTGTTTTCCACTTGTAAATTACGAGCATTGGAGCTAAAGAGACGTGGAAATGGAAACATTACTAAAGATTTATCACAGTATGCCTATTTTGAAGAAGTTACGGCGTAACTCCTCTCACATTACCGTAACTATTGCGTGACTCGAATACCAACTTATCAAGAGGTTACGCAATCGTTCCCAAAGGTTAACGTAACTACATTAGGTCAAATGAGGATCCACGCCGCTGATACTACGCCGTAACTGCCGCACCACTTACGACGTAACTGTGTTTATTGAAGACTACGCGTAACCACTTATTAGGTTACGCCGAACTAGCGATCTAGTGCATTTACGACGGAATAGAAGGTTACGCATAACTCCTATATTGGTTACCAGAACCCAGACTGGCCTATAAATACCCCACGAATTCCAGCATTTATAATCATCCCATTCCACACACAACATTCTGAGAACGTGGGAAAAAGCTCAAGGCAGGTCTAGGGAGCATACGGAGCTATTTCCAGGGAGAAGTCGCTCCATTACGATAAGCTTTAGCGTTTTATATTTCTTTTACTTTCAATTCATGTATTTTGTACCTTTGAATATTGGTTGCATGATTATATAGCATAAGGCCAAGTTGGTGCTAGCCTAGTTATGATTCCAATTGTTTGTTTTTTTACCTTTACCCTTACAATTATTTCTAAGTGTATGCATGCATAGTTCTTTGGTAGTCACCCTTGATTCGTAGTTTTGAATGGCGGTAGAGGCCAATTGCCTAGGAGATATGACCAACTAACCCTAGGTGAACGGACTGAGACGGGAAGGGTAAGATATGACCAACAATGACCCTTTCTACTTGTTCGATTTGACCAACTGATCACCTATCGCTTTGATGAACTTAAGAATTGTGGGGTGTATTGTCTAAGTTCCTAACGGCCGGGCACTCACTATTTAGAATCTAGCATGTAGCGGTACTAAATGACTTGGCTTAGGGGACAGGAAAATGGACTTATGACGGTGCGCCCGATTTCTCCTGTGGTGGCATCTTTGCTGATAGGTTAGGGCGAATTGACCAAATGTTGTCCTCTCGAATTTGACCCCACTTGAAGTAATTGGAAGTAGGTAGATGTAGACATAACTAGCTAGAAGGATTGACTAGTTTAGCACCACTACTCCTCTATTGATTTCCCTTTACCCTTTTATCTGCTTTTATTCTGCATTAGTAGTTTAATTAGTTATTCCCTATCGAAACCATTATTATTCTGTGACAATTAGACTTAGTAATAATCCAACACACATAGCTCTTGGGACGACCTCGGCTTTACCATTTACTACACTACACACGACCGGGTACACTGCCGTTAGTGCATTAGGGTAGACCATAGGTATAGCGAGACACTATAAATATTAAGACCGGTCAAGAAAACTGCATCAAGTTTTTGCCATTGCGGGAGTTATATTAGGATTAATATTAAGTCTTTCATTTTATTTTAAACTTTTCTCATGATCATATTTCTAGATTTCAGGTACCATGGAAGTTGTTAACGTCGATGACCTCACTCTTTCGGAATACTTGGTGTTGACAAGAGTGAACAAAAGGTCTGTAAGACCGGCAATCGGAGTGGATGTTCGTTTCGAAATTAAAGATTAATTTATTAGGGAGCTTCGCGCTAACCCTTTTCAGGTTGCGGAAAACAGGAGACGAAAGATATGAGCACGTTGAAAATGTCCTATACATCGCCAGCCTTTTCAACATTTCGGGCGTGTCTCATGATGTTGTTATGCTAAGGGTTTTCCCAATGACTCTTACTGGAGCAGCTAGAAGATGGATCGAAAGATTGCCCATCGGGGCAGTTAATACTTGGGCGCTACTAAAGAAACACTTTATCCAAAGATATTGCCCACCATCGAAGATTTCTAACCAGCTTTTGGAAATCGATAATTTCAAACAAGAAGACGACGAAACACTGTATCAAGCTTGGGACAGATACAACGATCTTCTTTATTAGTGTCCTACCAATGATCTGAATAACCAGCAGAAGGTCAATATTTTCTACAAAGGAATTAACGTTACTACAAGGCAAATGCTGGACTATCAAGGACCTATCCCGAACATGACTCCTACCGCTGCACTTGAAGCCATTCAAAAAATGGCGGACCACTCTCAAAAATGGCACGACGGTGGGAGTAAAAGAGACAAAAGCGGAAGTTTTGACGGAATTGCAGCTATCGCTAGTAAGATTGAAAATCTCAGTCGAGATATGCTGAAAGTCAGAGAAACCGTTCATGCCATCCAAGTAGGTTGTGAAATCTGTGGAGGAGGACATCTTACGAAAAATTGTCATCATATGGACGAAGAGAATATTGAAGAAGCTAAGTATGGATAAAATCGACCATTTTCCGGAGATAATCGAAATAGTAATGGTTATCGTGGAAATTACAATCGTGGGCCTTATGAAGAAAGAAATCCCAGTCTTGAAGAAATAATTAATAAGATCCTGGATACTTCAGCCCAGAAACAAAAAGAGCAAGATGAGTGGTTGAGAGAATTCCAGAAAAACACTGACAGAAACTTTTCCAAGCACGACACAACTCTGAAAAACCTTGAATCCATGGTGATGAAGCTCAGTGAAAAAGTAAGGAGGAATGACGATAAACCTGAAGGATCTAAACCATCTATGGAATGTAAGGTAATTTTTTTTTATAACAACTCGAAGGTTGAGATCAATGATACGGATTTAGGGAATGATTCAGTCGACTGATCTGAGTTACACCGTAACATGCCTAATGAGTTACGGCGTAACTATGTGTTTGACAGCGATAACGGGGTTATGAAGAGTAATGAGGAAATTCACTCTAACGAATTACGCCGTAACCAAGAAACTCAGTTACGGCGTAACTGGGATACGTGGGCAGACAGCTTCCTTGATGTAGGCGAATCGGAGACTCAGAAAACTAGTGAATGGTCCCACGATATTAACCTATTTCCTTTATCACCATCTAAAAAAAGATATCACTGGTGCAAAGCTATACCAGTAGCTAAGGGGGACTCATTTGACCTATGGGCTTCATGTGATCCTAGAAACGAAACTTGTGATGGAGGGTCCGACAAAGAAAGAATTAAGAATAACAAGTTTTTATGGGTTGCTTACACTGATGATGAAAGACTCGAAAAACTCTCCCTTGAAGATGAAGAAGAGCAACTGATAACTCATTGGTGTGCTCATGTCATCATAACCGACGAGGAGACCACAAGAGCATGGCCTACATGCAGCACCTTCCACGAGTATTGCAATCGCGGAGACAATGAAAGAAAGGAAGAGTTGACATGCCATCATGAGCGTGAAAGACATTGTATAAGATTCGGTGATTTAGCATTTAAAGATTGGTACGCAATTAAATTCGAGGATGGCAAGATCAATCCAAATCTTCTTAAGAAGCTTAAAATTGATTACGAAGAGCACATTCAAAAAAAGGGAGAGGCTAATAATGATCTAAGATGCACGAATGAGCATTTAAGTGAAACTGACAACAAGAAATTACGCAGTCACTGGTGCGAAAGAGTAAAATATCATGGGTAAATTTTCTGGGCGTCATGTAACCCATATGATGATATGTGTAACGGAGGAAGCAGCTCTGAAAGAATAGGAAAGGATGAATTCTTTTGGTCCTCAACCAATGATGAGGAAAGAACGAGTTTGCCTTGGCTGGACAACCTAGGATTCGATAGTTGGGTGAAGATTAAGTATGGATATGTAGACACATTAACCAAAGAAAAGATTTGGAAGGAATACATGGATCGAGAAAATTCAAACAACGGAAGTCTCAACAACACGAGTGAGATAACAATTGAAAAAGACAAAGAGTTGGTTAGTGATGATAAAGAAGAATGCAAGCGCATTCTAGTGGAGAATCTACTCGATGAAGAATGGTTCAAAGACACAGCTTCTGATGACGATGATATTGAGGGGATCCTAGATTTCCTTGAGATGCAAGGAAATGAGGAGTTCACTGATCCCGATGACGAAGCTTTCGAACAAAGGAGGTGCAAACTCCTGGGGATTCCCTACAAAATACCACCTCCAATTATTGTCGAAATATATGAATTCACTCGCTACCACCTGGGACCGGATGACAAATTTTGAAAAGTCCGGAAAGTCGAAACCAATGAATACCTCCGAACTCCTTCGAATGTTGCATGGATGAGGCATAATTTGATGAAAGATATTGAGGAAGTGGGGCAAGCTCAAAGGCCCCCGTAGGAGCCCCGCGGCTCTGAGTCTAACTTAAAGACTCGTTAAAAAAGAAAAGTGTTCTTTCGGGAGACAACCCGAATAATCCCTTTCTTTTGTTTTTATTTCTTTTCTATTGGGTTTTGTGTTTTCTAACCATTGTTGCAGGAAACGAGGAACTATTTGCTGCTGCAGTTGCTGATCTGAACAGAGTTACGGCGTAACTCATCTTGGTGATTACGCCGTAACCAACGTTTTAGCAGCAGAACTATTGACGCATTACCAGTTACGACGTAATTCCATCTCAGTGGTTACGCCGTAACTACTCGCTTTTACAGCTCATACCAGGTTTTGCCAGTTACGGCGTAACTCCCTCATAGGAGTTACGACGTAACTTTCCTCTGCTTTAATTCTTTCATTTTAAAACACAGTAACCTTGTATTAGTTTTTAAATGAACTTTGTGGGTGTGTTCCCTGTAAACCCTCACGAGACTTCACTCGTCCACTTGGGACACCAAGTGGTTTAAAAGGCTTGTTGCAGACGCTAAATGCAATTGTGATTCCTACGAAAGTGAGTTAGGTTGTTTTTCATTTTTTTTATTTTCTTTTTAGAATCATGCTTGTCGGTATTGTGATTTTAGGGATTGAAGTTTGTTCATGACGCTTAAACGAATGCACGGTTCTTTTTCGTGGGCCTTCTTCTTTTTGGAGCAAATTTCAGGGAAGTTCTCGCTCTAATTCTACCTTTCTCTTCACCTTTATTTTAATGCCTAGTACAAAAGGGACTTTGTACAATTTAAGTGGGGGGGCGGGAGTAGAATTGTCTCTTGAACTTTATTTCGCCCTCATTTTTCTAGTTTATTTTAAAAAATTATGCCATTTTTTAAATTTTGACATGTTTTTCCGAACCTAACTCGATTAGACCTTAGCCGAGCACATACAACCCTTAACATTACACGGTGAGATTAGCCTTATCCGTTTTCAATATTTTACCCCAAATCCACCAAATTATGAGTGTGCCGGTAGCTTGTAAACTTTAGAACTTGGCCTTTGCATCATTTCGAGACCATAGACGAGGTATGTTGAGTTAGCTCGATGTATTTGGACTTTTCAGCTTTAGAAGGCAATATTATAGGATTATCACCCAAACAGCCTACCATTGTGAGTCTATCGATTAGTCACCTCGACTTTTCGACCCCCATGTAAACCCTTTTGTTGCACTCACCTTTAGTGCAAGATACCCCTAGATACACCCTTCTGAGCCATTCCTTTCATTTTGTCAACCCAATATATTGTTTCGTTACACCTATACACCTTAGCCTACCCTGTAGTCTTTATTTGTGATTGGGAAATCATCATTTGCCTAAGTTCAAGGTTCAAGTGGAAAGGTTTAGAAATCACGCTTTCATCGACAACATTTATGAAGATCATTGAAGATCCCCCGAATTCCCATTGTTCATCTCAAGTGGGGGGATGTTATGTTTTTATGTTATGATTCAAAAAAAAAAAAAAAAAAAAAAAAAAAAAAAAAACGATTGAGTTATGATATTGTAAAGTGCGATGTTATAAGCACTATAGTATGAGCTTTATTGATTAGTATCGAGGAGGCCACCTCGGTCACATTTGAAGATTGGAGTTGGTAGTTTTGCCAACAGAAGAAGAAAAGGTGGTGTGCCCATCACGACGTCCTCTAATGACACATCTACCTTGCATTTCATGATCCGGTTTCTAGACTTCTAAACTTAAACTTTGGACGGACGGTAAGTGGTGATGACTTGGTTATAGATTTAGACTACCTGTTTGTTTTTTATTTTACACCTATTATATATCCCATGTCTTATCCTACCCTTTAGTCATGAAGCATGTCTAGGTGATGCAGCGAGCAATCTTTGGTGTCTTGGACATGGATTTGGTCATGTATCATTGATTTTGTCCACTTCGCCGTGACATGCTAGTAATGACGAATCACCCCTTAACCTTTTTCGTGTCTACCCATATTGCCTTCGAGAATTGTTTAGCCCTTAACTCTAGTGGTGAAGATTTGTGTAACCGCCAAGTTTATGATAGAATACATGCTATGACTGTGCGATTGAGTGATCACCCCGAAATTGACACTTAGAATAGTTGAGAGATTTGAGTGTTTGTTCCCCTTTCGTGAGGTGTTCGGCTTTGTTTTATTCTAGCATAAGGGATTTGTAAACTCATATTTTCCAGGTTTTGGGAGATATCTTTTTAGGAATCTATCTAATAAGTTCTACTTGAGGGCAAGTAGAGTTCAAGTGGGGGGATATTTGATAACATCAAATAATCCTGAATATTAAGTGTCAATTTCCCCCGATAATGCTTGTTATTTATATCATTTATATGGATTTACGCTTGTTTTCCATTGTTTTCCACTTTCAGGTAAATTACGAGCATTGGAGCTAAAGAGACGTGGAAATGGAAACATTACTAAAGATTTATCACAGTATGCCTATTTTGAAGAAGTTACGGCGTAACTCCTCTCTCACATTACGCCGTAACTATTGCGTGACTCAGAATACCAACTTATCAAGAGGTTACAACGTAACTCTTCCCAAAGGTTACTTACGCGTAACTACATTAGGTCAAATGAGGATCCACGCCGCTGATACTTACGCCGTCACTACTGCATCACTTACGACGTAACCGTGTTTATTGACTTGGCTTAGGGGACCAGGAACAACAGGACTTATGATGGTGCGCCTGATTTCTCCTGTGGTGGCATCTTTGCTGATAGGTTAGGGCGAATTGACCAATTGCTGTCCTCTCGAATTTGACCCCACCTGAAGTAATTGGAAGTAGGTAGACGTACACATAACTAGCTAGGAGTATTGACTAGGTTAGCAACACTATTCCTCTATTGATTTCCCTTTACCCATTTATCTGCTTTTATTCTGCATTAGTAGTTTAATTAATTATTCCCTATCGAAACCATTATTATTCTGTGACAATTAGACTTAGTAATAATCCAACACACATAGCTCTTAGGACGACCTCGGCTTTACCATTTACTACACTACACACGACCGGGTACACTGCCCGTTAGTGCATTAGGGTAGACCATAGGTATAGCGAGACACTATAAATATTAAGACCTGGTCAGTAAAACCTGCATCAGCCTTGGTGTGAAAGAACTCGGTATTTAGCTTTGTACTGGAAAAAGGTGTAAGCGACGTTGTGAAGGCTTCTCCGCCATAAGGAGATTGGTGTAGTGTTTACGAACTCTCGAGTAGGTGACTCGGGGAGTGGAGTAGGGCAAGGAAGGTGTCCTTGTAGCCAAACCACTATAAATACTTGTGTCGTGGTGATGTGCTTCTTACTCTTTATCTTTCATTACACGTTTATATATCTATCTATCAACGTCCAACATAAACAACCAAATAGATTGACATAAGTCGATCTAAATATTTAAAAGGAAGTTTTAAATTGGTAAAACTATTCAACCCCCTTCTAGTTTTCCACAATTGGCATCAGAGCTTCGTTACCAAGTTTCTTAAAGTATGTTGTACTTTAAAACTTGATACGATCCGTGTATGTTTGAAAACTACAAAGAAGGATTTTTCAAGTCATGTTTTCTTTTAAATCATTCTGTTGGACATTGATAGATCATCCTAACATTCTTTGTTTCAATAAATCTTCATGCTAGGATCTCTCCAAAACCTTCATTTCTATTCAAAAAATAATGGAGTCAACCTTCAAGAAAGGATCTAAAAGTAATCACAACTTACTTACACCAAGTACAAAGGATTACTTTAAGAGCTCATGAAGTATTTCTGGTATTATGCCAAACCAAGAAGCATAGAGGCATGTTTTACTTTTCATTAGATAGCTTACATGAGTTTATTGTTATCATAGTTCTCTTTGTTTAATAATTGCTAGTCTCTTTAAAACTCTCTTTCGTCACCTTTCCGTCTTATTCATCATCGGGAATAGTATTCCTTTTGATTCGTCAAACTAACGTCGTCGTCACATATGAACCCTTGATAAGTAACTTATCAAAACCCGTCGACCAAAAACAACCTTTCATTTTGATACCTCTAAACTATTTTTTAGTAAGCTAGATTATAAGCCTACTACAAAAATAATGCCAAATAACCCTTTTTCTGTCCACAGTAGCCGGATCCCCCTAGTTGTACTAGCCGGATCCCAAATACAAGGGATCCGGGGTAACCGTGGAACAGAACTCAGCTATACGCTTTCAAAAATCATCACTGGTCATTTTTCCTCTCCTCACATAACACAAAAACGACTAAACTACTGATCTCATCCTCATTGGACGTCATACCCTCAAGCATTCCTCTCTAGAACACCATTGTAAGTAATTACACTAACTTGTTCTAATTTTCATCATCCTCATCCTAGGGTTTATGGTTTCACAAATCTCTAATCAATTACTTTAATTAGGGTTTTCAAAATTAATCATGAAAAGGGGCTTTTAACATAATTAAGATCACATCGTGTTCACAACATTGTTAATACAAATCAAAACCATAAACCCATCTCAACTAATTTTACCTAATTGGAAAATTTGTGTTTCTAGGACCAACCATGCCTAAAGCCACTCAACAAGATCATCATGATACCGTCCATTACCTTACTCATTACTATCGAAATGAGGAATTCTCAAAAATTGACCGCAAGGTCTTCAAAAAGCTCGAAAAACGACTTATCCACGAAGGTCGTGTAATCAAGGAATGTTTCCTTGAGGATACCGACATTCGTCAAGTCTTCTCGGCAATCAATTTTGATTGTCTTCTTGACAATGATGAACAAATTTGTCCGGTCTTCATCTTTGAGTTTTATAAAAGCATTAGGATCATTCGAAACACCGATGATAGCATTCCATTGCTCAAATTCTTCACAATGATGAACAAATTTGTCCGGTCTTCATCAATAAACGAAACTTCATTCTCCCTCTCAACACCTTTGCTCAAATTCTTCGCATTCCTTGTGAAGGAATTTGTATGTACTCTCAAGATTGGGCAATTAACGCTCAAAACCTTGCACTTGATTCTAAACCAATGTACCATACTCCTCTTGATGAACCCGAAACCATCCGAGACACCATTTTCAAAATAAGAGCCGACCAATCCCGTCTCAACCGAAACAAGAAGCTCATTCACCGTGACCCTTTTCAAATGGAACTTTTTGAAATGCATCCCATATTTAAAAAATGGGAAGAAATCCTTAGGGAAAACGTCATTAGCCTAGTTGGTAACAAGGATCATCCAAATGCATGTCTTGTGCAAATTATCTATTGTCTTATCCACCAAAAGCCATTTAACCTCGCCTATTACATGGTAAGGAGAATGGCCGGGGTATTCAAAGCTTCCAACATGGTACTTCCATATGGTATGCTCTTAACACGACTTTGTAAGTATGTTAGTGCATTGCAACCATCTCCTATCAACATTGATCATTTCTTTGCCGATCATGTAATGGTACCTCTTACCAAAATACCCTCTAAACGCTTCATGATCAATGGAAAGAAACCTAAAGCTCTCTCGGACTCCTCGGAAGGAGAAGAAGAAGAAAATGAAAAAGAAGAAGATGTCGACCCCATAGCCAACATTGAATTGGAACCCTTTGATTACTACGAACAACTTCCAACCATTCCAAACGAGACCGCGGAATTCAAACAATTGAGGGGCATGATTCAAAATCTTGCTTACAACATCACAAAGTCGTCAAAAAGGAAAAGAAAGAATTGACGAAAGAGACAATAGAAATATGCTTATTTTTAACTTAACTTATGTGTGGATGATTATGTTTTAGCACTTTTGTTTGTGGTAATTTGGATATTCTTACTTCTACCATTATCAATGAGTGTTGTTATGTGATGACATGCTTGTACTTGTTGTTTAGTTTAATGGTTAATTAGTGTGCAAAATCTGCACATTATTCTGTGGGGGCTTTGATCTGCAGATGTCGGATCCCTAGGATTAGCCTAGACGGATCCCTCCCTTGAGGGAACCGTGGGATCCGTGGCATCAGATCAGCAATACAGCATCCCTTGCATCAAGATAGCTTACTAGATAACATCACATTAGCTAAACATAAGATATTAGAACTCAACTAAGTCTACTTCAAGGATGAGAAAGCCTTAGACTCACTTATAGCTTACATAAGACCTTAGTCAAAATGCCTTTTAATTTATCAAAACGTCAAAACTCACCATATTTCCGCTTCAATACTCAAAAATTGTCTCTCATCTTTCAAAACACTTAGGTGGACATATTGAACAATTTTAGGAAATTGTTTATAGTCATCTTTATCTCAAAATGGGTCAAAAATTGGTTTTCAATTCTTTTGATTTTTAAGGATTTTTCAAATTCCATCTCAAGCTAAAATCTGATCACTATGATATTATTATTACTTGACACCACCAAAACTCTTAGTGTTATCCTTGAACATCCATTGGTAGTCATCTAGTCCCATTTTCCTTCCATAAAAAGCAATCATTTGCTATAACACTCATTACTCTTGATCATTCAAGTATACCCTCATCTTAGATACTTAGGAGGACTGAAACACTCAAAATGATATAGGTTTTAGCTCTTAGAAACTTCATTTCTAATCTGTCATAACTGCTGAGAGCCGGATCCCTAGGATTAGCCTAGCCGGATCCCTCAGAAGAGGGAACCGTGGGATCCGGGGTGACAGATTATGTCAATTCTAGCCTAAACAATCATTTCAATCTCATCTTGCTTACTTGAACACTCCACCTCATCTTTATTAAGTTCCTAGATCAGTGAAACTCTGAACTTCAATCTTGTGCATGTTAATCATCACATTTCTAAGAATCTTAGTGGCTTAAGTCTTAAATGCACTTGCCAAACTCTTCTCTTTATAAGTCATATTGCTAGAACACCTTAGTCATCAAACACAACACAATTCTCAGCAATTACAAACATATTTCTTAGCCATTTCATCATGTGAAAAGCCCCTAGTGCTAACTCATCCACCCAAGAACCATCCAAGAAACTTACTAGGATCATACACGAAGTTTCCTCAACCGAATCATCTCCGGTTAAGTCCACAAATGCTAGGATTTCCCCTGCACCAAAGAAACCAATCAAACTAATCCCCAAGAGGATTGTTCCCACAAGGATATCATCACCAAACTCTACTAAACCAAACATACCCTCCACAACTCAACCAACATCATTAGTGCCTAGAGCCACCTCACAATCATCTCCACATTCTCACAACTTAGAAGACTTACCTCCTTGGCCATCTCACCTTCCACCACTACCAACAAATTCACTTGAAAAGGTTGGGCAACAAAATCAAAGTTTTGAATCAACACTTGCTCCAATATCAACCTCTCTTATTCCCCCCAATAGTCCATTTTGGATTATGAGGAGACATCAAAGTCAACCACCCGACCACATGGAAGTTGATGCTTCTTTACCTCCACCCTCAAACATTGTAGAGCCATCACTTAATGAGCCTCCACCAATTCCTCCTTTATTTGAAAATCCTCAACCCACTTCACTTGAACCTCCACTTCAAGAAGTTCAAAACCATGACAAGGATTGCTATCATTGTCAACATGTTGAAAGGTTGATACATGAACTACGTGAAGAGCAATGTTTCATGTTTTATCACCTCCTCGAACGTTTCGAAGAGGTCAACAAGCCTAAACAACAATGAGCATCATAGTCACAAGCTCAAACTTAGAACGTTTAGGAACCCTATCTCATCCTTGATCATAATTAAGATTTTAGTTGAATCTTGAGTTTGGGTAACTCATTCGCATTAGTAGTACTTGTATGGCTAGATCATTCTCTTAGTTTTAGAGATTTGTTTGATTATCTCTTGTTTTTATTGAATGAATACTTATATGCCATGATTATTTTATATGTTGTGCTTGCTACATTATACACATATGTCACCTCTTCATTAGCATTGTTTGGCATTTCTTCATTACTGAAGAAACTGTCACCAGACAGCCGGATCCCTCAAAAATGCCTAGACGGATCCCTCCACAAAGGGATACGTGGGATCCGTAGTCCAGGAGCACAAATTACTACTAACTTGAGTTTTATTTGCAGGAAATTATGCACTATACTCTTGTTTTCTAACCTTTATTTTGTAGATTTTCAAAATACACATGAATATTTTGACACCATAAAGCTAGGGGGAGCTTTGTGTCAAACTATACATTGCAAATTCACTTGCAACTTAATCCTCATTTGGATTACTCTTCATGACACCTCATTGCAAAGTTGAAATCATCAAAGGGGAGCATTATTGTCACTAAGACGAAACCATTTTCAAACATAGTTGCAATGCATTAGCTTAGTAGTTTTTAATTACTTGACGCCCTCACAAAGGGACGGACTCGTCAAGGGGGAGTTAACACGAGAACTCTTCCCGTCACTTGCTCTTTAAATTTTTTCTCTCTTACATGTTTTTCTTAAAACATTATGTTAGTTTCCTTTCAACGCTCTTTTTGTTTCGACAAAAAGGGTGAAAAGAAAGTAAAAACTACAATTCAAACTTTTACAAATTTTAGTTTTTCCTTAAAATAATTTTATGTTTTGTCATCAACAAAAAGGGGAGATTGTTAATACAAATAAGCCGTAAAAACGTTTATTTATATTTTACGATCTTCTAATGTTTTGTCGATAACAAACGTAAAAACATTTTAACGAAACAAATAAAATACGTAAATGGTTTGAGCCAATAGTTTTCTAACACGCTTACGTTTTCACATAAAACACTAAAACAAGTATAAGTGATTTTATGATTTAGTATTACATATGTACAACAACTAGTGTTTACATATTTGGGTAAATATACACATAACTAGTATGTAGTATATTGGGTAATGTAAATGGGTAGAAACTTAAGTATTTGACCCATTGACCAAATACATTGAATGTAGTTGGGTAAAACCCAAAGTCCAAGACCCATACCCAATGTCTAGATACATTATACCTTGGTGGGCACTCAAAACCATGGACTAGATGCATTGAATCTTGTAGATACATTAAATCTACTTGGTACCCATAACCCATAACCCATGACCCATGACCCATGACCCATGACCCAAAACCCATGGGTAAAAGGGAGCGTCCCACGGATCCCTAGTAATACACTGAACGGATCCCTCAAGGGAGGGATTCGTGGGATCCGTGGAATAGTAGTGATTTTTTCTCTATAAATAGTGAGCCATCTCTTCATTTCAACTTACCACTTTCATACATACTTTCTCCAAGTATTGTACCTCTCTAACCACTGATCCTAAGGGATCTTTCTATGTAGTTTGTCCTTTGTTTTTGTGTGATTCTCTAGGTTCCTCTTAAAGGCGAGATCACCACTTCTTGAAGTCGAGCAAGCTCAAGTCCATGAGTTGCCATGCTTCGTCATCATCAAGACAACTGAGGTTCTCTTGTTGATAGTTCTTTCTTCCTCCGTAGATGTTGTGTTGAAGGCATTAGTGAAGGATGTCGAAAGAGTCAAGACGAAAGCATTAGTGAAAGGTGCTTAACGTCTATGTCAAAAGCATTGGTGAAGAATGCTAAAGGTGTCAAGTCAAAGGCATTAGTGAAGGATGCCTAGGAATCAAATCAAGTGGCATTAGCGAAGAATGCCTAGGTCGTATAATCGATGAGGTGTATCGTTATACATATAAGTATTAGCTTATTTCCAAGGATGGTGATATCCTTGATGGTGTTGTAATAAGGAGTGGATCTCCTCAAGATTAGGTGTTGTGTTGTGATGGGTAGTAGTTCCTCCATAGTAATGGAACTAGGTACTTAGCCTAGTACCTAATAAAGGGTAGGCGACGTTGTGATAGGATTAGTTCTCCTTGGTGTGAAAGAACTCGGTGGTTAGCCTAGCACCGTATAAAGGGTAGGCGATGTTGTGTTAGGTGTGGTTCGCCTTGGTGTGAAAGAACTCGGTATTTAGCTTTGTACCGGAAAAAGGTGTAAGCGACGTTGTGAAGGCTTCTCCGCCATAAGGAGATTGGTGTAGTGTTTACGAACTCTCGAGTAGGTGACTCGAGGAGTGGAGTAGGGCAAGGAAGGTGTCCTTGTAGCCGAACCACTATAAATACTTGTCTCGTGGTGATGTGCTTCTTACTCTTTATCTTTCATTACACGTTTACATATCTATCTATCAACGTCCAACATAAACAACCAAATAGATTGACATAAGTAGATCTAAATATTTAAAAGGAAGTTTTAAATTGGTAAAACTATTCAACCCCCCTTCTAGTTTTCCACAAAGGCTTCTCCGCCACAAGGAGTTTGTGTTGTGTAGTGATTACGAACTCTCGAGTAGGTGACTCGGGGAGTGGAGTAGGGCAATGGTTTACAAAGAATGCCAAACCGTCAAGTTATCTCACACAAGCTAGCCACTTGTGAATGACTAACCGTAAGAAACTTAAAACAGTTCAGACACTGATTCGCTGATAATGAAGGCTTAAGGGTATGTGTGTACGGATAAAACCTCAATATCGATATCAAAAATAATCACGAAGATAGATTCAAAATTCCTTTAGGAAAAAGAATATTAAACCAAATCCCGTGTGTGATCGTTGATACGGATTAGTTAACCCGAATCGTTTCCCAACGAGGCGTGAATTGCCAACGTCATTATTGGTTTGGAAATTAATGCTCGATGTTTTGATTTGTTTGATTGATTTTATTAAACTACGGGAATAGAGAAAGTAATTAAGGGAATCTATTTTACGGGAAATCCTAAGTGCGAATTAACTAAAACGTAATAAAAGGTAATTAAAATGCAACTACGTCTAAATTATATCCTAAAAATGCCTAAAATTACTTTTACTCTAGAAATGCAAGTTGAAAACTAATTATGAATTAAAACTATTTTTTTGGATTTTTCTGGATTTTATTACAATTAAAAACTAAATTTTAACTTTTAAAACTAAATTAAAATACTAAAAATTATGAAAATCAAAGGGAAAAATATGAAACTATATTTATAAAATCTAAAATATCCTAAGAGACTTTTCAAAACTATTTTTTATTTTTCTGATTATTTTTCTATTTTCTACAAATTTAAAACTATTTAAACCTAATTTAATTTGTTAAAAATACCAAATAAAAGGGGAAAAATAGGGAAAAATATTTTTTATGCTTTTTATATTTTTCTTAAACTGGGAAAATTGAAAAAAAAAAATTTGGAACTTTTTCTTAATTATTTGCAATAAAAGCTATTTAAAAATGAATAAAAACTGTTTTAAATAGAGAAAAATAGCAAACAGTGACCAAAAATATTAAAAACTCAAGAAAATTCTAAAATATTATTCTAAATCTATGAAAAATAAGAAATTATAAGCTTATGTGAGAGAAATGAGGGCTGCAGTGTTAACTGATGCAAATAAGCACTTATGAATAAGCTACAAGCTATAAAACTGAATTCTAGCTAAAGGCACTTACAGAAACTTAAAGTAACAGTTTTAGAACTATGGGAGCATGCAATGAACTAAGGAACAAGGGAGGACTAAGCTAAAATAAGGATTACTAGATTAATAAGCTAATAAGCTATGAGGAGCATACAAATAAGCTATTGGAAAGGGGAGTCCTGATAAGCTACCTATCCTAAGTTATCTAGGAGTAACTTAAGCTATACCTATAGTCTAGAAAGCTCTGAAAACTTATTTTGATCACTGAAATTCCAGTTAAGGTCATTGAGGGGGTACTTTGAGCTTATTTTTAAGCTAGCAAACAAGTTTGTTATCCAAAAATAAGTTAAATCAGATTGAGACCATGTGCCAGAGAGTGAAAAGAAAAAAGTTTCAAAACTTTTGAAGCTCAAATGAAGAGTTGACAAGATCTGGTATAGAGGGTTGTTTGAGACTGCTTAAACTGTTGATACACAACTGTGACAGAGGACAGTTTTGAAAGCTTATTTAGAGCTTATAAAAACTTTTGGAACTTTATAAGAAATGAAGAAAAGCTAACTTTAGCCACTAAACTTTACACAAAACTAATTTTTTTGGGCTTTTGGTTTGATTGAGACAGTGAAATCAGTGAGTGAAAAAGGGTGCAAGTGACTGTTTTGAGCAAAATGAGTGACAGCTAAGAAATTTTACCAAAGTGTTTTGACACTTATGACTTATAACCAAAGATTTAAAACAGACTCAAAGGACTAAGATGACACACTTAACTGACTCAATAGGAACTTATACCACTAATTAAGCCATAAGCTGTTTTGACAGCTTATGGGTACCAAAATAGTTAAGACTACTTTAAACTCTATAAAAGATGTGGTAAATGTTAAAAATACTGTAATGACTACTGAGACTAATTGATCAAACCAGAACTAGCTCCAAAGGTACCTTGAATGGGTCAAAAACCCTTAGTGCCAAACACTCCTTATCAAGGACTGTTTGGTACAAAATGCTTGGATTTACCCTTTTCTTGAGTCTAGCTGGTAAAATGAGTATGCGAACATAGCTTCTAGATGATGAAAGACAGGTTTGTTTTGAAAATAAGCATAGACCAATAAGCAGTTTGACTTTTTATTTTTGACCCATTTTGACTTAAGTAAAAAAAAAAATTTGTAAAATAGAGTGAGATTAGAATAATGAAGCAAAGTTTAAACTTACAAAAGCTATAGGAAGCCTATATAAGCTTATAACAACAGAGATAACAACTTAATCAACCATTGAATCAGTGCAAATTTAAATCAAGAAAATAAGGCATAAAACTTGAGATTTTATTAAAACTGAAATAGAGATTACAATGAAAACTGAGATTGCAAACTACTGAAAACTATTGAAAACAGTGAAAGACTAATGAAAACATAAAGCTAATTTTTAAGAGAAAACAATACACTAAATCCATTGTGAGCTTATGGGTCTTTTTATAGCCTTCAAGAGGTCTTGGATCCTTGATAGAAGAGCCTAGAAGTCCTATCCACAGCCACATATCATTCCATTGTCATCATAGCCAATCAAATTGCTCCAATTTACCATGGTGAGGTGTTACGGCCAATCGAATGCTTCCAAGCTGCCACATATGCATCCTTATCTGACATGTCAGCTTCTAGAAGGATTGGAGATGCTTAGTACGAGGTAATAGGTGGGTGATTGGGTGTGGGTAAAAACGGGTAAAAGGTGTGTTTGGTTTTTGGGAAGAAGGGTAAGTTTGGGCGCATTTGGATTTATTTATTATATTTTGAGAGGGTGTTGACCGGGTCAAGGGGTTTGACTTCGGGTAAAATCCAGGTAAATGGGTTGTGATTATTAAAACGTGGCCGGGTATTGGTATTGGGCGGTGGTTTATATATTGGATTAGCTTTTGGACTAGTAAAGTGATCAAAGGTGTATTTCAAGGACCCAAAGTGTAAAATCTGATATTTCAAGGGACCATAGCTGTAATTCTGACAATCTCTTTCAAGGGCCAAACTTGTCCTTTTCAAATAATCCAAGGGTGAAATTTGAAAATTCTGAAACTTGAAGGGTCAATCTTGCCAAAAGCTCAAAGTTCAGGGACTGATTCTGACAATTCTTCAAATATGATCATATCTTCTAAAAATCATCCTCAGAGAATAAAATCTTCAAAAATGCACAATCTCGATCTTCCGGCTCAGCTCAAACTCTCTTAATCTCTCGTGCTCGGATTTACGTCTGATTTGGTTCCTTTTTGTGTGTTTTTACATATCCGTACCTGCACATGCATAAACTCAAGAAACCATCAAATATTAGCAATAAACGGCTTTTTCTTGGTTATTTTGGGTCAGTTTTGATAATGAAAAGGTATGTGTTTTAGCACATACCAAAATACCCCAGACGAGACTATTGTCGTGTCCCCACGCAATGCAATCAACTCACGCTTCTAAAACCAAGGATTTCAATCTCTTTCTACTAAACCTATGAAGAAGTATCAAAGATTCCTCAAAAGAGATTAAGAAAACCTTAATTCTAAAAATGCCCCGTTTACCTTTTAAATTCACATGTATAGATATTACGATTAAGCACAGTCTGATTATGAATGACGGTTTGCTGAACTTTCATGTCGATCAATAACTCCAACATTTTTCAAACAACACGTTAGGATCACGGAGTAGAAAACACAACACAGCGTGAAGTGACCATACGGATAGAATACATCGTCCCTGATTTTTCACAAGTCCCAAACTAAGCGTAAAACCGAAATCATTGTTACATATGATTCTAGATGCTAACACTACCCATGGAAGTTACTTGTGTAATTACCTTTTGTTCCCATTTTCCTATTTCCTCTAGATTTTTTTATTTTTTGTGAGAAATGAATTTCTTCAAATTCTCGTTTCGATAACTTTTATTCCGATAAAGATACAAAGCTAAGTCGATAATTAGTTATCTGCCTTCTCTCAAGAACCATTGTCGTAAAAATGAGGTCCACATCAAGGAATTTTTATTCATTTATACTTTTGATTTTTTCCAACATTTTTCAACATCAATTTTTTTTTTTTTTTTTTTATTTTTTTTTTTTTTGCACTTATACTTTTTATTTATATGAGCTATGAACTACGGAGCTTCACGGGGTAATTCCAAGACTATAGGCTTCATGAAATGAGGATCCCGGCTGGCTAGGCTAAGACCTCACTCAATCCCGGCTAAAGATCCAAGGGTCCGATCTCGACACCGTAGCTCACAACTTTACTTATTACTTATTCACTTATCAATTATTGCTTATTTATTACGGATCCTTGATGTGTACCCAATTTTTAAAACAAAGATTCTTTTAAGAAGGTAAAGAACTAACTATCGCCAAAAACTCAACATCTCTAATTATTTATTAGACAGATATGGGGTGAAACAATTTTGTGGGAACAAAAAGCCATAAGTACCTTCGATGGGCTCTAAAGAGAACCAACTACTCCACGCTTAGCATCTAAACTCATAAGTAACTCTATCATTTCTCGATCTCCGCAAATTTAAAATCCCAAATAATGAGATCCGCGGATGCTTAGCCGATAATTTTTAGATTATCTATGGTTAAGGGAACAAGCTAGGGCTCAACACGCCCGGTCAAGTCAGAATTCTATTCCTACTCTCACCAGTGGAAAGTCAACAAGGAGTCAAAACATATATAAACTTAGCAAATGCTTCGTCTAATTGAAATTAAGTACTGCATATTTAAAATCACTCAGGAAAACTTGCAAAATCTTGGCCTTGTGAGCTAGAATTCGCATTTTATAGCTTCTTGTCTAAGAGACTAGCCAACTTTTCAATCAAAAAGACTTAACAAAAGCTTCAAAAATTTTAAATTTTTGCTCATTTTTGCACAATTTTTCATTTTCTAAGGAAAAACGGGGTTGCGAGAGTATACGACGAAAATAAGCAAGTGCGGTCAAATCAAATCGAAGATTACCCTACCCCAGACTAGAACGAAACATTGTCCTCAATGTTTAAAAGCAAGGGTAATACGAAAATCTAAAAGCGTTTATTAAGTATGCTAGAAGATAAACGTTAGTCGATAAGATTAGGATATCGGATTTCCATCAGCATCGATCATGAAACTCGAGTAGAGAAAATGACAAACTTCGAGCACGAGAGTCTTCATATCGGGAACATCCTAAACACAACATCACAAACAACCAAACACGAGAAATCGAAGAGCAGACCCCTTCGCGTCACTTATTAGAAAATAGAAAGAAGATAGAGATAAGAATGGGGTGCCTCCCACGGCGCTCTGTTTTTGGTTACCGAGTCGCTAGCTTGACTCGATCCCCGAATTCAATTGTCCTTAGGGAAAGTTTGGAGATCCGGGACAACCATAGATGGGATGTCCCCTCCAAAATAATGTTTCACACGATGGCCATTCACTTTGAAATTAGGGCCATCGAGTTGAGAAAAGCTCCACCGTTCCATAAGGGAAAACCTGAGCAACGGTGAATGGTCCTGACCAACGGGTTTTGAGTTTGCCCGAGAATATCTTCAATCGAGAGTTAAAAAGGAGAACTTGATCACCTACGTTGAAAACGCGGTTTTTGATTTTAGAATCATGAATCCTCTTAGTCTTCTCTTTGAAAATCAAAGAATTCTCGTAAGCCTGATCCCTAAGCTCATTTAATTCATTCAATTGAACTTTCCGGTGATCACCCGCGGTCTTAAGATCAAAGTTAGCATGTTTCAAGGCCCATAATACCTTATGTTCGAGCTCGATGGGCAAGTGACAAGCTTTTCCATATACCAACTTAAATGGGGTGCACCCGATGGGTGTCTTGTATGCGGTGCGGAAAGCCCATAATGCATCATCTAACTTATCGGCCCATGAAGCTCGATTTTCTCCTACGGTCCTTTCTAAAATTCTTTTCAAACCACGATTGGAGACCTCAACTTGTCCGCTTGTTTGCGGGTGATATGCGGTAGAAAGACGATGGGTAACTCCATATTTAGCCATAACTTTAGCAAATTGTTCATTACAAAAATGGGTACCACGATCACTGATGATAGCACGAGGTGCTCCGAATCGGGAAAACAAGTTCTTCAGAAACTTAACAACCACTCGGGCGTCATTGGTGGGGAGCGCCTTCGCTTCAACCCATTTAGACAAGTAGTCAACAGCCACGAGGATATACTTATTACCCTTAGATGATGGAAATGGCCCCATAAAATCGATGCCCACACGTCAAAAATCTCGCAAACTTGAATAGCATTTTGTGGCATTTCATCTTTTTGCGAAATTTTCCCTTGATGTTGGCAAGAATCACAAGATTTGACTAAATCATGAGCATCTCGATATATGGTAGGCCAATAGAATTCGGAATCAAAAACCTTCTTAGCGGTGTAGCTTGCACCATGATGGCCACCAGTGGGTCCGTTATGGCAAGCATTGAGAATATCAAGAGCCTCTTGGCCATGAACACACCGCCGGATTACTTGATCCGCACAAATCTTAAACAAGTAGGGATCGTCCCAGAAATAATGCTTAACGTCTTTGAAAAACTTTTTCTTCGTTGGGGACGACATCCCTTTTACTATGAAATTGCCCGCATGGTAATTTGCAAAGTCGGCAAACCATGGGGCGTTTGGGTCTTTCTTAGCAATCATCCCAAGTGTCTCAAGAGGAAATGTTTCCGTAATCTCCTTTTTCTCGAGCACACTTTGATTGGGATTCTCAAGTCTAGAAAGGTGATCGGCAGCAAGGTTCTCCGCTCCTTTTTTGTCAAGAATAGTAACGTCAAACTCTTGAAGGAGGAGAACCCACCGAAGTAATCGTGGCTTAGCATCTTGCTTTGCCAAGAGATACTTTAGGGCAGAATGGTCGGTATACACTATGGTCTTCGATAAGACAAGATAGGGTCGGAATTTCTCGAAAGCATAAACAACTGCCAATAATTCCTTTTCAGTAGTCGTGTAATTGTGTTGGGCCTCGGACAATGTCTTACTCGCATAGTGTACGGGTTGAAAATGTTTCGACTTACGTTGCCCCAAGACTGCCCCAATTGCGTAATCACTTGCATCACACATGAGCTCAAAGGGCAAATCCCAGTCGGGGGCAACTAAGATCGGTGCTTCAGTTAATTTCTTTTTAAGAATATTAAACGCTTCAACGCATTCGGTGGTGAAGATAAACAGAGCATCCTTTTCAAGAGATGGGTGAGGGCGGCTATCTTAGAAAAATCTTGGATGAAATGGCGATAGAAACCGGCATGACCTAAAAAACTCCGAATACCTTTGACGGTAGTGGGATGAGGGAGTTTAGCTATAACGTCGACTTTAGCTCGGTCGACCTCAATCCCAGATTTTGAAATCTTATGGCCGAGGACAATGCCCTCTCGAACCATGAAGTGGCACTTCTCCCAATTCAAGACCAAGTTGGTGTCTTCACACCGTTTGAGCATGTGGTCTAGATGAGAGAGGCAAGAAGTGAAAGAATCTCCATAAACCGAGAAATCGTCCATAAAAACTTTCATAGACTTCTCGATCATGTCATGAAAAATAGCCATCATGCACCTTTGGAACGTACCGGGAGCATTGCATAAGCCAAATGGCATTCGTCGGTAAGCAAACGTTCCATAAGGGCACGTGAAAGTCGTTTTTTCTTGATCATGCGGATCAATCGGAATTTGAAAGTAACCAGAAAAACCATCGAGGAAGCAATAGAACTCATTCCCCGCTAAACGTTCGAGCATTTGATCCATAAAAGGTAGCGGGAAATGGTCCTTGCGAGTAGCATCGTTCAATTTTCGATAATCAATACACACCCTCCATCCGGTGATGAGGCGTGTGGAAATCAACTCATTATTGTCATTGGCAACGACGGTCATGCCACCTTTCTTCGGAACACAATGGATAGGGCTAACCCATGAGCTATCGGAGATTGGATAAATGATTCCGGCGTCGAGGAGTTTAAGAACTTCCTTTTTGATAACCTCATGAATTTTTGGGTTAACCCTACGTTGTTGTTGGATCACGGGTTTACAATCATCCTCCATCAGGATTTTGTGGGTACAGAAACGAGGATTGATTCCTTTGATATCAGAAATTTGCCAAGCGATTGCATTTTTATGTTTTCGAAGGACATCCAAAAGTGCGGTCTTCTCCTCATCTTTCAAGTTTTTAGCAATGATGACGGGAAACTTGTTTGGTTCTTCAAGAAAAGCGTATTCAAGATGAGGAGGTAAATCCTTGAGCTCGGGCTCCGGAGGATTTTCATTAGACGTTTGTACTTCTTTGATTTCGTTAATCGTGATCTCTTTCGGAGGGAGTGACGGTAATGGATCTTCATTCAACAATTGCTCAAGATAACGGATATCTCCCTCCGAATCATAAACACCATCATCAATTCCCGGTGGAATCGATTCATCATCAGCAAGAAACTCATCGATTTCTTCCAAAATGAAATCACCTCCCTCGAACGGAGTGAGAGAGGGGGAAGAATCGGCAATAATAGGCTCAGAAGATGGTTCAATATTTTCAGAATGAATAGTGGGATTACCACTCATAAAATCAAGAAGCTCTTGAGCATACTCCTCCGTAGCAATATCGAGAACGTCGATTCGATTAATAGAAGCATCATCATAATTGGAGGAGTATCTTGAAGGATGGTTAATGTTAAATGAGACGGTTTCCTTATGAGATCGTAAAGTAATTTCTCCTTCATAAACGTCAATCATCGCACGGCCCGTTCGTAAGAAAGGTCTCCCGAGAATAAGCGGCACTCGGGAATCAGCATCAAAGTCAACGACAACGAAGTCGGCGGGAAAATGTAGTGGTCCGACCTTCACATAGACATCCTCGGCGATTCCTTTCGGAATAGAGGTTGATCGGTCTGCGAGTTCAAGAGTCATCTTAGTAGGAGTGAGATCCGGGGGAGAAAGCTTGTTATAAATCGAAAGAGGCATTAAGTTAATACTCGCACCAAGATCGGCCAAGGCGGAGCATTTCACAATTTCCGGAAACTCACAAGGGATAAGAAATTTGCCGGGGTCTCCTAACTTTTCGGGAAGTTTCTTGAGGAGCACCGCCGAGCAATTCTCATTCAACGGTGTTTTTGCAATTTCGGCCAACTTTTCCTTATTACTCACTAAATTTTTGATCATGGCGGCAAATTTCGGCATGAGGAGTAAAGCGTCGGTGAAACTGATGTTAAAATTCAAGGATTGAATGATTTCAACAAATTTCTCCATTTGGTTTTCGGTTTTATCACGAATCCTTTGATCTTGAAGTCTAGACGGATAAGGAAGTGAGGGTTTGAGAGTAGTCTTCGGAACATCGGGTTCCGGAATCGGAGTCTGAATGACCGGAGGTGGGACGGGTGCAGGCTGCACATTTTCTTCAATAACCACGGGTTCTCGTTCCTCCTCCCTCACCAGCGGAGTAGGAAACGATGGTTCGTCATAAGCCTTACCACTCCGTGTGGTTATAGCCTTTAACTCACCCTTCGGGTTGGGAATGGTATCACTTGGAAGAGATCCCGAACTCGAGGGTTGACTTATCTTACACAAAACAGCATTCAACATGTTCTCAAGTTTATTCTGCGAAGCATCCAATTTGTTGTTCTGAAGTCGAATCTCATTCCTAAACTCATTGCTTTGTCTAGTCAACGAAGATTGAAACTTATTTCTCAAACTTGAAATCTGAGTTTGCATGGTTTGGATGGTAGCATTATTGTGTTGAACGTAATTCGTGAATTCATTTGAAGGCAAAGGCAGAGCTTGATAGCTTGAATTTGGATATCCTTGATTGTAATTGACTCCTTGATTCGGGTATTGATTTGGTGGGGTTTTGAATTGGTTTTGAACATTTGGTCCACGAACTTGATTCTGATTAAAACGATTCTGATTGTTCGATTGAGAAAATCTCGGAGGTCCCATTTGATTACTAACACGAGGGTTTGGTTCAACCTGAGAATGGTATTGGTTACCTCCGGTTACGGCATTAGCTTCGAAAGGATTTCCATCGGTGGCGGTACAATTGTAGTAGGCGTGCGGGCCACCACAAGTAGTACAAGTCGTTTCCACCGCTTTGACTTGAGCGGGTGGAGAAGAATTAACCTTAGCGGTCTTAATCTTAACCAAAGCCTGAATCATGTCCGTACGCTTATCAATCTTAGCATCGATTGCTAGCGTATTTTCGTAAGACGAGGACGATGGTGTAACACCCTTTCGGCAGCAACCGATTTGCTACGTGAGGTACGAACTTTAGATTTGTTCTCAATAATCAACAAGGCATCTCTCGTTGATCGGGTCAACAAATTACCACCCGCGCGGCATTGAGAGTCTTGATCGGTCTCATTCAAACCGTTATAAAACGTATCAAGTTGGTGTAATTCAGTAAAACCATGATGGGGACATTGCCTAAGCAAATCTTTGAATCGGTCCCATGCCTCACTAAATGATTCATCAAATCTTTGTGTGAATTTCGTTATTTCATTTTTTAAGCTTGTTGTTTTAGACGGTGGGAAGAATTCGTTCACGAATTTTGACACTAAATTCTCCCATGTGGTTATTGATCGAGGGGGTAGTTTCTCGAGCCAAATCCGGGCAGCCTCCTCAAGTGAAAATGGGAAGAGTAGAAGCTTGATAGCCTCTTCCGGAACGTTACGGTACTTGATCGTAGACGTGAGCTTGTTGAATCGTCGGATATGAGAGTGAGGATCGTCTCTCTCGAATCCGTAAAATTGGCTTGACGAAACCAAATTTATCAATCCGTGGTTAAGCTCAAAGTTATCGAAGCAACGATTGCGGAACTACGATGGCTTCTCCATAACCCTCGGTGGGTGCTTGGAGTTGTTCTAGCATAGATCGGTTGTCCTCCGCCATTTCGATAATGGGGGGTCGGATTAGTTCGAATCTCGGGTTCGACTAATGGAGCACGTCTATTTCGCCTTCTCGGAATTGTAGCGGCTTCACGTATCGGTTTGTAGTTATTAGAACGAGTGCGCATGCACTTTCAAAACCAAGGCAATTAAAACGAACGGTATTCGAAAACACAGTGAACTTAACCAATAATCCCAAGTGAATAAATCACCTCTATAATACAAACGCACAAGCGAGCGGAGAAGCTTTTTAGGTCAGCGCGAAGCTTATTAAAAACCCGCTTCCTTACAGCCGCAATTTAATGTCAGGCCGTCCTTATACCCACCACACAGTTTGTTTATCCGATAAAGATAAATAAATTCACAAGCGACACAAAGGCAAGTTTTTGATCTTTAGTTCGGGAACTTATTAATGATAACACCTCCGTTGAGAATGTTATATAATTGGTGTCTTCTATTTATTAGCAAAAACACAAGAGAAAATCTTTTTTGTATTTTTAATATGATATATATATATACAAAAGAAAAAGGAAAATATTTTTTTACTTTTTTAATTTATAGAAAAATAGTAACTTCACGAATGAAGGATCTCGAGTCACTAATCGTCAAACCTCAAACGATATTGTCGTGACACAACCTCCCCGGCAGCGGCGCCAAAATTTGGTTTACAAAGAATGCCAAACCGTCAAGTTATCTCACACAAGCTAGCCACTTGTGAATGACTAACCGTAAGAAACTTAAAACAGTTCAGACACTGATTCGCTGATAATAAAGGCTTAAGGGTATGTGTGTACGGATAAAACCTCAATATCGATATCAAAAATAATCACGAAGATAGATTCAAAATTCCTTTAGGAAAAAGAATATTAAACCAAATCCCGTGTGTGATCTTTGATACGGATTAGTCAACCCGAATCGTTTCCCAACGAGGCGTGAATTGCCAACGTCATTATTGGTTTGGAAATTAATGCTCGATGTTTTGATTTGTTTGATTGATTTTATTAAACTACGGGAATAGAGAAAGTAATTAAGGGAATCTATTTTACGGGAAATCCTAAGTGCGAATTAACTAAAACGTAATAAAACGTAATTAAAATGCAACTACGTCTAAATTATATCCTAAAAATGCCTAAAATTACTTTTACTCTATAAATGCAAGTTGAAAACTAATTATGAATTAAAACTATTTTTTTGGATTTTTCTGGATTTTATTACAATTAAAAACTAAATTTTAACTTTTAAAACTAAATTAAAATACTAAAAATTATGAAAATCAAAGGGGAAAATATGAAACTATTTTTATAAAATCTAAAATATCCTAAGAGACTTTTCAAAACTATTTTTTATTTTTCTAATTATTTTTCTATTTTCTACAAATTTAAAACTATTTAAACCTAATTTAATTTTTTAAAAATACCAAATAAAAGGGGAAAAATAGGGAAAAATATTTTTTATGCTTTTTATATTTTTATTAAACTGGGAAAATTGAAAAATTATTTTTTGGAACTTTTTCTTAATTATTTGCAATAAAAGCTATTTAAAAATGAATAAAAACTGTTTTAAATAGAGAAAAATAGCAAACAGTGACCAAAAATTATGAAAAACTCAGGAAAATTCTAAAATATTATTCTAAATCTATGAAAAATAAGAAATTATAAGCTTATGTGAGAGAAATGAGGGCTGCAGTGTTAACTGATGCAAATAAGCACTTATGAATAAGCTACAAGCTATAAAACTGAATTCTAGCTAAAGGCAGCTTACAGAAACCTTAAAGTAACAGTTTTAGAACTATGGGAGCATGCAATGAACTAAGGAACAAGGGAGGACTAAGCTAAAATAAGGATTACTAGATTAATAAGCTAATAAGCTATGAGGAGCATACAAATAAGCTATTGGGAAGGGGAGTCCTAATAAGCTACCTATCCTAAGTTATCTAGGAGTAACTTAAGCTATACCTATAGTCTAGAAAGCTCTGAAAACTTATTTTGATCACTGAAATTCCAACAGTTAAGGTCAGCAAGGGGGGTACTTTGAGCTTATTTTTAAGCTAGCAAACAAGTTTGTTATCCAAAAATAAGTTAAATCAGATTGAGACCATGTGCCAGAGAGTGAAAAGAAACAAGTTTCAAAACTTTTGAAGCTCAAATGAAGAGTTGACAAGATCTGGTATAGAGGGTTGTTTGAGACTGCTTAAACTGTTGATACACAACTGTGACAGAGGACAGTTTTGAAAGCTTATTTAGAGCTTATAAAAACTTTTGGAACTTTATAAGAAATGAAGAAAAGCTAACTTTAGCCACTAAACTTTACACAAAACTAATTTTTTTGGGCTTTTGGTTTGATTGAGACAGTGAAATCAGTGAGTGAAAAAGGGTGCAAGTGACTGTTTTGAGCAAAATGAGTGACAGCTAAGAAATTTTACCAAAGTGTTTTGACACTTATGACTTATAACCAAAGATTTAAAACAGACTCAAAGGACTAAGATGACACACTTAACTGACTCAATAGGAACTTATACCACTAATTAAGCCATAAGCTGTTTTGACAGCTTATGGGTACCAAAATAGTTAAGACTACTTTAAACTCTATAAAAGATGTGGTAAATGTTAAAAATACTGTAATGACTACTGAGACTAATTGATCAAACCAGAACTAGCTCAAAAGGTACCTTGAATGGGTCAAAAACCCTTAGTGCCAAACACTCCTTATCAAGGACTGTTTGGTACAAAAATGCTTGGATTTACCCTTTTCTTGAGTCTAGCTGGTAAAATGAGTATGCGAACATAGCTTCTAGATGATGAAAGACAGGTTTGTTTTGAAAATAAGCATAGACCAATAAGCAGTTTCACTTTTTATTTTTGACCCATTTTGACTTAAGTAAAATTTTTTTTTTTTGTAAAATAGAGTGAGATTAGAATAATGAAGCAAAGTTTAAACTTACAAAAGCTATAGGAAGCCTATATAAGCTTATAACAACAGAGATAACAACTTAATCAACCATTGAATCAGTGCAAATTTAAATCAAGAAAATAAGGCATAAAACTTGAGATTTTATTAAAACTGAAATAGAGATTACAATGAAAACTGAGATTGCAAACTACTGAAAACTATTGAAAACAGTGAAAGACTAATGAAAACATAAAGCTAATTTTTAAGAGAAAACAATAATACACCAAATCCATTGTGAGCTTAAGGGTCTTTTTATAGCCTTCAAGAGGTCTTGGATCCTTGATAGAAGAGCCTAGAAGTCCTATCCACAGCCACATATCATTCCATTATCATCATAGCCAATCAAATTGCTCCAATTCACCATGGTGAGGTGTTACGGCCAATCAAATGCTTCCAAGCTGCCACATATGCATCCTTATCGACATGTCAAACTTCTAGAAGGATTGGAGATGCTTAGTACGAGGTAATAGGTGGGTGATTGGGTGTGGGTAAAAATGGGTAAAAGGTGTGTTTGGTTTTGGGGAAGAAGGGTAAGTTTGGGCGCGTTTGGATTTATTTATTATGTTTTGAGAGGGTGTTGACCGGGTCAAGGGGTTTGACTTCGGGTAAAATCCAGGTAAATGGGTTGTGATTATTAAAACGTGGCCGGGTATTGGTATTGGGCGGTGGTTTATATATTGGATTAGCTTTTGGACTAGTAAAGTGATCAAAGGTGTATTTCAAGGACCCAAAGTGTAAAATCTGATATTTCAAGGGACCATAGCTGTAATTCTGACAATCTCTTTCAAGGGCTAAACTTGTCCTTTTCAAATAATCCAAGGGTGAAATTTGAAAATTCTGAAACTTGAAGGGTCAATCTTGCCAAAAGCTCAAAGTTCAGGGACTGATTCTGACAATTCTTCAAATATGATCATATCTTCTAAAAATCATCCTCAGAGAATAAAATCTTCAAAAATGCACAATCTCGACCTTCCGGCTCAGCTTAAGCTCTCTTAATCTCTCGTGCTCGGATTTACGTCTGATTTGGTTCCTTTTTGTGTGTTTTTTACATATCCGTACCTGCACATGCATAAACTCAAGAAACCATCAAATATTAGCAATAAACGGCTTTTTCTTGGTTATTTTGGGTCAGTTTTGATAATGAAAAGGTATGTGTTTTAGCACATACCAGGCAAGGAAGGTGTCCTTGTAGCCGAACCACTATAAATACTCGCGTTGTGGTTTTGTGCTTCTTACTCTTTATCTTAGCTTTTGTTTATCTATACATGTCTATCAACATCCAACACACACATTTAAATAGATTGACATAAGTCGATCTAAATAGTTTAAAACCAAGTTTTAATTGGTAAAACTATTCAACCCCCCTTTTAGTTTTCCACAAAACCATCCCTCTATTAGTAAAGTCAGGTAATGAGGACTAATGGTGCAAATTATTTCTTCGTTATCTCCTAACGGAAGAGAGAATATTTGCATCGTCAGTCCTAAGGACTACCGGTACAATTTATTTTCGGAAATAAATTGCATCGTTAGTCCTAAGGACTAATGGTGCAAATTTTTTTTGGAAAATAAATTAAAAGGGGGCCACCACCACCATCACCGCCACCCACCACCCACCACCACCCAACGTCACCACCACCCACCTCCACCGCACCACTGCCATCACCACCACCCACCTCCATCGTCGCCACCCAATACAATCACCACCACCACCTCCACCCACCACCACCATCACAGCCACCCACCACCACCCAACGCTACAACCACCCACCACCACTGCCACCACCCACCACAACCACCACCGCCACCACCTTCACTGCCATCACCACCACCCACTGCCACCACCACCCACCTCCATCGCCGCCACTCAATACAACCAACACCTCCACCCACCACCACCACCACCACCGCCACCCACTACCACCATCACCGCCACCCACCACCACCCACCTCCACCGCCGCCACCCCCCACAAACACCACCGCCACCGCCACCACCCACGCCACACTACCCACCGCCACTACTACCACCACCACCCACCTCCACCATGCTTGCACCCACCACAACACTACCTTCATCACCCCCACAACCACCACCTCCTTATTGGCCCCTTTTAATTTATTTTCTAAAAAGTTTGCAGATTAGTCCTTAGGACTAACGATGCAATTTATTCGAAAATAAATTGTACCGTATCTTAGGGTGACGATGTAAATATCTCTCTTCGTTGGCGATAACGGAGAAATAATTTGCACCATTAGTCATCGTTGATTAACTTTACTAACAGATGGATGGTTTTGTGCAAACTTTACTAACGGAGGGATGGTTTTGTGCCAAAAAAAATTTAGGGATGTAAAGCGAGATACGGGACAAATCACATGGATGTATTTTGGACTTTACTCTAAATAATAATTTTGAGACGGAAGATATGAGTTTGTAGCTACCTGTGTTAGTGGATTATTATTATGTGTTGTAATCGTAGGCCCAACAAAAATCATTGGCCCAACAGTGTGCTGTAGCCTTATAGAGCTTCAAAAATCAGAATTCTACTCTACTAGTAAGGAAGAAGCCCACCTTTCACCTTTGTGAAATCCAGAGCCAGCAAGTTCACAAATTATTAAGCAAATCTTTATACGTGTCGCACCGAGGGGTTCCAGGATGTTCCAGTGTATCTCATTGATTTTTCCTAAGTAGTGTAAAGTTTTGCTAAAAATGCCTTTCTTTTTTTTAGTAAAATGCACCTTGTCCCAATTTTCATTTTACAGTTATTCCTTAGTTTTAGTGAAACGAACTTCATAACATGTCTTCAGTCCGTTGTTGATTATACCTATTAGATACACACAAGTCATTCACTGTTGGCATTCGTCATGTATGAACCATTTACTAATAATGTGTTTCTTTTACCCGTATGTAAAGCAGTTTCTTTTAATTCCAAAAGAAACCTAATATGCAGTTTGAAACGATGAGAAATTTTGTATGAATTGTGTATATACTAGGCGAGTACCCGCGCCTAGCGGCAGCGGTTCCTAGTGGCAGATAATTAACAATATGCGATATTGTGGTAAGAGTTTCATATAACGTTCAAAATAGAACATGAAAAGATCAAAATGTAATTGCAAACGGTGGTAACATGTAACAATTCAACTCTAGCCAAAATTCTTAACATGTATCAAACGACCTATACAAATATTTAGTGAAGACTGAAAAATAAAACGTTACATCAATTATAAGATACTAACTAACAATGCCGCGCGTTACTCTTCGCGTAAACTTCTTGGTAGACGACATTTGAGGTGTAGACTTCCCCTTCACCGAACTCTTTAACTGGCTTCACTAAGACCTTTGTAGTTCTGGCGATATCTTCTAGATAAAGCAACATAAAGCTAGCCATGCGAGAAAACAGAGTCGGGAAAATAGACACCCACATTTGGAATTGTTTGGTCTTGAGCTTTATTAAGAGTCATCGCAAAGCTAAGGCAAATAGGGAATTGTGTTCTCTTTAGTTTGAAAGGGAACATGTCTTCAGATGGAGCAAGAGGAATTCTTAGCAAGAGTACTCTAACTCCAGTGTGTTGTCCGACAGCAATCTCAGCATTGATGATATTAGAGTCAAAACGTTTACATATCAACCTCTTGTCGTTACATAATCCATTTACCGAATCGAGATTCCTTAAAATACACGATTTGTGTATATCTCTTCCTAAACTATTATATACATATAACTATGAGACGAAATTAGTTTCGATACATATCTTGTATGAAAATAAACAATTTGCGCTTGTCCTAAAATCTTTGGTCTAAGTTGACTTTGCTCATAATTAAGTTAATCAAATCTTTAAGATTTTCCATAATTATCTATACATTCTTTAAATACATTATTTAAAATAATGAACGTGGTTTGTCTATATATCATCCTAAACTATTATTATACGTATAACTATGGAACTTATGTTGAATAATCAGGTCGTCTATAGCATGGATATTTAAATTGTCACCTTTTGTACCTATGCAAGAATTGTCAAAAATAAACTAAAAGTACTATGCTTAGCCATAATATTAGATGCCTTGGAATTTTGTTATGTCCATAGTTATACGTATAACTCTGGGATTTAGTTGTTAGTGGTTATGGGCTAAAAATTATGTCCCTTTTCGTCAAAAAAATCACGACTACACTTGCCGTAAAACGTTGAAAAAGCACAACTAAAATTGACTTAAAAATAACATAAGTTTATTGATAACGTAAACATAGTCGAAAATTATGTGAAGATTTAGACGTAAACAGCTAAATATCGTGCATGGTCGAAAATATAGTTGAAAATTATTGTGCATGGTCTGATGGTCTATAGCAATAATAATGGAAACATACATTTTGGTTTGACAAATTAATCCGTGCATCGTTTGACTTTTTTTTGCTATACTAATCCATGAATTTTTTTTGCTATACTAAATTATTGGTATTTCTTTTGGCGTGTAATTAGTAGTAGCATTTAGAAGTACTCTATTATAATTCATTAATGGGAGAATAAACTACTTGTTGGTAAGATGAGATTATGAATATATCTTTTGAAAGTGAATGTAACCATCTTTTATAGTCATACATTTGACTTTTTTTTTTTATAAAGTGAATGTAACCATTAAAGGGAGAATAAACTACTATTTTATTGGTAATTCTTTCTGTGTGTAAATTTATGTGTTAACTCAATTGAAAGCCAAACGACCCATAAAGACCCACTGTGCCAAACACCCAAAAAGACCCATAATACCCACGTACCAAACACCCAAAACCGCAATAGAAGTTAACCGATATATACACCTACTGCAAATGACAATTTTATTTATAAAATGATAAATCAAGGAAACAAAGACAACATCGTTTATATTTTTAGTCTAAACAAGATGTTTTAACAAGAAACAAACGACATGGATACTTAAAAAACAAACGACATGGATACTTAAAATCAAAACATAAACTTTATTCTTCATCAGTGTCACTTTCATCAATCAAACTATAAACCCTTTTCCGACCAATTACTCGAGTCGCAACAGTTGGCGTTGGAATTTCTTCCTCTTCTTCATCATCATCGTCATCACTTGAGATGACAATAACCTCATCCCAATTACAGTTTATCAAGTTAGGGTTGTACAATGGAGGATGTGAAGCTGTAAAAAAAATAAGAAAGACTAATCCGTAAATAAGAAGACGATCAAACCAACCAACCTCGAATGCAAAGATACACGAATGTGAAACCAACCTCAAGATCATCGTCAATATTCTTTTCATTTTTCATTGCCATGTCTATACGAATGAAAGTAAACAAGATGAACTAAATCAATGCATTATGTTCTTTATATAGGCATTTGGAAAACACTTGCCATATATAATGTTTGAAGTTTGTAGTTTAAATTGAAGTGATGAACACAATTTTCCGTCATGTTTTGAAGAGATGAATCGCTTGTAAATCTTTTCCTTGCTATAGTATTGAATGGCCAGCCTTTTAACTTGTGTCGAAATCACTTTGTTGATTGGGTACTTTAAACAACTCATTCAATAGTTTCCTCTTTAAAGTTTAAAGAGCCCATTCAATACTTACTCTTTAAACAACCATTGAATACTCTGTAAACATTCCACAATTAGATGCATGGCTGTTTATTAGACGCATGGCTGTTTAGTTCACAAGTCAACATTTCAATGTTTAGTTAGACGCATGGCTGTAAATATTCCACAATTACATTCCACATTGAATACTCTGAAAACTACTTGGCTGTTTAAACATTTCAATGGGCATCTTGACTTTTCATGCAAGACGCATTTAATATTGATTGAAAGCGTTTGGCTATTTTCATATTGTATTCAAATTTTTATTTTTGACATTTGAAAAGGTTTAAAAAAACTTTGACTTTCAATATTCAATATTCAAGTTTTTATTTTTCTCCTTTGACCATTTTTTCATTTTAGATAGTAAAGATATATATAACTGCAAGAAAACTGTTCTAGTTTCTTTTCTTATAGAATTGCCCGATCCTGGTACGCATAATGTTTGGTTTGCATTTTCACAACAAGAAGGTTTGTTTAAAATGTAAGTTTACAAAAGCAGTAAACTAAGGAAGATAGTAAAATTTTGATCGAATTATGTTACAATAATCGTCCAAGTATGACCGTTTAGGGAATAATACAGGTATCACCAAGCTAAAGGCTTGATAACAGAATTTTTAAAACACACAAATATCCTTAAATGGTATAGCCACAAAAAACAGTTCGGCTTAGTTATGCATCTGTAAAAGAACAAAGTTACTAACCACTAAAGTTTGTGCAAAATTAAATGAGCACCAAACTGAGGTATAAGTGTGATGATAGTATGTGGAGCGTGTGAATATGACGGGGATAGCTCAAATGAGAAGCGTAATAGAATCATAGCAAGCGCCATTTTTGCTTCCAACATAGCAAAATTTTGTCCAATACAAACACGTGGACCCCCACCGAAGGGAGTATACACAACCTGTCCCTTGGTTACCTTTGACACACCTTGTGAGAATCTTTCTGGATTAAACTCTTTTACATCGTCACCCCAAATATCACGATCATGATGTGAAAGCATTGTGTGCAACTGCATGAACGTTCCGGCTGGTAAAGTAATATTTCCTAATTTTGTTTCTTTATGAACCATTCGTGACATTGCTACCACTGGAGGTATAGCCGCAAGTAC